>CM053588.1:102105507-102124069 GCA_028646515.1 Pseudochirops corinnae
TGTGACCTTGGGCAAGTCACTTAACCCCATTTGCCCTCCAAAAAGCAAAAAAAAAAAAATAGACAAAGACACCAGAGTGGTTTGCCATTTCCTTCCCCAGCTCATTTTACAGATGAAGAAACTGAGGCAAACAAGGTTAAGTGACTTGCTCAGGGTCACACAGCTAGTAAGTGTCTGAGGCAGGATTTTAACTCAAGTCTCTCTGACTTCAGACCCAGTTCTTTATCCACTGCACCACTATCTGCTGTGCTAAGCTCCAAATCCTATGCCATTCCTCATTTATGGGTTGCTTATATTATATCAACTAGACTTGGTAGCAAAACTGTTTAAATTGAGTTAATTAACTACATCCTATGTGCCAGATGCCATGCCATGTCCCAAAAAATATTTTTTTAAAAATGAAACCCTTCCTGGCCTCAAGGCAATATGAACTAGTAGGTAGAATGATTGACTTGGAATCGGGAAGCATTAGGTTTGGATCCTACCTTTGATATTGCGAGGTATGTGATATAGGTTTGATTTAAGTTCCTTATTTGGAAAATAGGCCTAATAACGCCTTTGGTACCTAATTCACAGGGTTGTTCTAGGACTCAGATAATGTAATGTATATGAAAGTGCTTTGATCCTTTCTCAATGATAGATATTGTATTTGGGCATTTGGAGCCAGGCTTGGCCCCAGAAGACCTAGTTAGCCCCATAAACTCTAACGTTATCTTCTAGATAACACTTGAGCATTTTAAAATGGTCAACACGCAGAGAGTGCCTGGAAAGCCACAGAAGTACCCCAGGGGAGGGGAGGGCGGTGGAATACCCACATGCTTTATTCTTGATTTTCCGATGGAGGAAATTTAGTGACATTTGCGCCTTTTTGAAATGATAGCGCTTCTCTTTGTGCCGGCCTGAAACCCAGGGATTCTTCGGAGTGTTAACAGATCCCAGTGACAACTGTTTGTGGGCTAAATGTCAGCTGAATATTACTTTTCCTCACACTGTAGAATTGGCTGTTTTCTCATATTATGTATGCTTCCTCCGCTCGCCAACATTGACAATTAATATTTACTGAGCCCCACAGGGTGCCGAGATGCTGAGAACAGGATATGCCAGAGACATAGCCCTGCCCTTGGAGAACTTCTGTTTTGAAGGCCAAAATAAAAAAAGCAATCTGCACCCCTAAAATCCTGGGATTTAGAGCTGGGAGGGGCCTCATTTCTTATCTGGTTCACAAAGGAAATTTCTTGTCTCAGAATCTGGCAGTCTTTATTCTTGTTTCAGATGGTGCTCCTTCATGAGATTGTAAGCTCTTTGAGGGTAGGTCCTGTGCCTAGTTTTCTTTGTATTCCCAGATACTTTGTGTGAAATATGCTTCAATGGGACTGGGGGCTTGGGATATAGGCTGCAAGCTCAGTACAAGGCAGAGCTAGAATGTGGCCACCTTCAAAGCTAATGGGCTTCTTTGAGACAGGTGTGGCATCCCTAATGAGGAGGTGCTGGTCCCATTGTGATCTATCTCAGTCAGTGAGATTGCATCTGGAGGATTGACTTAGGTTCTGGGGAGTACAAATTAAGGACATTGATAAGCTGAGAGCATCCCGAGGAGGGGAACCAGGGCGGTGATGAAAAGGCTTGAATCCATGTCATATGAGGATTAATCGAAAGAACCAGGCATGTTTAGCCTGGAGAAGAAAAGACTCAGCAGGGACTTGATAAATGCGTTCGTGTATTTGAAGAGCCGTCCTTTGAAAGAAGGATTTGACTTATTCTCTTTGTACCAGATGCCAGAACCTGGAGCAATGAATGGAAGCTGCAAAGAAGAAAATTTAGATTAAGTATCTGGAAAAACTAAAAATAGAATGGGCTGCCCTGAGAAATGTTAGATTCCACATCCGTGGAGGCTGAATGCCTGCTTGTTGGATATGCTCATAGTAGGGCTTCCTTTTGGGCACAAGTTCGACTACGTAGCCACTGAGGTCTCTTACAGCTCTGTAATTCCTCCTTCTTTCTTCTGTCCCATTGCTCCCTAGAAGAGTACCAGAAGAACAGACTCTGAAGTCCTGCCTACTAAAGGTGGAAAGGCTCACCAGGTCACAGCATCGGAGATGGATGTTTCTGGCCTTGGCGACCCATGAAAATCATCGACTCGGGCAGGAGATGGGACAGCTAGGTGGTGCAGTGGATAGACACTAGCTATGTGACCCAGAAGTAGTCACCTCATGGCTACCTGCCTTAGTTTTCTCATCTGTAAAATGGAAATAATAATAGCACCTCCCTTCCAGAGTTGTTGTGAGTGTGAAATGAGATAATACTTGTAAAGTATTTTGTATACTTTAAAGGGATATATAAATGCTTGCTGTTATTACTGTTACTATCACTGCTGCTGCTGCTGCTGCTACTACCACCACCACCACAGCCGCTATTACCATTACTACTACTACTGCCACTACCACTACTGCTACTACTGCTATTACTACTACTACTGCCACTACAACTACTGCCAGTACCACTACTACTACTACTATTACTACTACTACCACTACTACTAATACCACTCCCACCATCACCACCACTACCACTACCACTGCTGCTGCGGCTACTACTACTACTACTACTACTACCATTGTTACTACTACCTGCATGGTAGAAAGGGGGGCCACAGCAGGGAACTTTTAAAGTAGGCCTGGAGTTGGTGATTGAAAGAAGAATGAGAGAGAAAATGATAGCTTGTGCCTTAATAAACATCCCTGTCTGTGATATTTCCTTTTCCCTTTTCCCACTATTCTGTGCACTATAACTATCCTCTCTCCTTCAGCTTTTCCTCACCCAGAGTTGATTGTAAGCTCCTTGAGGTCACTATCTGAACCCCATCCATGTCTATATTTCTCCTAGCTCTGAGAACAAGGCATTGCACAGTTAGCATTTGTCTGTTTACTGAATGCATGAGTGCCAGGAGAATTCAAAGCAAACATTGGTTTAGTTCTGCTGTACACCCACTTTGAAGCAATTACACTCTAAATGCCGCATTTATAAGAGAGGGAAGATGATCCCAACTGCCCAGTTGGGTAAGTAGCAATATGTAATTGCATAAAGATCACTTTAGGAATGAGAGGATCAAAGTATTTTGCATATTAAAGATGTAATTGTTGATTTTCACTCTTAAAGTATTCATCTATCTCATCCAGGCTGGGGTCTCTCTTTCAAGATGCTGATCTCAAGACTCATTCCATCCATCTTAGTGGATGGATATCGTTTTACCATTATAGAATCTCATCACTTTCAGAGTCTGGGCTCTTCAGAAATGCAGTCGTAGTATTTTCCAAACAAGAATTCAGGACAAAATAATTCTTTTTGCAAAGTTTTCTCAGCTACAAGTGTACTTTCCGATTTCAGAGCCAAAGGACCTAGATTGAGCTCCTGGTTCCAACATTTACTATGTAGGTGACCCTAAGTTCTGTGACAATTTCATTTGTAAAGATTAGAGAGTTAGAGAGAGATGGTCACTAACATCATTTGCAGCTCCAGCATTTTGTGATTCTGTCCTGAAATCAGGACTGTCTTGTATAAGGATGGGGTCACAATCACCCCACTACACTCATAATACACATCTTAGTTGTTTAGTAAGTATGGACAAGACCTGACCACTTTTTTAATGGCAGTTGGAGTTAAGTGACTTGCCCAGGGTCACACACCTAGTTACTAAGTATCTGAGGCCATATTTGAACTCAGGTCCTCCTAACTCCAAGGCTGGTGCTCTATCCACTGTGTCATCTAGCTGCCCCCTGGCCTGAACACTTCTTAAATACAGCAGGAAATCCATTTGAATTGACTCTGGGTCTGAAGAAAACCATCTAGCTAGGTAGAATTAGGGAGCTGAGTGCCTGTCAGAGAAGGGATAGCCTTTGCAGATCTACCCCTGAGAAAAAAACAAATTTTGGGAGGGAAGAACAAAGCCTTGACCTCAGTTTTGTCCTCCTTCCCATTGGCTAGAGGAGCCCCATTCATTTCAAAGGATGTGGAAGATTTGGACTTTTCTGAGGCATCCCAACAGCATTTCTGGAACAACTGATAGTAGAATCCACATAGAAAGCTAGGGACAGACTGGATACAGTGAGGGAAAACCAGATTCAAGACCCTCCAAGGAGCATTGCAAAAAGCAAAAAACTACACTGTATTAAGGAGAACATCTCAAGGGTTCTGACAGAATGGCTTCCAGGAGCTAGGAATTACCTCTCTGCCACACGTACTATCAACCAGAGCCTGCTTTCCTCTGTACTCTGTATATGACTGGTGGGAGAGATTGTCGCAGACTTTTTTGCGGGAAATTTACTTGTTGGTACAAGTGGTTAGTGCTAATTGTACCAACTCTACCATTGTAGAAAATACACCTTTCTAAAGGCCAGCTGATAAATATCATTTGATAATCAAGAGAACAAGCCTGCTTATGGTTGGTAGTGAGCCTACAGCATTAGAAGGACACCAATAGACAGGGCTGCCTACTCCTTAGAATTTTGAGAGAGAAGATATAACCAAACAAAATCTAGGGGCCTCACTGCCAGTGTAGGTGAGGGTTGGGATAAGAAGTCCTGAAGTCTCTATGTCTTGCCTAGTACGTGTCTGGGGTCAGATTTGAACTTCAGTCTTCCTGACTGACTGTGCTCTATCCAATATCTAGACTGACTTTCTCATTTTCTACATGAAAAAACTGAGGCCCAGAGATGTTACAAGACTGGCCAGTGTCCAATAATGAGTTAACTACAGAGATCTAATTAGAGCTTAGGTGTCCTGGGACACCTAGCCTCGTGCGCTTTCTAGTGTGTATCCACATACTAGACACCCTACCTTGGAGTTACCAACTTTTCACTCTCATTCACCCCCCCTAGACAGCCATCTGCCACATCTTGTCATTTCTCTAACTCTCTCTCTCACACATGCCTTCCCTTCTCTCTATTCACATGGCCCGCCATCTTGGTCCAGGCCCTCATCACCTCTCTCCTGGACTGTAGGTCTGGTCTCCTCACTGGTCTTTCTGCGTCATCTCTGTCTTCTCCCATCCATCCATCACACTGTTGCCAGAGTGATTTTCCTAAAGGGCAGGTCCGACCATCTCACCCCAGCCCTAACCCCATCACATTCAATGCACTCCAAAGGTTCCATATTCTTTCTAGGATGCACTATAAACTCCTTCGCTTGGCTTCACAGCTCGCCCCTGACCAGTCTTTCCAGCCTCTATATTTTTCCCTTCCCACACTCCACTGTCCAGTCAGATGGGTCTTTTTGCCATTCCTTTTCCATAACTGCCCATCTCTTGGCTTTTCCCTTTGCTGTCCCATGTGTCTTCCTTTGATTCCAAATCCAGAGCTTTCTAATACTCCAAGTTACTCCTTTTCATACTTAAATAATCTCCTAAACAGCTTTTAATCCAGTTCTCTCCCTTAAATCTCCAGATCATTTATACTTCCTTCAGAAGGTTACATTTTGAGTGAAAGCTCCCCCTGCCTTGTTTCAGGATGGCAGCTGTTCCTCAGGGCCTAGAAAAATGTCTTCTGTTGGTGATTTGGCTTTTTCTGAAAGGGGCACATTCAGGCTTGGAAAAGGAAATGTTTTTCCATTGTACAGCCGTCTGGGCCATTTTGTGGTTGGATGAATCCCAGTTATTTTTCTTATAAAGCTCAAACTTGGTGTGTAAATAGCTCCAGATTATTTTCTCCTTCCTTAAAACTTATAGATCTCTGGAGGAAAATAAGGAACAGGGTCTGCCTGAACCTTTGTAAACATTCATCAAAGTGTGTGTCCTGGTATTGGCATGGCCCAACTGGCGACGATAGGAGAGGTGGGGAGCAAGTTTGGAGAGAGAGTCAGAAGGGCTGGGTGTGAATCCCAGCTCTCCTACCCATTTGCTTTATCAGTGACCTTGGGCAAATCACTTTGCCTCTAGAGGTCCGCTTAATCATCTATAAAATGGTGGGTTGGACTAGATGGACCATAACTATAGCAACCTTATAATGTCTATAATTTTTCGGGCTCTGCTTTGATTTCACAGAATATAAAAGCAGTAGAACTTAGGGATCATTTTATTTTAAATGTTTTATTTTTTTTCCAATTACACATAAAAACAATGTTTATCATTCATTTTTTAAAATTTTGAGTTCCAAATTCTCTCCTTTCCTCCCTCCCTCCCCTTGCCCCCTCACTGAGAAGGCAAGCAATTTTATATAGGCTACGCATGTGACATCATGAAAAACATATTTTTTCGTGATTGTTTTAGCTTGATCCCCTAATTTTACATTGGCAGAAACTAAGGACCTGAGAAATAAACCTGTGGATAGAGCTTGTCACAACACCAAGCTTTGAAGACAAGAAAGAAGACTTTTCACGGGACTTTGCAAGAAGAATGTGCATTACCAAATTTTAGGTTCAGGAAATACGTTTGTCCTATCTATAAGATCCCTTCCAATTCTAAAAATTCTATGGTTTTATGATAAGAAATTGGTATTTATCAATCCTAACTCTGCTGCTTGTTATCTGTGACCTCGGGCAGAACATTTCATTTCCATGGGCCTCAGTTTCTTCAACTGTAAAATGAGAATATTGGACTAGACAAAAATATTCACCAGTTTGAAGGGTACATAATGGGTTTCTCACAACAACCTTGTGACAATATGTATTATTATCTCTGTTTTCTTGAGAAGAAAACGGGGATAAGCAACTGGCCTCAGTTTCATAGATACTAAGTTTTAAAATTGAAATTGGAACCCAAGTTTCATGAGGCTATTTCAAACTCTAAATCCGAAATCACAGCATACCCTCCTGCATCGGTTGGAAAGCTTGCTAATTTGTACGCATTTCCCCTGCTTTCCCCTCACCCCCAATTTTATCACCCTTAATATTGCTGTAACAGTGACCCCGGGAACAATCATCTCTCCTATTTCTATAATGCTACAGCGCATCCAGAGCTGATCTATTCTTCCACTTCTTGGTCTATGACATATGACCTTCTATGGGTCATTCATACTCTCGTTCCCTTTCAGATAGAGGATACATATTTTCCTCCCCCCGCTTTTTTTTAAACAAAAGAGAAGAGCAGGGCCCAGAGACATTTGGTGGCCTGTCCAACCAAGGTCAGCCAGGCGGCGTCAGTGGAGTAAGGAGCAGAATTTGTGCTACAATCTGGTCTGGTCTCCCGTTCTTTTCACTCCATGCACACACACACCCCACAGTACACCACTGACTGGCCTGAGGCAGAGTAGAGACTGTGCTGCGGTTCATATTTTTATTCCTGTTTTTAGGTTTGCTTACCTACGTTTGACTTCTTTTGGGTTCTTGGCCCTTGAGTCTATCATATTTACAGAGCTGTGATCACACTTTCTAACTCATTTGACTGATGGTTTTATTCCCAAACAAATGCAATTACTTCCTTGAATTTCTGGGTCATCACTGAATAATTTTTTTTTTCTTTTCAGTGCAAAAGGTTTAGAAAACTGCCTGTTATAACTGGGTATTCATTAAAGGTTTTTGTTACTATTGAAGCTAAAAAAAAATAAATAGCAGCCATCCTTGCCAATAGTAAAAATGTTGAAGCCTGGAAGTCATAGAATCATAATAAGACCTTCTAAAAAAAAGCACATTAGAATGAAGGATGTTGAAACCTGTTGGGATGCATAATGCTACATCTTCAGGGACCAGAGAGTGGAGAATATGTATGTTGGAAATAACCTTATAATTTATAAAAATAATTTTATCTAAACCTCTAATTTTACAGAACGAAACTGAGGACCAAAGAAAGGATGTGGCTTGGTAAAAGCCTGTCTTAAAAACTTTAAAATGAGAAAAAATGTAACTTGACAAATATGTTGGAATTTTAAGGTCTGAAGAAACATCCTGTAGAAATGTTTCCTATAGGAGACATATATTGCTCATCTAAATAAGATGATAGACTAAAAATAAATTAACATAGCGTGGGTTTGATTGCTGGAAAAGCATTTTATACTTGACCTGGCATTAGGTCAGGACCAGAACCTAAATACTAACCTGTCACTGACCAGCTGTCTGAGCTAAACAGTTCACCTGCCCTACCTGTGTCTCAGTTTCCTTATCTGTAAGATGAGGTGTTTGGACTAGTTGGTCTGTAAAGTACCTTCCTCTTTTAGCATTTTAGGGCTTTATGAACAAGAGGTCTGACTTCATGGTCAGGATAAGGAGTGTGACCTAAAAACTATAGCAAAAATTAAGGATTTTTTTGTGGATAGGGGAGTGGGATGGTAAGTATAGACACAAGAATTGATTTGGGGCGGGGGGAGCACCAAGATGGCGCAGTGAATAGAGCACCGGCCCTGGAGTCAGGGGGACCTGAGTTCAAATAGAGCCTCAGACACTTAACACTTACTAGCTGTGTGACCTTGGACAAGTCACTTAACCCCAATTGCCCTGCCTTTCCCCTTCAAAAAGACAAAAATATTTGAATCTGTGATTTTTGGGGGGAGGAGGGAGTGTCTAGGGAACTTTGGGAGAATGAACTACGTAATGGCAGGTTAACACCTCACCTACAATTTGTGTGGAGTCTGATTCCAGTACTAAGAGTTGAAATAAATTGCCCAGGGGTCATATATAGGCAATATCCCATGTCCGCCTGGCTTCGAGCCACACCATTCAAAGCTGTCTTAGTTTTGGAAGGATATGAGTGAAAATTGACATCAGTTCGATTAAACAAGCATTTTAAGTACCTGCTGTATACATGAAACATTTCTGGGCTCTGGTGGTACAAAGGTAGAAAAAATGGCCCCTGCCTTCTAGAAGTTCATATTCTGCTTGTGTTATGTGATTAGTAAGTACAGTGTTATTTCAGGAGAGGGAGAGCATTGATAAAAGAGGGGATCTGGAAAGGATTTGCACAGGTGGTAACATGCCTGCTGAGCCTTCAAGGAAAATAAGGAATTCTAAGAATAAGAAAATCATGGTGAAGGAGTGTTTTCTAGGCATTGGGGGACAGGCTGTGAAAAGGCATGGAGACATGATACGGAATGTTAAGTCTGGGGAACAGATAGAAGGCCAGTTTGGCTGGAATGTTGAGAATATCAAAGTGGGTAATAGGATATAATTCTGGAGACAAAGATAGAAGCCAGGCCAGAGATTCTCACAAGAAATGGATACCCAAACCTAAGGCTTAGTAGACTGGAGGGGTGGTGAACCAGTGGCCTAGAGGACCACACATGGCCTCAAGGCCATAGATTCCCCATGCCTGGCCTAGAGCATTCCCCATTGAACCAACAGTGAGAGATTCTGAGGAGGGCCATAAAGTTGATTCAGTACCATAGAAACTGTGACTTAAGAGGACAAGCTAAAGGAGTTTGTCTAACTTTTATTCAAGCAACAGTTATTTATCAGACGTCTCCTGTGTGCAAGGTACTAGAGAAGGAAATGTTGAGAGTGACTAATAAACATCTTCATGAACAGGAGATTAAGCTTTGATTTTTGGAAGATTCGATATTGAAATGCTTTCAGTTCATGAAATGAGTAAGTTCAGAAATGAATTATTATATTACAGAAAGATTCATCATTTTGCCGGTGAATTCACCATAAGGCTTCCTTAAAGTGCCAGTTTCTCTGACCATTCCAGGGGTGGAGAATGGCCACATGTGAAAGCCTAGGAGTGAAAGCGTGTAACGGTAATGGTTGGAGCATCGTACGCATGAAAGGAGTAATGTGAATTAAAGCTGGGAAAGGAGGCTTGGAGCCAGATTCTGGGGATCCTAGGATGCCAGGCAATATTGTGCCCTGTAGTCAAGAGGGAACTGCTGAGGGCTTTTGAGCAGGGGGGAAGGACAGTGTCAGATCTCTGCATTAGATTCTAAAGGTAGTAGGTTGCAAAGCAGTGATTTGAACCCAAATCCTCAGATTCCCAAATTCAACAGTTTTTCTCCACTTCTGTTGTTCAGTCATTTTCATCGTAACCAACTCTTTGTGACCCTATTTGAGGTTTTCTTGGCAAAGATATTGGAGTGGTTTTCCCTTTCCTTCTTCAGCTCTTTTGACAGATGAGGAAACTGAGGCAAACTGAGGTTAAGTGACTTGCCCAGGGTCACACAGCCAAGGCCAGATTTGAACTCAGGAAGATGAGTCTTCCTGACTCCAGGCCCAGCAGCACTCTATCCACTGGTGCCACCTATCCACATGGGCCTCTATGTATCTGAAGGGATTAGATCTGACTGGCACAGTTAGCCCAGGTGGTAGCTGGGCAGAGAGCTGTTAAAACAGACACCAAACTCTGTGGAACTGGAGACATTTAACATCTGATATATTCCTTCCTTGTATCCGTCCTACCCTTTCCAGTGCTCTCTTTACCCAGTCTCTGCCCTATGCATCCTTTTGCTGAAAGAGCAGTTTTCCTCCAGGGTCCCCCTTTTATAAATGTCTATCAGAGGATGGGAAATGTCTGAATACTATCATTAGAAACTGGTCAGGCTGAGCTGGTGTTGATCTACTGATTCAAATATTAAGGGTCACAGAGGAAGTCACTTTAATTATTGCTCAAACCCCTGGTTGGGTGGTAAGAGGTGAGACCGATTCCATCTTTATTGAGGCATTTGGCATTTGGGAATATTCTTAAATGCCATGTTTTAGTACAAGAGAAATATAGAAATATGTCCTTGAAGGGCTCATTTTGAGTATGACTGAATTCATCAGTGTAAACTGGTACCTATAGATCAGTGTGGGGCTAAAAATGCTAACAGTAATCCCTCCTTACCTATCACTTTAAGCAGAGTTGTGCTGGTAAATGTTTAACAGCTGGTTCTCTGGGGGTGTGAGGCAGAGTATAGTCCCAACACACTTTTAAATTTAATCTGCATTATTACATTTTTTTCATCACTTTAAGTTTAGACAATCAACAGAACAATAAAACAATCTTTGATTTGTAGTACTTGAGGATTTCCAAGGTATAAATGCTCACACTGAAAATTTAACCACTGGTTCTTGTGAGCCAGTATGAGCCGGCCCCATAACTCAATGGCCTTGAGGTTCTTCAAGCACTTTACAACTCTTCTCTCATTTGATCTTCGCAATTAACAACCTTGGGAAATAGGTGCTCTTATTATCCCCATTTTACAGATGAGGAAACTGAGGCAAACAGATTAAATAACTTGCCTAGGGTCACACAACTAGAAAGTATCTGAGGCTGCATTTGAATTCAGATCTTTCTGACTTAGGGCTAACACTCTATGCACAATGGCACTACCTAGCTGTCCATAAATATTAGTATAATCCTATTTTTTTTAGTATGTTGGTTGAAAGCCCTGACATGGAAGGATAATATAATGATTAATTCATATTTCATAAAGAATCTTAAAGTTTTACAGTACTGTTTATCCATAACAAGCCTGTGGGAGTAGTAGTAGAGAAATTGAGCCTTGGTCATAGTGACAGAGTGAGATTTGAACCTGAATCTCCTAACTATTCCTTTTTTAATTTCAGTACTTTGTTTTTGAAAGAAACTGATTTTGACTTCTTAGCCCATTAAGCCCATTAACTCCTCCACTTAATTATAAAATCTTAAGGGTTAGATGGAACTAAGAGGTTATCCTGATCAATCTCTTGTACCTAAGTAGAAATCCCCTCTGTAAGCATGATCTTCCACCTTCCTGAAGATCTCAGTTAGCAATTAATAAAGCCAGACACCAGACTTGGACTACTAAATGGCATATTCCAGGAACTAACAGTAATACCTAACATTATATGGCACTTTAAGGTTTGCAAAGCATTTTGTATATATGATCTCATTTTATCCTCACCAACAACCTTCTTCTGCACTATTATTGGTCTCATGGATGAGGAAACTGAGGCTGAGAAATGAATTATCCAGGGTCACCCAGTCAGTGAAGGACTAAGGTAGGACTTGAACTCATATCTTCCCAAGTCTTTAAATCCAGCACTCCCCCTGCTGTACCAGCCTCTGGCTGCTTGGTACAATTGGATAGGTTATTGAAATGGGCTTGCTCAAGAGTCGTAGGCTCTTGGGGTTCAAAATAATCTTAGAGATCCATGTAATTCTACTTGTGTCATAACAGGATTCTTAATAGCAGCCTCAGGGTGGTGAACTTGGCCAAGATCTCACGCTTACTAAGCATCACCCCTGAGTTCTCAAATATTTAAACATCAGAGAAAAAGACCTCTGAGCTTCCTTCTGTGTGTCTATGCATGTAAGTATAGACACAAATATATATACGTATATGTATGTGTATATAAAATTCTGGTGGGGCAATTAATCCAGGAAGACTTCATGGAGAAGCGAAATTGGAGCTGGTCTTGAAAGGTCGTAGCTAAAGCTAAGGGGAAAATGTTTGAAGCATAAAATCGCTGTGTAAGCAAATGCAGAAAAGCTGGAAAGTATAGCCTGTATTTGGGGAAAAGTGAAGAGATGTGGAAACTCCAGCTAGAAGGAATCTGAGAGATCTTTTAGTTCAACACCTTGATTTTATCCAAGAGAAAACAGATCTGGTAATGGGTAGGTCACATAGATAGTAAAAAGGGGGTTTGGGATTTCCCCCTGTATGGTTTTGGGGTCCAGACTCAATATGGGTATGTTCTTGTTAAGACACCAACAGGATTTTCGTGGGTCGTAGCCTGAAATGTGTATTTCTCCTCTCCCGATGCCCCAAGTTTCCTCCCATCTTTACAGATTATTTCTGATTTCAGAGGGGCATTTAGGAGAATAAGAGTTGCATTGGAGTTAAGTGTTTAATGTCTTCCTTTCCACCGTGATGCTGAAGGCACCCTTAAATACTTTGTGATTGGGTCATGACCCGGGGAGCTCATTCTCCTGTCAAACAGTTCTGACTGTCCTAAAGCCCTCTTTCATTGTCAAACTACAATCTGCCTCACGTTCTCCCACTCATCATTCCAAGTTCTAAAGGAAAATTAGGGTGAGCCTAATGTATTATTGATGATAACTGAATTTCATCTCCCCAACCACACTCTACCTAAGGGGATAATTTAATTCAGTTCAATTCAGCATATTTTTTTCCGTGCTTTCTCTTTGCAAAGCCCTGTGTGGAGCTGGGGAGCTTTGCAAGGGTAAAGAACAGAGTGTTTGTGACAGAGGGGCTCAGAGCATATAAAGGGGATGCAAGAAGTTACCATTAAGGACCATGCAAGGTAGCATGGGACGGTGATAAGGAGGATGCCAGCAAAGCCTTGAAGTAGACTTTGAGCAGGGAATGAGGCCCCTCTTTGGGGTGGATGGAGATCAGGGGGTCAAGGGAATGGGAGACCCCTGAGCTAAGTTGTGAAGGAAGAGATGAGCGAGACAAAGTACTCGTAGAAAAAAAAATAGGTGTCAATAACATCAGTAACTTTAGAGTCAGAGGAGAAATCCCAGCAAGTAATAACTGACACTTATATGCTGTTTTGAGATTTTCAGAGCACTTTACATGGGTTATCTCTTGTGATTTTCACAACCCCATAAGGGTGCGTACAATCAGTGTATTGTCCTAGTTTCATAAATGAGGAAACACTGGCTGAGAAAGAGTGTCAGTCAAACAGCTAGCACTGTGCTAAGCTTTGGAGTTATAGAGAGAGGCAAAAAAAGACCCTGCCCCCAAGAAGCTTGAAGTTTAATGGAGAAGATAACATGCAAGCAGCTATTTACAAAGACGTTAATTAGGGACAATCAGAGGCATTGGGAAGGTCCTGGCAGTAAGGGACTACTAGAAAGCTTGGAGATGCTGGGGCTTTGGCTGCGACTTGAAGGAAACCTGGGAAGTCAGATTTGCAGATGAGGAGGGACAGTCTTGACTCCAGGCTCATTGTCAGGGATGGAGTGTCCAGTTCAAAGATTAACAAGACTGTATCATGGGATCAAAGAGAATGGGTCAGAAAGTCAGGTTTAGGAAGACTGGAAAGGTGGCAAGGAGCCAGATTCTGAAGGGCTTTGAACGCTACATAGAATTTTATGTTTGATCCTGGAAGAAATACAGAGCCCCTGGAGTTTATTGAATGAAGGGTGATATTGTCAGATAGGCATTTTGGGAAGATTGGTTTGGCAGTTGGGTAGAAGCTGGATTGGACGTGAGGCTGGGAGACCCGCCAGTAGGCTGTTCCTATAGTCCAGGTACAAGGTGATGAGGGTGGTGCCAGTGTCCCCAGAGAGAAGCAGGCTTCTATGAGAGATATTAGAAAGAAAAAAATGAACGGATGTGACCACTGAACAGATATAAGGGCATAACATTCAGGAGAATGGTACTTTGTCAGTCCTAATCCAGGAGTATCATACTCAGGTCTAGAAGAAGGACCAAGGTAGAAAGAATTCTGAGGAGGGCAAACAGAATGTATGGTAAAAGCTCTTGAGAACATGTTAACTGAGGCTTGGTTAGATGAACTGGCCATGAGGTCGAAGCCTGGAAACAGGCAGGTGATAAAGGAAATAGACTTGTTTTGTTTGGCTGTGGAGGGCAAGATCTGGAGCAGATCTCGGGAAGAGGCAAAAAAGAAACTGGTGGGAAAAAAAAAGAAGTCCTTCCCATGGGGGCAGGTGGACGATGTGAATTCCAGGAGGCGAGAGATCGGAGCACAGATAATATTTCAAATTTCTATAGTTAATGAAAAGAACGACAATCCACCCATTATCATAAAATATATCTTTGTGATCATCCTTGCCATCAAAATGGATTTCTTTGGTCATTTTCCCAAAGTGTCATTTAGGGGTCGTGGGAGACAGTAAAGGAGTTTAACAAGATTCCCCCTGCAGAGTAGCCGTGCTTCCGTATGCTTTGGTAGACTCTGATTTGCACGTGTAATGCCAGGTAGGAGGGCAGTAGGTTTTACATGAGAATTTTCTCTTCTGTGTTAAAACCCCAGGTTCTCCCCATTTGGTGACTTAATCCAGCTTTCCTCTGCTTTGGCCTGACACTGCATAGGGTTACATGTTCTTATTTGTTTCCACAATTTTTCATCCTAGTTCTCTATAAATCCCTAACTACTAACATAATACTGACTACAGAGAGTCAGTACGGTATAGTAGGAAAAAATATCAATTACAGCAATTTATAAGCACTTGTTCATGCGTTTACATTTTAATGTGAGAGTATGTTTAGCATAAGAGTGACTTATATGGTGCGTTAAGATTTTCTAAGACTGTTGAATTTGAAGTCATAGGACCTGATGTCACATTTGGTCCTGACACTTGCTACTTGTTTGATTTGGGGCACATCATCTCACAACTCTGAATCTCAGTTTCCTCATCTCGAAAATGATAGGTTTGGATTAAATGAATTTCAGACCTTTTTGCCAGCTCCAAATCTTTGATCTTGTGCTTTTACTGGCTATGAGAATTTCAAAAATCCCAAAAGCTACTACAATAGCATCATTATTATCTTTTTCAAAGATAAGAAACCATTCATTTAAATCAAAATGCAGAATTCTTTTTTTTTTTTTTGCCTTTTGGAGGGCAGTTGGGGTTAAATGACTTACCCAAGGTCACACGGCTAGTAAATGTTAAGTGTCTGAGGCCGGATTTGAACTCAGCTCCTCCTGATTCCATAGCCACCCCTGAAATGCAGAATTCTTACTTATTTCCTCCCCCCCCACACACACACACCCACAAATGGGAATAAAGTGACCTCAGCAAGCCTGGGATCTTGTTAATGTCCTATCAGATGGAGAGCCCAGGGCTACATTCTGGAAGGAGTACAAATATATTTCAGTTAGACATGTTCCCTGCCCTTAGGAATATTTAGTCTAGTAAGGGAGTTTGACAGTTAACTCTCTTATAAAATGGTACTAGATAAACAAACAAGATAGAAACTAAGTGAGATAACTTGGTGGTACAGTGGATAGAGGGCCTGGCCTGGAGTCAGGAAGACTCACTTGGCCTCAGATACTTACTAGCTGTGTGACCCTGGACGAGTCACTTAACCCTGTTTGCCTCAGTTTCCTTATCAGTAAAATGAACTGGAGAAGGAAGTGGCAAACCACTCTGGTATCTTTGCCAAGAAAACCCCAGATGGAGTCACAAAGAGTCAGACACAACAACAAAAGAAACCAAGTGATATTTGAAGCATGAGGAGGGAAGGAGTTTTATTTATTGCTCTTATCAGAAGATGCTTTACAGAATAGGTGGCATCTGGTCTGGGCCTTAAAGATTAGGCAGGATTTCAGTAAAGACAGAGTAAAGAAGGGTGGCCATAGGGGATGGTGTGAGCAAAGGCACAGAGATAGGATAATATATGCCACATATGAATGGATGGATGGATGGATGAATGAATGAATGAGAAAAACAGTTATTAAGGGCACACTATGTGCCCCATAACGCTGTGCTAAGCCCTGGGGATACAAAAAGAAAAATCTGGACAGTTTCTGCTCTAAAGAGGCTCATTTGCCAATTGGGGGAGGAAGCACATAAAAGAGAGTTGATCCACAGGGTGGATGAAAAGGCCAGAAGTTCTGTGGGACAGTGGTGGGGCACATGGCAAGGCCCAGGGGCCTTTAGGTTCTATCTGGAGGGCTCTGATATAAAGGGAAGACTAACAATAAGTCTTGGAGCACCTTAGGTGGCTCCAGCCAGTAAAATGCATGGCCCTCCATGTCAGTGGAAGGAATTAAGTAGGTGACTCCTATCTCATCCAAGCCATGTGAATGGTCACGGATGCCCATATGAGGTGGGGGAGATGAAGGTAGAAAAAGACACCACTGGTTGTAACAGAACTTCTTACCTTACAGTTGTCTCAGATAGGGGGGTGGGAGGACGTCATGGGAGGAAGGAGTTGAAGCAGTCTGGTCTTTCTGTCTCCCAGCCCATTCCCCATTTTGAGCAATCATGAGACAGGGGGGTAAGTAAAACCTCCCTTCCCTGATAGCCAATCTTCCCATCCCACTAGCCATTCTGAATAGGTCTGTATGGGAGTTACCCCGTTTGGCTATTGTGTAGTCCATGTACAGAGAGAAAACATGAGATAAGACCAGAAAGGTGGATTAAAGCTAGATTATGAGGACTCTGAAATGTAGGCTAAGAAGCCTGAACATTATTTGGTAGGCAGTAGGGAGCCATTGAATGCTTTTGAGGAGAGGAGTAGCATGATCACAACTGTGCACATCCATCAAAGGATTCTTAGTCAGGCTCTCCTTCCCCTAAAAGAGATAGCAACTCCCCTTGTAGAGGGACATCATGATTTGATCCCAACAAGACTAGTCCTTGAAAGACAGCCACACAGACCACCCCTGGCCTCCTTTGGAAAGTTGTTTTTTTTTTTTTTTCCTAGCCAGAGCAGCACTTCATGGTCTACTGACCAAGCGTTCAAGGAGCCCACCTCTGTGGGCTCTGTGCCTCTGCTGGGGAGGACTTTAGTGGAGGCAGAGCTGGGCACTGCAGTGGTGGTAAAGACTCGGGTTTCTATGGCACCTACAGGTTTGTAGCACTTCTCTTCACAGCAAGCCTGTCAGGTAGGTAGGGCGAGTGGCCTTATCCCTATTTTCCAGATGAAGAAGCTGAGGCTTGCCCGTGGCCACACAGCCATGGTGTGTCAGAGTTTGGGCTTCATCCCAGATCTCATGGCTCCAAGGTCAGTGCTCTCCACTGATCTGGCAGCATTGAGAAGAGAGACTTCTTTGAATGCCTTTACACTACTGCTTTCAGACTTGAGAGAAAATTTCTGCACCCACCTTGGCAACATCACTGAGTCTGTACCAGCTCTCACACTTGTCCAGAAATGTGTGTGGACCTTCTGAGGGCGAGCGATTTCTTTTAAATTAGCGATAAACATGAGCTGTGATAAAAGACGATGAACATGATAGATGTGAATAAACATTTTAAACCAGGCGATATTTAACCTCCCCCAGCCCCTGGGCCATGGGGAGGGGGTGGAGAGCAGTTAGTTGACAGGCTAAATAGACAGCATTGACCTTCTGTTTTGGCACTATTGTGAACAAAGTACAGTATTCCCATAGGGGGCCGTGACAGATTCATTGCTTTGATTTTCTTTTAGTGGCTTCTTCAACTGTTAATAAAAATATAAAAGTTTTATGTTCGTTTTAAAATTATCTGAAGCTCAAGCCTTCTGCTACCCACAATGCGGAGAATGTCAAACAGAGCCTAAAGAGAAAGGTCAGGGAGCCCAAAGCCCACAAATCACGCTCAGATGCCACAGAGAAGAGGCTGTTTTACCTGTGCTCAGGAATCTGAGAGGCCCATGCAACCCCAGGTTACAGTGCAGGGAAAACAAGGGGCCCGAGCACCCCAAGGGGTCCAGTGGAAGCCCCCAGAGTAGACTGGCTGCTTAAAACGCTCTCAAGGAGTTAGGTGCTCTGTACGGAGGCAGAGTGGAGTGCTGATGAGTTTTAGGAGAATTATAGGATCACGGGATTTCAAGTTGGAAGGGACGACAAGGCTCATCCCTCTCCCTCTAGTCTTCACGCCTTTGAACTGGCCATTCTCCCCGCTAGGAATTCACTCCCTCCTTATCTCTGCTGTATTCTAAACTGTATTTAATTTCTGGGTGTGTGCATATATATGTGTATATACACACATGTGTGTGTATATATAGAATATGTTAATATATATCAGATATATGTATTGACTTGATAT
>CM053588.1:102124569-102147235 GCA_028646515.1 Pseudochirops corinnae
CCTCTGATCTTTATTATCTAAGTCATTCTAGGAAAATTATTTAATCTCTCTGAAATCTCAGTTTCCATTGTAAGGAGAGCTCTACCTCCATTAATCAGGACACTTGGAGGAAAGGGTTCTATAGACTTTAAAGTGCTATACAGATATGAACTGTAATTACTACAACATAACCCAGAAATCTCATGTTAAAGAGTAAATAAAGATGCTGTTTTGAAAGCTTAACAGGAATATAATTATAGCCAAACATTAGCAGAAATATAATTACAGGGAAGCATCTTATAATAACAGCAAGCAAGCATACAGTGCTTTAAGGTTTCTAATATTATTACACACATTATCTCATTTGATCCTCACAACAACCCTGGGAGACAAGTTATCCCCATTTAAAGATAAGAAAACCACAGCTTAGTGAAGTTTAGTGACTTGCCCAGGTTCACATAGCTATACGTCTCTGGGGCTGGATCTGAACTCAGATCTTCTTGACTAAGACCATTGCTTTATTATCCACTCATCCCCTCTGCTGCCTCTTTCTGCTCAGTGTGCTACAGTAGACGGCGTGCTGAAATGGATTCTGGAGATCCGGGTTTAAATTCTGGCTGATACACTTTTCACCTATGTCATCCTGGGCAAATTAGCCTCCTCATTTATAGGATGGGAACTAACAATCCTCACTTTCCTGCTTTACAGCAGCATTGAAAGTGCCTCAAAATCATCAAGACCTAAGGAAATGGGGATTTCCATTAATATTATTGCAAAGAGCAGCTCCAAATGCCTTTAGCTTGGGGAATGCCAATGGACAGGGGACCCTGTCCCTGGGGAGGCTCTCCCACACACTTTCTTTGGAATTCTGCAAGCACATTTAGGAGTTAGTGGCAGAAAGATAGACACTTCAGATTAGAAGGAAGGTCCCATTCTGTGGGGGCCATGTGATTTACCCCAGGCTGACAGACCCCTCACCATGCTTCGGGTCTTCTTACACCACCAGCTTGGCCGAGGACCAACCAAGGCAGAGCTTTCATTATTAAATAAACCAGCTGCCCCAGAAATAGAGGTTATGGGACTTCCGGGCTTTGAAGCTGCAGTGTTGTGTTTGGACAGAACCACAAAGATTTGAGAAATTTATCAAAACAGAATGACCTTCCCTTCCCCCCTCAAATCAGGCTAAGAGGCAGAGATGGCAAAATTGACCTCTGAGGGTACAAGGGAATCGGAGAGTCACAGATCTGGGAGGACACTAGACCGTGCTGGGTCAATGATTCTGTCTAAGAGCCAAGGGTCTGCTAATTGAGACAGGCAGTGCCTCAAACATAAGCAAAGAGGGCACCAGGTTGCCTTGGGTGAGTGATAACGGATCACTAAATCTCTCACCTCCAAGTCACTGTTTGGAACCCAGACCAAGCAAACAGGAAGTATTACAGAGGGCTTTTCATCATCTTCAGTATTCATTCAGTCAAGTCACGAATGCATTCATTCATGTAGCAAATGGTGATTAAGCACCTAGTATGCGTAGACACACTGTGTGCGTGCTAGAAGAAAGGCAAGGACAAAACACAGTACCTGCCATCACGGAGTTTACAGACTAGTAAGATACAAACACAGATATAACCACAATATACAACATGAAGTCTAAACAACGTGCCAGGTGAAGTCCAGGAGGACAGTCACTGTCAACAGGAGAGATCACAGTGGACCTCCTGGAGGAGGCAGCAAATTAAGGCGAGCTTTAAAGAAAGGGTAAGAATTCAGCTCATGAAGAGAAAAGGTTTGGACATCTCAGGTATAGGGAATGGAGTGAATGAAGGTACACAAGTGCGAAAGTGAGGGTGTATTCAGGAAACAGAACAGTCCAGTTGTCTGGACTGGAGCAACATGGTATAAAGCAAGTAAGAAAGGGCTTTAAGTCCATGCCATGTGAGGACCAACAAAAATACTGAAAATGGGAGAAAAAAAAGTCCGGGAGGTGGGTGTTAGAGTTAGGCACAATAGCCATTTTCAGTCATCTGAAGGATTGTCGCAAGGAGTCAGGAAGACTTATCTTCGTGATTTCAAATCTGGCTGAGGCTTACACCTTCCTAGCTGTGTGACCCTAGGCAAGTCACTTCACCCTCTTTGCCTCAGCTTCCTCACCAGTAAAATGAGCTGGAGAAGGAAATGGCAAACCACTACAGGATCTTTGCCAAGAAAACCTCAAATGGGGTAACAAACAGTAGGCCGCCACTGAAAAATCAATGAACAAGATAAGGAAGAAGGCTCAGATTTGTTCTCTTTGGTCCTAGAGGAGAAGGCACAGAAGGATAAAATGTACAAAAAGAAAAAACCCTAACAATTAGGCTTGTCTGAAAGTAAGACTGGGTATCATGGGATATAATTGGTTCCTCCTCACCAGAGGTCTTCAAGCAAAGGCTGTAGGACAACTTGTCTGAGCTGTATGGCGGATTCTTGTTCCAATAAAAATTGGCCCAGATGGTTTCTAGGGTCCTTCCCAAATCCGAGATTCCAGGACTCTCCACTAACACTGCACAGTGCTACACAGGATCGAGCAGCATCCCAAAGGACACAATAAATACAATGATGTTTTCTTCCAGTTCACGGAGTATAAAATGCCCTCATCCCTAAAAGCACAAGGATCGTAGGATTTAGAACAGAAAGGCATCTTAGGATTCACTCAGTCCAAAGCACTCACTTTTTTTTTCAAATTTATTTTCCTTTGTCTTCACTTTAAGATAACAGGGGGATGGAGAAATGGGGTTGGAACAGTACGTTTCTGACCACCCCTCTAGAGTGAATGCTCCCTGGCAACAAAGAAAAACAATTATATCCACACACCTAAAAGACAAGCAGACAATGCATGCAACATTTTATCCTTGTAATCCCCCACTTCTCTGTCATGGGGAAGGGGAGGGGGGCATCATCATTTTTTTCCTAGGGTCATTACTGGTTGTTTTCATTTTTTTTTTTTCAATTTTTAAGAGTTCAGGTTTCTTTTAATTATACTTTTAAAAAATTACATTGTTCTATTCATCTTCTTTCATAATTCCAAAATGCTATTAGATCTGTTGTCTCAATTCACAGCTGCACCAACAATGTATTAGTATACTGGTTCTCCCATAGTCCCTCTAACACTGTTCCCATTTTTTGTTCATCTTCGGCAACTTCAGCATTGTTTTAATTTGCGTTTCTCTTACTATTAATGATCCATTCACTTTGCAGAAGAAGTAAACAAAACTCGTGGAAGGGAAAGAGATATGCTTAAGGTCACAGTCCAAATCCAGGGATTTTTCTACTACACTAAGCAGCTAAAATAAACAAGAGGAAGGCAGCCATGATTTAATATTCAGATTAAAAGCAGATGAGATCTATTTTAGCCCGGATTCTCCAAACAAACCCATACGTGGGGCTTCTCAACCGGCCTAAAGGTGAAAGCCCATTTCTGTCCTAGATAAACACTTGCATCCTGAACTCAGCAAAAAAAAAGGATATGCTGCCAAATTCTATAACTCTCTTCATCTGACAGTCAGAATCCTGAAAGGAATGAGGCCTTTCTGTTGTTCAATCAGTCAGGAGTATTTATGGGATATTCACTATAATGCAAGTCAGAAGTCACGGTCTCTATTCTCAAGAAGTTTTTAATTTAAAGGAAGTGGGGAGAGGGGAAGGGGAAGGACAGTAGGAAGGACAACCCTACCATATCACCCATAAAGAGAGAGCAAGCTAATGTCTGCACCAGGAATGACAATTAGCAAATCCACAAGGTAGGATCCTGCTTACAAGGTCATGGAAAGCTAATCATTTGAGAGATTTAAGCCCTTAGTAGCAGAGAATAAATCAGAAATGGATTTGAATTTCCTCACTCCTACATACATATCCACCCTTCCATGTGTTTACATCTCCCCTGCAATCCACCCATTAGATCGGAATCTCAAACAAGAGATGATTCTTCACTGAAAAAATGAAAATGGCGTTCTTATCCATGGTGCTTCTCAGGAACCCAAGGTAAGGACATTTATACATCTACAACATGATTCACAGAGTTCACTCATGGATACTCTGAGCCCTGGATAACACTGTACTGATTTGTATGACTCTGCTCTAACACCATTTACCTCAGTAGTACAATTATCCCTTCCACATCACAAGGGTTAGGGGTATGGTGGGATATGGAAACTCTACATAAAATTTTTTGGCCCTCCCTGAATTTTTTCTTTTTCTTTTAAGGGGCATTTACATGATTAAAAAAAATCAAATATATTGATATTATGCAATACTATAAATATATTTTACACATTTCTGAATGTCTAAACTTTTTCTGTGTTGTCTGCTGACCTTCATGGGCTGTCTGCAACTTCCACACAATTCCCCAAATATTCTCATTTAATTACTTATGCCAACCTGCAACACACCGAAACCATGATAGGGAAAGTCATGATATGGAAGGGATAAATCGCACAAGGCCAGAGACACAGATCAGACGACTAAGAAATGTGGATTCTCTGGAGCGTCACTGGTTTGATGTGACTCCCCATTTATATTCACCCTCCTGTGGGGCTAACCAGCCCACCAAGCAAAGAAGGGTATCCCTGAACATCCAGGTGTATATGGAGAGGGATCCTTCACTAGTTCAAAGGTCTCTGATTTCGTCTATGTGAACACCACCTCCACCTCCACAGATCAGAACTCCCAAGTCTGTTGTGGCCCCCAAATGTTCTTCTCTAGGGCTGATCTGCTAAGGAACTTTTCTCAGGTCACCTAGGTCAGCTCTTAGATAATAGTGCATGACCCCACTCACACCTAAAGTCCTTGTAACTTGACTGAACCTCGCAGAGAGTGTAGATTTTGAGTACCCATGGTTACATTCCTGCCACGGAAAGAATTAGGATTCAGATAATGATGTACGCAGGGTGTCCCAAAATCTTAGTGTTATTTTTAGCTTTAATAGCTTAAAAGCTTTAAGCTATTACCTTAAAATAGAGACAGCTTTTAAAAATAATTATATAGAATATTTATAATAATAATAACATAATATTTTATATGAATATACCTATATATGCAGCTTAAAAGGTTTAATAGTTTTAAACTGCACTGAGACTTTGGGTACATACTAGATAATAATAGTAATGGTAGCAACTCACATTTATGTGATGCTTTAAGGTTTGAAAAATCATTCAGCATTTTAAGTATAGGTATTTAATTATCTATATTTTAAAGATAAAGAAACTGATGCTCCGAGTCGTTGACAAAGTTACCCACAGACACACATCTGGTAAGTTTCTGGGCTGAGAATCAAACCAGGGGCGCTATGACTATATATCTGTAACCGTTTCCACTGCACCTCTCTCTCTGGGGCTGCTAAGTGGTACAGTGGGTAATGCCAGACCTGGAGTCAGGAAGACCTGTGTTCAAATTCAGTCTCAGTCACTTACTGGTTGTATGACTCTAGCCAAGTCGCTTAACTTCTTTTTGCCTCTGTTTCAGGATCAGATGAGGTAATATCTGTAAAGTGCTTAGCACAGTGTCTGGCATGTAGTAGGTATTTTATAAATGCTCACTCCCTTTCCTTTCTCCTTCTTCCAGTACCAAATAGTCCTTTCATGTATCTGTAGATGCACGTCCACGCAGCAGCCTGGAGTAGTCTGGAGAGGGTTGGGCTTCCATGTCAGGAAGACTTTGGACCTGGGCCGGCCCAGCCAACTTTCTAGGACTCTAAAATTGCAGATCCCCTGCAGATTTGCTTTGGTAGACAGGGGTCCCTACAAAAATTACTTCACAGGTACTGACCAAAAGAAAAGCAGTGTGCATGTATACATAAGTCTATAGATAGTGCTGTAGAAAGTGCACAGCAAAGGGACACGGGAAAGTTAAGGTCAGGTCCCAAATGAGGCCATTTATGAGGTCTGTGACCTTGGGGGAGTCATTTAACCTAACCTTCTGTTTCTTCTCCTGTAGAATTGGAGGGTTCAGACTCGACAATCTCTAAGGCCCTTTCTGTGATCTCTGTAGCTCTATGGATAAATGCAGGATAGGTGTCTATGTGTGTCTACACACGTGGGGCAGTAACAGAAAGATAAAGCTATCCTCAAGAGGTTTTGGACACAGATAGAGTATATTCAACAAGGAACAGAAAGTCAGGAAATGTGAACAGTGGAGGAGGGCCACTGAGGAAGACCTGAGCTCCGGAGCCTGTTTATTTAGAAAGCAACAGAAAGCATCTCCTGCTGAAGGCTGAAACAAGCAGGCTGCTCATTTAGCGCTCCTAGAACACTAGAAAGGAGATGGCAGGCAGACCAAACCCTAGGAGAATTCATGCTCCAGGGTCTCAACTGCTAGTTGTGGAATCAACCTGCCTCAGCCATCTGATTTACAACTGTATGTATAAATATATAAAAACAACAAGAGCTCCCCACTGCTGAATTATTTTAATGTTTATGATGCCTTGATGGTAGCGGATTGGGATCAACAGGCTAGAAGTCTGGAAGACCTGAGTTCAAATTCAGCCTCCGTCACTTACTAGTTGTATAACCCTGGTCAAGTCATTTCACCTCTGTCTATGTTAGTTTCCTTGTTTGTAAAATAGGGATAATAATAGCAGCTACTTCCTAGGGTTGTGAGGATCAAATGAGATAATTGTAAAGCGATTAGCACAGAGCCTGGCATACAGAAAGTACTACATAAATGTTAGCTATTATTATAATTCAAGTGAACTAAACATACTATGCATTAATTAAGTATCTAGTGTGAGAAAAGCACAGTGCTACACACTGAGGAATAAAAAGACGGAAAAGAAAGGAAAGCCTGCCCACAGAGAGTTTACATTCTGTTTTAGAAACTAGATGGCACAGTGGATAGGGCACTGGACCCGGATTTGGGAAGATCTGAGTTCAAATGTGACTTCAGACCCTTATTAACCCTTATTATTGATCTGGGCAGGGGGTGGGAGGTAGAATTAACTTCTCTCAGCTTGAGTTTTCTTACCTGCAAAATGGGGGTAATAGCATCTACTTTCCAGAGTTGTTCTGAAGACTGAGATCATCAATGCACAGTGTTTCGCAAACTTTAAAGTGATATTTAAAATGCTAGCTATCATTATTACTATAACTGGAAAAGAACAAGGTATTCTCCCCACTACCACCCCCCAAAATCCCATATGCAGAATCTCTGTATCACTCCCACCTTATTGATGGGCTCAGAAAGATGAAAGGCCTTTGTCTGGAGCCCAAATTGGAGCCCAAGTCTCCTGACTCCAGATTGAGAACCCTTTGCTCTACTCCTTCTCATTCCACAGTCAATAAATCCCACACAGGCCCTCCAGGAAACGGGGGAGAGGCTGTTTGGGCAGTGAGAATGAGAGAAAACAGATAGACAGTCTGAGCACCACAACGGTGCCCCGGAGATATTAAAAGAAAAGCCGGCCGCATTTTGGGTGGATCCTCTACAGGAAGGCCTGGCTGAGAATCATGGAGTACGGGAAGGCATGGCAGAGAGAGGGGAGGCTCTGGTCAGCGGACACCAGAGAACCCCTCAGCAAACATCAAGCATTTAAAAACACACCTTTTGGGGATAGAGGTACAAGAAGGAATCCCAGAACTGTAGCCTCTCAGGGCAGGGGCAGGAAAGACCTTCTGGTTCAACTCTCACTACACAGAGGAGTGAGAAAGGGCCTTGGAGGCTATAAAATTCTCCCTGCAGGCGAGGGTGGGGGCCGCACAAGAACCCAGGTCTCCTAACTTCCAGGCTGGTGCTCCTTCCATGTTAACGGGCTGCAGACCCTTAGAGGGTTGGGAATACTGAACAACAGGCACATGGCATTTTAATTACAAAGGGCTCACATAGACCCACTTGGTCTTTGACATAGAAGCCTGGCAGTTCTCTCTCAGGTGCAGGGCAAGTGCTGCCAATCAGGTAAAAATAAAACAAGAGAACAACAACACAACCCTGCGAGTTCTGCCAAAATTTAAAAAATCATAAATTTAGAGCTGGAAGGGACTTTGGAAGCTGCTGAGCCCAACCCCCTCCTTTTACAGGTGGGGAAACTGAGGCTGAAAAGGAATTAGTTGATTGCTCAGAGTCATACAGCTAATAAGTGTCTGAAGACTAATAAGTCTAAGCCCAGCACTCTATCAACTGTCACCTGGCTGCCAAGGTGTCTCATAAATAGTCTTTATTAGCAAGCTGAATACAGATGTTATTTTTCAGTTTAGTTGGTGTTAGTCATGTCCAAGTCTTTGGGACCCTATTTTGGGGTTTTCTTGGCAAAGATACTGGAGTGGTTTGCCATTTCTTCCTCCAGCTCATTTTACAGATGAGGAAACGGAGGCAAATAGGGTTAAGTGACTTGTCCTGGGTCATATAGCTGGCAAGTGTCTGAGGCCAAATTTGAAGTCAGGTCTTCTAGACTCCAGGCCTGGTGCTCTATCCACTGGGCCACCACTCTGCCTTCTTATTATATTAATGCAAAAACGTATTGAATGGGGTGGCTAGGTGGTGCAGTGAATAGAGCCCCGGCCCTGGAGTCAGGAGGACCTGAGTTCAAATCTGGCCTCAGACACTTAACACTTACTAGCCATGTGACCTTGGGCAAGTCACTTAATCCCAATTGTCCTGCCTTCCCCCCTCCAAAAAGAAAAAAAAAACTCAGCCAATCAAACAAACAAACAAACAAAACCACATTGATTAAGCCCTTATAAGCTACAGTCAGTGGCAGAATGTGAATCCCAGGCACTTAACGCAGGGCCCAGCATATCGAAGGCTCTGAATGCTTGTTGTCTAACTCTTCCTGGCTCCAAGTCTAATAATCTACTCCTTATACAATGCTGCCATTCAACTGAATTAGTGAATAACTGAATTATTGCATTTACTCACATAATATAATTAATAATGAAGTAACTGATACAATAACAACAGAGGAAGCCATGTGTACACAAGTGAAGAATATTAGTAAATTTCAGGAAGATTATTTACGGTCTTTACCAAGGACATATTAATAAAAATGTGGTTTAAAAAACAAAGCCACAAACTTGTAGAATAAAAGCCCAAGCACAGAAAGATAATCTGCCAGTAAGTCTGATTGCTGGTTCTTTGCAGACATAAGAGGCAGGGGGCCGACTGGAGTGCCGAAGTTCAATAACACTAAGGGGAAGACAGAGACGACAGAGAGCTTGCTACTAAGGGCTTAATGAAGACCCCAGTGAGCTTCACAATCATTAATAGGCCTCTAATGATTGTCACATATGAAATATGATATTTAATTATCATAAAACATTAAAATCCTGATTGCTCACGAATGCCAAAAAGAAAGAGTTGTTTTTGTTACATTAAAATGTCATCGACCACTGTGGACTTGGTTACTCCAGACACAACAGTGCTGGCTAATGAAGCTTGTTCTCCACAGCCAATTTAGAGAGAAAAAGGACTCTTTGTCATCGCATCAACAAGCCTAGGGTTGAATGAATGCAGAGCAGGACGAGGCGGTCAGGGAGGGGGGCCGGATAAATCTAAGCCTCACGGCTCTTCCATGGGGTTAACACAGTGATGCCTCAAGGACTGGTGCTTTCAGGGGTGCAGGCCACCCATCAAGTGCAAATGGAGATGTTTCTGTGGTACTTGGGGGCTGCTCTGGACAAAAGAACTCATTGCCTCCTGGCCAGACAACTGACTGCTCTCCAAGCTGGAAAGCACTCCTTCCTTCTTGACCCTAGCTCCTGGCTACCCTGGCTTCCTTCAAGACTGGGTTCCAATCCCATCTTCTGCCTGTCTTCCTAGTGACTCAGGCTGTCCTCCTTCCTGCTGATTCCTTTCTTCTGAGATTGCCTGCCTTCTCCTCTGTATATCTGGTGAGCATCGTTTGTTTGTCCAGTTAGAATATGATCACTCCTTGAGGGCAGGAATAGTGTTTTCTGCCTTGCTTAGTATCTCTGGTGTAGCGCCTGGCACGTAGTAAGACCTTAACAAAGGCTTGTTGACTGACTGACTGGTCTGACTAGTGATGATTCTCTCTCTCCCTCTCCATCTCCCTCTCCTTGGCTACTCTAGGTCTTGGAGGAAAGGCACTGCATCCATCACTAAGCCCAGCCTTGGAACCTTTCCAGTATGATAGGATCTGCTGGAGTTTATGCTTCACTGGCAAAGCCTTTGAGAATGTAAAGGCACCTCCAGGTCATGACATGGCACTGGAGAAGGACCTGGGACTGGTAAAACTGACCTTCTTCCCACTGAGTTAATCCAACAAACAGATGCAGACAGACAGACAGGTAGAAAACCATGGAATCTCAGTTGGATGGGACCTCAAAGGTAGCTGAACCTCCTCCTTAATGCATCAATCTCTCCAACAAAATCTTCCACACACAATCATCTAGCCTCTAATTGAAGACCTCTATTCATAGGGAGTTTATTGTTGTTCGGTTGGTTTTTTAACTGATGTCTGACTCTTTGTGACCCCATTTGGGGTTTTCTTGGCCAAGACACTGGAGTGATTTGCCATGTCCTTCTCCAGTTCATTTTATAGATGAGGAAACTGAGGCAGACAGGGCTTAGTGACTTACCTAGGGTCACACAGCTAGCAGATATCTGAGGGCAAATTTGAACTCAGAAAGAGAAGTCTTCCTGACTCCAGGCCCAGTACTCTCTCTGCCATGTCGCCTAGCTGTTTGCTACCCTCCCACTGTTCTCCAACAGAGCTAGGGAGCCCATGTCCATTTTGGGACAGCTCAAGATGCCATAAAATGTTTTTCTTATGCTGAACTGAAATATTTTTCTGTATAATTTCTGAACATTGATCCTACATTTGGCCTCTAGCTAGAACAAATCTAATCCCTCTGGACATGTGAAGGTAATGATTCTACCTTCTTTATTCCCTCCCAAGTGTTCCCTTCCATAGGCTAAGCATTCCTGGCTTCTTAAACTAATCCTCCTATGGCATGGTCTCCGGTGCAGCACATCACACTGGTCAGTCTGCTTGGGAAGTGCTGTGGTCCATGGGTGACCCACCTGAAACGTATAGTACTGAACACAGCGTAATCCTCTAGAGGCAACTGGCCAGGGAGGAAAACACCTATTCTACCCCGTCTCCCTCTAAACAAATTGATAGGTCAGTATCCAACATGCCATTTCCAAAATTATTGTTGTTGCTTATCCTTCATTCTTGAAGAAGACTATGATAGCAGCCCTCCAGAATTAAGCAAAAAAGATCAAGTACCACAACTACCTAAACCTATATAATGACGGTGATACAACAACAACAAAAAGAATGCAACCCGGATTTATTCCGAGAAATAAAAATGAAGCATGTGGCCAAAATCATCCGCCTTCTCTTCTGGCCTCTGTCTTGGTGGGGGGCTCCCTACCTGCTCACTCAGTGCACAAGGAAAGCCCCCATTCCTGCCTTCTCCTAGGGTTTCACGCTGATGCCGGGAAACCTTTCATCACTTCCTAATCCCCTTCTTCCTGTCGTTCATACCTCTCCCAGTGGAGGCCCAGTGACCATCCAGGCAGCACCTCGACCTCAGCCTTTCTCAGTAAGTCTCGGGCCCCGCCAACATATGCTTCAAGTGTTTAGCTGAGAAAAGTTCCCACGAGAACCAGAGCTCTGTCTTTGCGCTCTGAGGCGGCAAAGCCCCTCTCTACATGAAAGAAACTTAAAGAGGCTTGTGATACCAAGACAGAATGACAAGCAGGGAGTCGGGATGCCCTGGAATGTCTCCTTGCACATACATCGCTGCTGGCTTCATGGCCTTCTCCAGGCCCTTCACATTTCTCCTGCTCCATAAAGTCACGTGGCATCAAGCTGGTATCTGTATAACGTTGTGGGGTTTGCACATGGAGAGCCGGCATTTATCCGGCCCTTCAGGTTATCTCATCTAACCCTCACAACAACCCTGTAGGGCGGATGTTATTATTATCTCCACTTTTACACATGCAGAAACCGAAGCTGAGAAAGGATAAGTGACTTAGCAAGCATCACAAAGTTGGGAAGTATCTGAGGCAAGATTCAAACTCGGGTCTTTCTGACTCCAAGGCCAGCAGCGCTCTACTAGCCAGCATACCACCACCTGGCTGCCTCCCCATGCAGAGCACTGGATCCACGAGTCAGCCCACTGAGCCTTGAGTCCTGTCTCTGACATTCAATCAAGCAAACCAACAGATCTGGAAAAGTCCTAATTTCCAAAATTAAGTCCAAAGACCACATACTACTATAACTACCTGAATCTGAATATCGGTAGTAACAGTGATGATAAAAAAAAATAAAAGGCATCTGATAAGTCTTTGTCCTAAGGAATAAAAATAAAGTATGTGGCCAAAACTGTTCTCCGTCCCTTCTGGCCTCTATCCTACCATAAAATAAACGTACATTAAGCACCTACTGTGTGCCAAGCACTGTGCTAAGTCAGAGCTGTGTAGCATCAAGGAAGTGACTGTCTTTCTCAGCCTCAGTTTCCTTATCTGTAAAATAATAATAATATTTGCATTACCTAATAGCCTATCCAATTAGAGGTGTGGAGTGAATGATTCAATTTAATAAATACACACTGAGCATCTCTTTGTGATCCTCTGTACATGACTCTGGGGGACCAAAAAGCACAGCTTTTCTGAGTAAACTGAGGCTCGGAGGGAGTGAGGGAACTGTCTAAGGTCAGAGCAGAAGTAGCAGAGCTGGGGTTTGATCCATGTTTTCAATTCTAACATTCTATGCTCCAAGTTTCTCCCTACTGCTAACAACCAACATCGTGAGGTCATCTCCAGCACCGAGGACCAATTGTGTCCTACAATCATCATGATATAGCCAAGATGATTCTTCTGACACTGCATCCCTGGCCTGGAAAGGTCGTGTGTGTGTGTGTGTGTGTGTGTGTGTGTGTGTGTGTGTGTGACTTAATTCATTTGGCTGAGAAAGCTTCCTTTCTGATTCTCCAGATCCTAGCACAAGTCAAGTGTTAGACTGAGCACTTAGAGAGGGGCTCATGGGCTTTAGAGTTCAAAGAGAACATGGAGGTCACCTAGTCCAACAGCCTCTTTTATAACAGCTAAGTGATCTGCCCAGTCACACACTGCCAAGACTCAAATTCTTTTGACTCCAAATAAATATAATGTTGAATCCATGACAACCAAGCTACTATGTTCCACCATGGTCTTATTTTTCAGGATACTGTCACGGCTGATGTGTAAAGGCCTCAAATGCTCCGGGTTCAGAGACCAGGTGCCCACTACCCCTCAGCAATCCCCTCATTGCTACTTCCAGAGGTCAAAGTGCTGCTATAACTTGGGCATGCCCCTGATATTTGGTGGGGACCGATCTGACTAAGCAGAAGAGCAGTGAATGTGACCTCTGAGTAGGCGTTCTGTTCCACATCAAGAAAAATGTCATCACAGCACAATGAGAGTCTGGCTTCTGCAGTAGCAGCACTCTGACCATTATCTTTACTGATGAGAGCAGAGGGATACCAAGGAGGAGGGGGCCTCCTCAGGGTCATAAAGGGAATCTGAGCACCAGCTTCCTCTCTTCTACTTCCAGCCACAATGGAGCCATCCGCCCTTATGCATTCAGATCAACACATCCAAAACAAAGCCCAGTCTCTCTTTTTCCTCTCATCCCAATCAATTTCAATTTGTTAAACAGAATTGAGTTGCATCTAATTATATTCAACAGATACTAAGGCCCAGTGTTATTTATTAACACCTAGGTTGTGCGTGGAACACTGAAGCACACAGGAAGTTTGGATAAGAAGGCAAGAAGACCTGAGTTCAAATTCAGTCTCAGACACTTCCCTGCTATAAGGGCTAGTCACTTTACCTCTACCTGCCTCAATTTCTTCAACTGCTTGTAAAGACCTTCCAGCAATAACCCTACAATCCTACGATCTATCTCCTCCTGGCTCTTCCTGTAAACAGGGGAGAAATCAGCAGAATGTAATTCATCCATCCATTCCTTTAGTCAAGCAGTCAGTCTTTAAAAAAAAAACCCAACCAAACAAAAAACAAACCTTAAGTTCTAATGATGTGTTCTGTTTGATGAAGTATGTATTGAAAACAATGTTTGTTAAAGGACCAGGGGAATGAATGAAATCATCAATCAGTGAAATGTCATTTCGTTCACCTAGAGTGGCATCTCAACTTTCTACTTGCCTTTACCTCTCAAAATCCAACCCACCTTTAAAGGATCGGAACAAGTTTTGCCTTCTTTGTGAAACCTTCTCTGCCTGCTCCAGCCCACAATCATCTTTTTCTTTTCTGAATTCCTCCTGCATCCTCAGAGCTGGCGCCAAGCAATTTACTGCTTAACTCTTCTCTAATTTCCTGTGTGCTAATCTTGTTAACACAACTCTGCAGTGGAAGTTTCTATAGCTCAGGAACCAAGGTACATGTGTTTGCTCTGCAGTGTACTACAAGGCACAGTCCCTAACGTGGGGTGAGTGCTCAGGAGACTGATTCATTGACTGAACAGACCGGACCTGGATGGGCCTGCTACCTCTAAGAAATAAGTCCATTTCAACTCACCAGTCACTTATTAAGCACTTACTCTATACAAGGTAATGTGACGCACACCAGGACACAGAGAACGTTTTTCTTCTTGATCCTGATTCATGGCAAAAGGATGACTACAACCCATCCTTCCAAGTCTAGCTCAAATGTGACCTCTTCAAGGAAGCCTTGCCTAATTCCTCCCCCTTCACAGGATCTCATGGTGCACTGTATTCCTCACAAGTTTTATATTCTAATTTATATTATATTTATCTATGTTGCTGTTCAGTCATTTTTCAGTCACGTCCAACCCCATGACCCCACTTGGAGTTTTCTTGGCAAAGATACTAGGGGTGGTTTACCATTTCCTTCTCCAGCTCATTTATAGATGAGGAAACTGAGGCAAACGGGGTTAAGTGACTTGTCCCAGGTCACACAGCTAATACATGTCTGAGGTCAAATTTGAACTCAGGTCTTCCTGACTCCAGATCCAGCATTCTATACACTTCATCACCCAGTTGCCCCATTTATCAATCATAGTCTTGAGGGCAAAAGCTTTTTAATTTTTCCTTCTCTTTGTAGCTTCTTTGGTTCACAAATCACTACATTCCTCTTAAGAAGAAATGAATCAGGGTCGATTGAAAGAATTATTAAAATAACAATCAGTCCACTATCTGATACTCAGGAGAGAAGAATTCTAAATTGGAGTTATTTCCTCTCAAACTTCCAAGGATAATCTTGTTCACAACTCACAGCAATGTCCCATATTTTAAAGACTGATCAACTATTCTCTTCCCGGCTCCCTTTAAATCCTCTGTATTTGCAACAGCTTCCAGACTAGATGACCTCTATGGACCTCTTCAATTCTAACATTTTATAATCTAAGGTATCTTCCAAACTGACTGCTTCAATTCCACAAATGTTTATTAAATGTTTGCTGTGCAAAGCTCACTTTTTGAGGAGGACCTAACAATTGGGACATTAGTGAAGGCATTAGAAGTTAGGGGTTCGAAGAGGTGGAGGTGAGGAGGAATACTTTCCAAACACAGAGGACCACCAACAGAAAGGCAATCATGATGTAACACTACGTACTGAGGGAAGCAAGTGAACCATTTTAAATGCAAAGGATAATGCATGAAGGAGGATGACATTAAGTAAGACTAGAAAGGGTTGTGTTAGCAAGACTATGGAAAGATTTAAATGCCAAGGTAAGGATTTTTTTCCTTAGACAAAAGTGTTCCACTGGAGATTTCAGAGGAGAGCGACACTGTCTGAACTGTGCTTTGGAAATATCAATTTAGCAGCTGTGGATATAAAGGACTGGAGAAAAAATTGGTAGCACAGACTACAACTGGGAGGTTTTTGAAGTAGTCCTGGAGAGGAGGGATTACAGATTGAATGTGGGTTGTGGATGTGTGAGTGAACAGAAGGGAAGAGGTTGAAAAATGCTTTATATATAAAAATGGAGGACCCTTAGCAAACTGATTAGATGGTGTACAAGAGAGGTAAGGGTTGAAGCAGTGGGTGGTAACTTGGGTATCCAGAAGGGTACTGGTGTCCTTCATAACTTAAGATCAAAGACATAATTTCTGTAAAGCGCTTAGCAGAGTGTGTGGTACACAACATAATACTCACTCCCTTCTACAACCCCTTAAAAGAAATAGGTAAATATGAAAGAAAGGGAAAGATAATAAATTTCATGGCAGATATGCTACATTTGAGACCTCTCTAGGATGTTGCAGTAGAGATGCCCCACAGTTGGCAACATTGGACTGATGTTCAGGAGAGAGGTTAGGGCTGGATATATATAAACTTGGGAATCATCACTATCTTCTTTATGCATAACTGAGTGACTGTTGGTTATGTCCTAAGGGTTTTTCCCAGTTTTAAAGTTCTCTTTTAAAGCAATTGAACTTCAAAGAGCCTTTCCATTTCAAAATCAATGGATGAATCATTCCTTCCATTATTCATTTATTCAGAAAATGTGTATTAATAACATTTCGAGGCCAGTTTATTTGTCCTCCCTCATTTAGCTATGTTTGGTTGTACAACAAGCCATCTGAAACCTGGGTTCACAGTTGACTCTTGGTAATTTTCAGGCTCACAGGTCATCAGGTCATCTATGGACTGCTCCATGCCTTGGGGAAGACATGTAAGGGATCCCCTGCTCTGAGTCAGCCGAGCACCAGACACTGCCAGTATGCAAAAGACTAGCCCTTGCCAGGGAAACCCTATACCAGGGCAAAGATCTCTATCTCCTAGAGACACAGAGAGCTGAATGCTGTTACTGATCCTGAAAACTTGGGCAGTGAGTACAAGGAGCGATAGTGCCCTGATTGCTGCATCCAAGCCCCAAGTGGAAAGATCACTTACAGGACATGTTTGTGAAGCCAAAAAGAATACAAAACCAACTCAAATACACTTAAGAGTCACCTGCACCAACAACTTAATTGTTACCAGGAAGTCCTTCCTTTTAGGAGCAAAGATTTCAATCTAGCAACCACCTAACATGCCATCTAGTATGACCCACTCAATTTTTCAGAAGATACCAAAGATATCAAGGGAGGAAATGATTTGCCCCCAAATCATGCAGATCACAAAGCAGCCAAATCAGGGGGTAAATTCAAGTGCTTTGACTGTTCCAAATCCAATCCTTTTTTCACACAGGTGAAGAAGGGGAAAGAAAGAAGAGGAAAAAGAGGGGAAAATGAGAGAGAGGAGGAAGAGAAGAGATGGAAAAGGAGAAGAGAAGGAGGAGGAAATGGACAAGAACAAAAATTTTTACATAACACGTTTAAGATATGCAAAGAGTTTTTTACATGTGTTAATTCATCCACTTATCCCAACCACCATCTGAGGTAAGTGCTATGACGATCAACGATCCTCAGTTTATAGATGTGGAAACTGAGGCTGATAAGAGTAAAGTGGCCTCCCCAGGACCACACAACTAGCAAATATATGAGTCAGAATTTGAACTCAGGTCTTTTGGACTCCAAATCCAATAGCTTACTCACTAGACCATCTAGCAGCATCCAGAGGTATGGTCCCATGATCTTCTCAGGTATCAATCAAAATTCTCCACCTCCCTTACGGACTTAACCATTTTCTATTTTGTACTATAGCTATTTTGGGGCTGGCTTAACTTCACTAACAACAACAGGACCTCCCATTTCAATAATGTTTCACAGGTTACAAAGTATTTTCCTCAGATCTACTAGGAAATCAGGAGTGGCCGTACCACTGTCACCATTTTGCAAATGAGAAAACAGAGGATCAGGGCTGTTACGGGATTTGACCAAGAATAGCGTTGTTCAGTCATTTTTTAATCATGTCTGACTCTGTGACCCTATTTGGGGTTTTCTTGGTAGAAATACTAGAGTGTTTTACCATTTCCTTCTCCAGCCCATTTTTAAAAATTTGTTTTGCCTTTTTTTTTTTTTTTATGGAGGGGAGAGGGGAGGGCAATTGGGGTTAAGTGACTTGTCCAAGGTCACACAGCTAGTAAGTATTAAGTGTCTGAGGCTGGATTTGAAGTCAAGTCGGATTCCTGACTCCAGGGCTGATGCTGTATTCACTGTGCCACCTAGCCACCCCTCCTGCCCATTTTTAAATATGAGGAAACTGAGGCAAACAGGGTTAAGTGACTTGCCCAGTTATTAAATGTCTGAGGCCAGATTTGAACTCAGGAAGATGAGTCTTCCTGATTCTAAGCCCAGCACTCTATCTACTGTGCTACCCTGTCCTTGTCGGGGACTCCTAGTAAATATAAAAGAGTGCTGGAATCCAGTGGACCGCATTCTATGACCGGCGCTCTTAGCAGCTCCTTAAAGTAGGGCACCCCACCTTAGTCGAGTCTCTCTCCCAGAATCTGGCAAAGGGTTTTACACATATAGTTGCTGGTTCTTAATCAGCGTTTGCTGAATGAATGTTTAATGAACTGTTAAATTCAGCACCATTTTTATTTCCCTAGAAGACGTTTATCATTTCATAATTTATGAAACTTTGCCATGAATGAATAAAGGACTAGGTCTGGAGTTAGAAGACCTCAGGGCAAATCCCAGGTCTGCCACTTATTATATGTGGCGCAAAGTTATTACATGTGTGACCTTGGGCAAATCACCACTGGGAGACTCAGTTTCTACACCTATAAAATGGAGGTGATTATCCTGGTACTACTCCTCTCATGAGCTGTCACAAGGATGAAACCCTTCATCACCAAAACTTCGAAGGCCCCAGCTACGCTTCACTTCTCTCTATAGTCCTCATCCATCTTCTCAACAGTCTCTCTAGCTACCCTGCTGCCAGGCTCAGAGCGAGTCTGGAAGATTTAACCCTTTTTTCTCCAGAATTTCCACCTTGGGCACCAGAGGCTATCCTGACAGGTGACTTTTCCACTATTTCAGACAGACTCCAACCACACTTCACTCTACTCCCTGGCTATCTTCTCAATGGCCTTGCCAGTCACTTTACTACCATGACCATACTCTTCTCGTCATCCAGACCTAGACTCACAATCAAATCCACTTTGCCACTGCTTCTAGAAGGTGCTATGTCAACACATTACTCCCTATGACCCCACTTGCCATCCCCGTAACTTTGTGAACCCAACCACCCCTTTGTAGATCTGTTGTCTACCCCTATTTGAATATAAGCTCATTGAGGGCAGGAACTATCTTTGCTTTTTCATTTGTTTCTTTGGTACTTAGCCTTGGCACACAATGAAGACATTTTTTTTTCCATGCATTCCTTCACACATAACACGCTCAGACCCCAGGAGCTATATAAATAGTAGTAGTTATGATCAGCTCTTTCACCCAGTCTTTCCTGGAACCTGAGCACCTGGGTTTGAATTCTGGCTCTGATAACTTAATATCTACATAATTCTGGATAATGTTGTAAACTCTCTAGAACTGCTTCCACATCTCTAAAATGAGTTCCATTAGACAATCTCTAATGTTCCTTCCAGCTCTAAAGCAATGAATCATCTTCAAAACCTTGTGATATTTCCAATTATTCCCTCAACCCAATCTCTTCATGGCAACGAGCTACTAAGAAGAGCCTGATTCTATTTCTATATTCATCTTTCACACTCATTTCCTCCCCTCCATTCCCATTAATGCCCATCTAGTAGCGTCTAGATCCATGATCCCATGAAATTCTCAGAGCTCAATCAAAATTTTAGCCTAGTATAGGTTATCGCCATCTATATGGTATTCATTCCAAAGAGGTTTTTCCACCTACCTTCACATTCCACATTCTCCCCCTTCCAAAGAAAAAAAAAGAAATACATCCTTTGTACAGATTGTTCCTCATTTCTCTAACAACAGCTTACCAAGTGAAGTTTATGCTGAGTTTTTGGTTTGTATTCAAGGCCCCACACAATCTCACACTACCCTACCTTTCTGGTCTGATCTTCCATTACTTTTCTTGACGCACCTGGGCTTTCCCACAGCTATGCCTTTGCTCATGCTGTTCCCTGTTCTTGCTCATTAAGTTCCTACCAATCATTTAAAGCATGCAACAAACATTTATTAAGATGAGGGTGATTTTTCAAAAAACAAAGCTTAGATAAGCCAAGGTGTCCCTGCCTTCCTGGATTCTAAAGCAGTAAGACACAAACAAAGCAAGACAGGATCCATAACATTATATGATAGGGGTATCTGAGAGGTGTGGAACAAAGCAAAGAGATAGTAACTCAACCCTAGTCTTTTGATTCCAAGTCATAGCCCACTGAGTCCAATTCAAGCTCCATGTCTTTGTACTGGACCTCAGAAAAGCCAGCAGAGAGCTTAGTGTAGATGGACTTTAAAGCTGGACAAGGCCCTAGAGATCATTTAATCTAATGCCTTTTTAACAGATGGGGAAATTGAAGCCTATAGAGATTAGCGGCCTTCTCCAAGTGACATAGGCTAGACCAGTGGGCCAAATGTAATAAGATGAAATTTGATAGGGATAATGTAAAATCTTCTGCTTGGATTCTAAAAATCAATTTCACAAGCAGAAGATGGGTAGGCTTGGCTAGAGGGCATTTCATCTGGAAAAGATGTTGATATTTCAGCAACCTAAGTTCAAAGTATGCCATGGTGACCAAGAAAGCTAACCTGAGCTCAGGCTACATGGAGAGCCATATTATACAGGTCTTTTCAGTCATTTTTTCAGTTGCCTCTGACTATCTGTGACCCCTTTTTCAGGTTTTCCTTGGTAAAGATATTGGAGTGGTTTACCATTTCCTTCCCCAACTCATTTTATAGATGAGGAAACTGAGGCAAACAGGGTTAAGTGATCTGTCACACAGCCAGTCAGTGTCTGAGGCCAGATTTGAACTCAGAAAGATGAGTCTTCCTGACTCGAAGCCTGGCATTTTATCTACTGTGCCACTGAACTGCCCCAAGAAGTAGTAGCAGTACTCTGCACTCAGATTCCATCAGGTCACACCTGAAATCCTGGGTTCAATACTGGTGACCTGTGTTTGGATAGGTATTAACAAGTTGGGGAGCATCCACAGAATTGTAACCAACATGATGAAAAGCCTTGAAATTATTCTATATGAGGATCTCTTGAAGAATCTGGGAATGTTTAAACTCAGAGAGAAAAAAATACTGGGAAGAAAAGGAATATTTTTTTATTTTATTTAACTATCTTTTAGAAGGATTCCTTTTGCTCTGTCCAATCCCAGAGGGCAGAACTTAGGTCAATGGGTGGCAGGCTGCAAAGGGCCATAGTAAGGCTTGATATCTTTGCCAAGGAAACTCCAAATGTCACAAAGAGTCAGACAGCACTGAAACAATCCAACAACAAGAACACAAAAGGCTTGATAAAAGGGGAAAACAAACAAACCTTCCTAACCATGAGAGCTGTCTCAGAGTAGGATCTGCTCCTTTAAGAGGGAGCATGTTTCTCTCTCCAGAGGTCTTTGATAAGGGGCTGGAAGAACATTTCTTGTATATATTGTGGAGGGAAGTCTTGTTCAACTGTGGATTGGATTTGATGGTCTCTGAGATCCTTCCTAGCTCCAAGATTCTGGAATTCTGGGATCAAAGGGATTTGCAGCTAAGTTAAATGGTCAGTAGTATTTTGGTTATTTATGCAATGGTGGTTTTTTTTTTAAGGCCAAAAAAAAATTGCAGAGGAAGAAAAACTCAACCCCTGCCTTCAAACAGTCCTTTTCCAAGGGCACATTCTAGATAGGGAAGTGTGCACAGCTTTGCAGCAGTGGAAAACCCTGGGACCAGGGAAGGTCTGAGGACAGAGTGTCTGCCCCTTTCCACCTGCTCCTGTGACTAGTTTTCCCCCAGGGTTTGTGAATGAGCTATTTTCCCCCAATATGCCCTTCCATATCTAAATGGTGCTTGTTTACATACTGTGACAATGATTCACAGGAACAGAAATGCCAGGGAGCAAGAAGTGCTGGCTCAGGAGAGAATATGGCAACTTTGCATTGACAATGGCAGAAATGCAGGATTTAAACGCTTTCCAGAAAACTGGAGAATTTACTGCCACTTCAGCTTTAATTTTCATGCCTGCCAAAAAACAAGCTTGGAAGGTTTGAACTATCAAAACAAAGACTAAACCGAATGTATGCTTTAGTTCTGACCCTGTGTCTTAGTAAAAAAGTCCCCTTGTAATCACTGAATATAGCTCAGTCTTGCTTCAAGGATGCTGGATCAGAAGTCGGAGGATCTGGGTTCAAATCTAAGCTCTGCTACTTACTACAGGAATGATTTTACTTACTATAGGTATGACTTTAGGCAAATCAATTAATTTCAGGGCTTCCACCTCTATAAAATAAAGAGGCTGGATGAGATGATCTCCAAGGGGTTTGGCTCAATTAGAAAGGAATTTACAGGCCACCCAGCACAGAAATATATATATTTCTATATCATTTCTAAGAGACAAGAACCCCTATTCTGCCTTTGTCCCCACTAAGGCCACACTCTCTTGTGAAAAGACTCATGTAAAATCATCCCCAACTAACTGGCTTGATGCAAGAACCCGTATTTGATGATCTGTAATTATAAAATCTGCTCCCTACCCTGACCTGGTAGACTTCAATTAATTAATCAGCAAATATTAATTGACCACTATGAAGCAGAAAGGTGCGGTATAAGCACAGAGAATGAAACAATCCCTGCTCACAAGGAACTTAAATTTGAATGGGAGAGATGACAAATGCAAATAAGAATATAGACAGAATAAATATAAAGTTAATACACATATG
>CM053588.1:102147735-102175614 GCA_028646515.1 Pseudochirops corinnae
TAGATTGGCCAAAAAAAAAAAAAAAAGACCAGTTAGCTCCATCTCCTGCCTAATGGAGTTTGGTCTGTTATGCTCAGTTCCTTCCAAATAATAACATCTTTGATAAGATCTTGATGCTTTGATAAGATCCCTGGTCTGTTATAGTTCCCAAAGTACTTTCATATATGGTATCTCCCTTTTATTCTCAATATGCAAATATAAAAGTGTGCACAAAATAAATATGAAGTGATGTGGGGGAAGGGGGTGAATCAGGGAAGGCTTCCAGTAGAAGTGGTGTTTGGACTTCATTTTGAAGGCCACGAGAGAGTCTAGGGTTGCTGTGAAGAATGCATTTTGTAACCATAAGATGCTTGGTAGAAATGCGTTTTCACCCTCATCCTCCTTCTTCTCATTGGGTAGATCCAACGCTTTACAAAACCCGAGAGTGCTCTGTCTACCTGAGCTGTAACAATGTATATTGCTTCCCATGCCCCATTGACCTAACTGTGCTTTTTCTTCCTGCCGATAATGCCCAGGGTTAGATGAGTGTCCCTGACCTAACAGGCCTGTTTGTCTCCTAGATCACCCAGCAAGCCTTCAGAACCCGTCCAGGTTGCGGACTCCACCTCCTCCACTGTCTCACGCCCACACCCCCAACCAGCATCACGCCGCCTCCATCAGCTCCTTGAATCGAGGGAACTTCACGCCACGCAGCAACCCCAGCCCAGCGCCGACAGACCACTCTCTTTCTGGAGAGCCCCCCGTTGGTCCCCCAGAGTCTGCCCATGTGCAAGACAACTGGTTACTCAACAGCAACATCCCACTGGAAACCAGGTAGGTCTGACATCTCACCTCCTGTGCTGTCCCCAAATTCCCAGAGCCTGAGGGCCAGAGATAGAAGCTGACCTGCTGATTTTTAGAGCAGTGGTGCCATTCTGATCATTTGGGGAAATGTGAACAGACTGGATGGCACCAGGTAGATGATGGGATGGCAGGAAAGGGAAGAAGTGCTATGTATGGGTGACATTGGAAGCCTGAGCCATGTGAGGCTGAGACAGAAGCAGGATTCTTCTCAGTGCCAGCCTCATTCACAGTATAACAGATTTAGAGCTGGAAGGGGCCTTAGTGGTTATCGAGTCTAAACTATTATTTTCCTAGTAAGGAAACTGAGGCTGGAAGAGGCTGAGTGCCATCTTGCCCAAAGGGCTACAGGCCAGTAAGTATCTGAGAGCAGGCTTCAACCTTCTGCCCTTCTTATTCCAAGTGCATCTCTCTGTCCATTGGACAACACTGACTCTCAGTTCATTTCTATCTGATTCAGCAAGCCTTCATCTACTGCAGTACATAGATAAGTGTCAGTGCCTGCCTTCTTGGAGCTTTTGGGTTGGTGGGGGATAAGACACAAACTCAAAGCTCTGTAAACCACAGAAGTACAGGAGAAGTATATCAAGGAAGTACAAATAAAATGCTCTATAAGGAGTGAGGTTACACTTTTTTGAAAAACTGACTTGGAGCGTCAAGGAAAATATTTATAGGTAGTGTCGGTAATTTTGATCAGCCAGCTGAAACTCCAAGAGATTAAGTAATTTGCCCATCATAACACAACCAACCGCCAATAAATGCCTAGGGTAGGATTCAAACCCTAGTCTCCTGACTCCAAGGCAGGTCACCTTTTCTGTTATACAGCCGTAGGTGGAGAACCTTGGGCTGCTTCTGCGTACTCTACATATTCAAAGAACCAGAGGAAGGGCTCCACTGTATTGGGTGGATGGATACTCTGTGAAGGGCTTCTGGAGAGAGATGGTTTAGAACCACAAAGGATGGTTCCTCCTAAACCAGTTGACACTGAAACTCAAGGAACGTTTCCTTATGCTTGCCAATGTCAGATTATTTTAGAGCTCATCTATCCTAACCTTTTCATCTTACAGATGAGGTAGCTGAGATCCATGGATGTAAAAGGATCTGTCCTTGGCCATGTAGTAAGTTAGTAGAAGGGTCAGAATTTGTGTTTGCATCTCTTGACTCTGAGTCCCCAGCTCTTTTCATTGTAACATCCCACTTAGGATCACAGATCTAAATGTGGAATGGACTTAGAGGCCATCTAGTACAACCCTTTTATTTTACAGATGAGGAAACTGAGGCCAAAAGAGGTTAAAATGACTCCTCCAAGTTCATACTGGTAGCAGTCATCAGAGATGGGTTTCAAGCTCTGGTCCTCTAACTACGAAGCCAGCGTTCTTTCCACTCTACTACCATGACACCTAAGAGGAAATGTTCTGGAAGGAAGGAAGGAAGGAAGGAAGGAAGGAAGGAAGGAAGGAAGGAAGGAAGAAAAAAATAGATTTTTTTAAGCATCCATTACATGTAAGGCACCATGCTGAGCGCTTTACACATATTACCTCAGTTGATCCTCAAACAACTCTGGAAGGTCGGAGCTATTATTATCACACTCACTTTGCAGATGAAGAAACCAAGGTAGACACAGGCTAGGTGACTTGGGGAGGGGCATAATCTAGTAAGTGTCTGAGGCCATTTTTGAACTCAGTTCTTCCTGACTCTAGGCCCATGGTTCTAGCCACTTCACCACCTACCTACCATGGAAAGAACTTAAAACTGTAACCAGTTACATAGATTTAAAGTGTTTTTATTTCTTTATTTTTGGAAGGAGAGGATCAATAACCTATTTAAGGAAGTGAAATAAATCAATACATTGAAAAGATTTCCTCATCTGGCGATGCCTGGCACGTAACGATTGTACTTGTGCTGCCTAATGCAGAAAAGATGGCGCCTGTTAGACCTTAATGAGAGCATCAAGGATTGCTGTGTTTTTCTCTCTCAGAATATTCTTCAGAAGGAATGCCACCCAGAAAACCTGCACACCAGCCACTTAGTTAATATTGCCTCCTGTTATCGTTGTGCACCGCTTGCCTGCATGCCTCCTCGCCTCCTCCTTTGCTGTGATCGTTAACAGTATTGGATAATTGTATGTCATTCATGGCCTTACGTAGCCTAATCAAATCTCCATTATTGAAAATGTGTTCATTGAATTACTGCCCAGGGCTGCAGCAAGTGATCAGGCGTTCGGTGTTCCAGATTTGTCCAAGGGATCGTGAGAAGTGTGCAGTTTGCTTTGTTACTAGCTTATGCCACTCACAGAAGGGAAAACTCCTGGTGAGGACTCATCTCTGTAAACCCTTCCCCTGGTCCTTTATGGGGGAAAAAGCAGGCCCCATTTGTCAGACCAGGAGCTGGAAGGGACCTGAGGCATATTGGTGGTCCACCCTTCTCATTTACAGAGAAGCAAACTGTGACTTGTCCGTTGTAATATACATAGGGAATAAAGGTAGAGACAAGATTGAAGCTGGATTCTTTATTTCACATCCTAATTCTACCACTCCGTCATGCTGCCTGTTAAGATTGAAATTCTACTTCTGGGACTAACTACCTGTGTGACCTTAGGCAAATCTCTTCACCAACCTGGACCTCAGTTTCCTTATCTGTAAAATGACCTCTGAGGCCCCTTCCAGCTGTAGATCTGAGGTCTGTGAAATGTAGCAGAAAGAACGTTGGCCCTGGAGTGAGGGAAACCTGGCCATGGCCAACACTGTCCCTGGCAAGGTTTATGAGTCAAATCCTTCTGAGAATTAATTACCTTATTTTTAAAATGGGAATACTAAAAGCAGACACAGCCTATCCCTTAGGAATGCTGTGAAAAGAAGGTTATACATTTAACTGTGAATCATACTGTGACTCCTCTGAGCCTTATTTTCCTCACCTCTTAAATGGGGAGAATCATCCTTATTACTCCATCATTCACTGTTAGGAGGAGAAAGTGCTTCATAAACTGTCAGTCACTATAGAACTGTCATCATTGTCTACTAGAGCATAGGAGAACCTTTCCAGGTGTTTAGCAGACAGGTTCTGCAAGACAGGTTGAGATTGGCTCTAATAGGCAACAGGTTCCCAAATGGATTAAGTAGAGTTGAATCATTTTCTCTTTCTCGATTTCTAGAACTTGTGAAGTCAGATGATTAGGGATGGGAATGCATTGTTTCTGTATTTAAGAGAGCCTCTCTGACTAGCATGTGAAGGCCTTCCCATCTCCATGACAACGAGGAAGTAAAACACCGCCATTACTGCTGCATGGGGACCACAGTCCTAAATCTCTCAGCTGGATCAGTGGATGCTCTGTCTTTCAGAGAAGAGAGTGAGGAATGCATATGCAGATGATGTTCTCATTAGGTTCTGCTGCTGTGTAAGCACACACAGCTCTCTTCTGAACACAGTGTGGAGGAGGAAAGAGAATGTGCTTGTTGATTTTAGATGGCCAGGGAAATGTGGGGCCACCAAGGAAGGGTAGAAGACAATTCGGCTGACGTAGCCCCCTCCCCAGCAAAGTGTTGTGGATAAAATGCCAGTCGAGTTTGGATAGGACAATTGACTCACTCATTCATGAGACGTACAAACCTCGCCCCCTCCGTTACCCACCTCCACCCCCATTCCCACTCTTCTCTTTCATTTCTTCTCTCTTGATTTTAACGGGCAACATGGTAACAGAAGTACAAGCATTGTATTTGGTGTTGGAGGTTTGGATCCTGGCTCTGTTACATGGCTTTGGGCATGTGAACCTCGGTTTCCTCTACTGTAGAATGAGCGGATTGGCCTTCATGGGTGCTGAAATCTCTTCTAGCCCTGTCATTGAGGTGAGTCCTGACGTCCTTGCTGTTGGAGGGATGGCTTTGTACCAATGTCGTTCCCCTCTCAGCATCAGAAAATTCTCTCTTTCTGGGGTCTCTGCAGTTGTAGTGAGTTTATGCTGGACTCTTTTTGGATCTTATTCTGAAGGACTCTGGTTCCTCTGGATCTTGTTCTCATTCTGATGCTGGCACTCGGGTCTTTCAGATTATTGGTATTAGGCCTGACAGCTCAAAGTACAATACAGTTTCTTAACCATTGACCAGGAGAGGCTGTCAGAGGAATAGAATAAACAAAGTAAGAGATGGCTGTGGGCAAAAAAAGGTTATGTTTTTTGGTCTCCCTCTGTGGTGAGGCCCAGCACAACACAACACAGTATGGTAGGGAATCCTGGAAGGATCCATTAATTCAGAATCTGAGGGGCCTGTGATGGAGCTCTGCCTGGCTCTCCTTTTCTCCTTCAATCCTTCTTCCTTGCTTCCCTCATGTTTGTCTTTCCCTCCCTTCCTTCCTTCTTCCCTCCCTTCTTTCTTTCCTCCCTTCTTCTCGTCATTCTCCCTTCCTTCCTCTCTTACTTTCTTCCCCTCCTCCTTCTTTTCTCTTTTTCTGCTCTCCTTCCTCCCCTTGTTCTTTCCTCTTCTCCCTTCCCTCTCTCTCCTCTTTTTCTTTCCCTCTTCCTTCTCTTTTCTCCTCTCTTTCTTCCCTTCTTTCTCTCTTCTATTCCCTCTTCCCCTCTTTTCTCCTTTCATTCTTCCCTTCATTTCCTCCCTTCCTTCCCCTTTTCCCCCTTTCCTCCTTCCTTCCTTTCGTTTTCCCTTCCTTTCTTTCTCTCACTAACATTTATTAAACACATACTTTGTGCAGAGCTTTATGCCAGAGGAGATAATTTAAAAAATCCTAGCTGACACGCAGCTTCTGTCCTCGTGGAACTTACAATATCAGTTGTGTGAGTTGGACTTGGGGCATCTCATTTTCCTTCCCTGAAACCTTCCAGATCCCCAGCTTCTCCCTCCCCCTTGTATTAGGCTCATTTGCACAGTAGGTGGTCTTTTCCTTGTGGGCAGGAACCATGTTATATTTCATCTGTGCATCCCCAGCACTCCGGGTCCTTCGCATCACTGGTGCTTGCTCAGTTCTACTTACCTTGAACCGAATCTATAAAGTGGGGATAGTATCTGGATTATAGTGAGGCCAGCTCTGCACAAGCCAACAAGTGCTGCTTATGTTTGATCTGTCATCACTCCTTCCTTCCTAGGCATGGTGAGGGAATACACTGAATTGGCAATCCTTGATGTCCAGGAGTTAGAGCAGGGCCACAGAATGAAAATGTGGGGCTAATGGCAAGTCACTTAACATCTCTGAACCTTGGTTTCTCCATATATAATATGGAGGTAATAATGTCTTTACTATTCAGGGATGAGTGTGATAGTTAAGTGAGGTAATATGTATACACCACTTGGCAAACCTTAAAGCCTACGGACATGTCAGTTTTATTCAATCATTTTTCAGTCGTGTCTGACTCTTTGTGACCCTATTTGGGGTTTTCTTGGCAAAGATACTGCAGTGGTTTGCCATTTCCTTCTCCAGCTCATTTTACAGATGAGAAAACTGAGGCAAACAGGGTTAAGTGACTTGCCCAGGGTCACACTGCTAGTAAGAGTCTGAGGTCAGATTTGAACTCAGGAAGATGAGTCTTCCTATGTCCAGGCCCAGCACTCTATCCATTGCACCACCCAGCTGCCCATGTCAGTTACTATTTACTAGCATTTCTATAGTACCTTATGATTTGCAAAGCCCTTGCAGGTCTCTCTTCTCATTTGAGCCTCCAGGCCAGCCTGGGGGTGAGTCAGGGAAAGAATGCCCATTTCCATTTTACCCACATCTCCTTGACACAGCTGTCTATTGCATTGGGGTGTACAGGCTCCTTCTTGTTCCCAAGCCAGCAGATTAAGAGATGACTTCCTCTTGGTTAAAGTTTGAATGAGCATGGCTTTTCATTGCTTTTTTAAAGACACTGGCTTGGTTTTCCTAAGAGCTAATGAAAGCCCTTAGGAGACTGATCCTTTTCCAAGGGAAAATTGCAAATTGCTTTCATTTGAGTTTAGGAATATAGGTTATGGAAATGCGAAAGATGGAGGATGCTGGTGAGCATGGCCAAATGGGGCAGACACATGAGATTGTAAACATGGAAGGTGGGATGTCCCTCCTACCCACCCCCCTTTGTATAAGTGGAGAAACTGGGGCCCAGACAGAGGAAGTAACTTTCCAAAGATCCCACAGTGAATTATGGCCAGAACCCAGTATCTAAGAGCTAGCATTTATCCAGTGCACTAAGGCTTGCAGAACAATGAACCTATCTTCTTTCATTTGATTCTGACAATGTCCTGATGAGGCAAGGTGCTATTATCATCATCCTGTTTTATAACTGAGGAAATAGAGACCCAGAGAAATGTAAATAAATATTTAGTAAGTACTTACTATGCACCCGCACTGTGCTAAGTGCTGGGAATAAAAATAAGAAAAAGATAATCCTTGCCCTCCAGGAGCTTACAGTATAATGGGTGAAAACAGTACATAAAGGAAAGCTGAAAAGGGGAAGCGGCAGAGTCCAGGAGTCGCCAGGAGAGGCTGCTTGGGAATAGAGATACCAAAAAATGAAACAATCCTGGCTCTCAGAGAGCTTGCTTCTTACAGAGGAGACAATACACACATATTGTAAATACATAGTGAATGAATGAGTTTGGGAGGGAAGATCCTTGCATTGGGCCTGTAGAAGGTAGCACTTGATTTGCATCTTGAAAGAAGAGGTGAATTCTTGTAGGTGGAGGTGATGAAGGAGTGATTCTCAGAGATGTGGTATCAAGCTTCCCATCACTGCCAAATCCATGCCCCCTCCGCCCTATTTTGATTATATTTTGTGGGGAGGTATATAAAACAGTGGAATTTGGAGTCATGAAGATCTGAGTTCAAATCCTGCCTCAGACACTAGCTCCATGACCCTGGGCAAGTCACTTGACCTCTGTCTGCCAAAGTTTCCTTATCTGTTAAATTGAGGATAGTAACAGCGTCTGCCTCTCGGAGTTGTTGTGAGGATCAAATGAGAAAATAATTATAAAACATTTTGTAAATCTTCAAGTGCCATACAAATGCTAGCTATTACTGTCATTGTAATTCCAATTATATCTGAAACTTGATTATGAAGAGACTAGTCTACAGCCAGGCTTTGCTCCTGGAGGGGAGATTGAATTTGAGATGCCTCACTTGGCTTCTTGTACCAGAGAATCCTAAGGCATCGTCATCATCTCCCCTCCCTTGATTGGGGCCTGAATGATTACCTTTGCCAAGCCCCGCCTTGGTCTTCCTGGTGAGCACCCTGGGTGCCGCTAAAAGCAGAGAGACTGAAGCCATTGTGTGGGCCCATTATGTGCCCACGGCTCTCTGCCTGCGGCCCTCTGAACCATCCCAAGGTCCCTGTTGGAGGCTTCTCCGCTGCTCGGTGAGCTCGGTGCCCCTGATGCCATGTGCATCTTCCTCCCACGGTGGCACACAAAACAGGTAGGGCCTCTATAAATGCTTGTTTTGTTGAGCCGAATTCGTGTGAAGGAAACGGCAATGTGCTTGCCAAAAAGTATTTCTCTGCCTGAATTACATATCAGTTCAGCAAGCAGAGGAAATTTTGCCTGAAGTCACTGCCCAAATGTACTCTGTATTTCAGTGAGGCAAATAGTGCTTTTAAAAAATTCATGTGGCCCCCAAAACCCTTGTATTCTACAGAATTTCTGCTGGTCCTAATTATTTCCTTACTTAGCTTGGTGGAATGGATAAGGACAGTGGACTTAGAGTCAGGAAAACCTGAGTTCAGATCCTGTCTCAGACACTTATTAGCCTTGTGACATGGACACATCACTTAACCTCTGTGTTCCTCAGTTTCTTCATCTGAAAAATGAGGGATTTGGTCTTTACTAAGGCTTCATCTAGGCCTGTGTCTGTGATGCTATGATTTTCTTCTTTCCTGCACCTCAGCATATCACCAAGGTAAGATTAAAAAGAGAGCCTCGGGGCGGCTAGGTGGTGCAGTGAATAGAGCACCAGCCCTGGAGTCAGGAGGACCTGAGTTCAAATGTGGCCTCAGACACTTCACACATATGCACACACACACACACACACACACATAGCCATGTGACCTTGGGCAAGTCACTTAATCCCAGTTGCTCTACCTTCCCTCTCCAAAAAGCAAAAAAAGGACAAAAACTAATTTTAAAAAAGAGAGAGAGAGCCTGGGAGAACCAAACAGCAGCAGACTTAAAGAGGAGTTTATAGCGTGGGTGATTAGAGCCTGGCATGTAGAATGGGAGAAGGGAGCTTAGAGATTTGACAAATGAGGAAATGGATACTTGCAGAGCCTTTCTGTCTTGACTTTTTTCTGTGTCTCAAAGCTAGTTATCCGAGATGAGAGACCTCCTTCAAGGGTTCACCATCACTGTACTATAGCCAGTTCAGTTCAACAGACATTTATTAAATGCCTTCTTTGTTAAAGGCACTGTGTTAGATGCTGGAGATTACAAAGACCAAAATAAAACAAAAATAATCTTTGCCTCTGGGAAGTGCGCATTCTGCTCGGGGGCAGTAACATAGATTTTTAAAATAAACTTATGCAAATGTAAACACACAGACTTTATATATAGGATGCATATATCCTGTATATGCACAGGTATGTAGCAAATATATACATATGTGTTCTTACATGTATATACATGTATACATGCTATGTATCTGTGTATCTACTGTATATATGACATGTACATTTACTGTGTGTATGCATTGTATATTATATACACACATATGTGTTCATACACACACAATACAGATATAGGCAGGCAGACAGATACACACACACACACACACACACACACACACACTATGTATAAATGCAGAATAAATGCAATGTGGTACCCTGGCTTTAGAGTCAGGATCTGGATTCAAATCCTAGAACAAGTTAGTAACCCATGCAGACATCTGGGTGGCCCAGTGGAGGGACCACCAGCCCTGGAGTGAGGAGGAACTGAGTTCAAATCCAGAAAAAGACATTTACTAACTGTGTGACCCTGTCTTTTGACCTCTGTTTGCCTCAGTTTCCTCATCTATAAAAATCAACTGAGAAGGAAATGGCAAACCACTTGGTATCTTTGCCAAGAAAACCCCAAATGGGCTTATGAAATGACAGAATGACATAGTGATTTAAGATTTGCAAGGCTTCATTTTACAAATATCTTATTTTATCCTCATTGCAACCCTGAGAGGTAGGATTTTTTATTATCCTCCTTCTACAAATGATGATACTGAGAGAGAGGTTATGTGACTTGTCCAGGGTCACACAGCTTATAAGTATCTGAAGCCAGATTTGAACTTAGGGTCTTCCTGATGCCAGGTCTGTGCTCTATCTTCTCCACTGTGACACCTGGCTGCTGTCTCAGCTGATATATAGGATGCATGAAGGGGGAGCGATATGGAATTGGTAGAAAAGGATAGGCAAAAAGCAGATTTTCAGGTCCTTTTATCACTCAAAAAACATTTATTAATCTCTTAGTATTGCCATATATTTTGCTAGGGGCTGGGGTTAGGAAGATTGAAATTAAATGGCCTTTGCGTTCATTCAGGAAGTTTGCAAAAGAAATTGTATTTTATCTTAAGGATCATTGAAACTTTTTGCCAGGAAAATGACGTGGTCAGATCTCTGCTTGAGGAGCATTGTTCTGGTGACTCTGTGAAAGGTGATTTGGGCAAGAGAGAGGTTGGAAGCAGGGAGCCTTTTTTGCAGTTTTTCTACTAATAGAGTTGAGAGGTTTTGAGTGCCTTTACCAAGATGGCAGCCAAGTTAGTGAAAAGGGGATGGAATTGAAAGATGTAGAGGTCAGCTTAACCAAATTGACCCCTGAATACACACTGGGGGAAGGAGAGTGGAATGAAGGGGAATTTCTCACAGGTAACTAGAGGATGGTGGGAAATACCCTTACCAGAAACAGAGCAATTAGGAGGAAAGGTGGGCTCAAGAGGAAAAGATGATTTCCATTTTGGATATTTGAGCTTGTTTTCATGTGAGACATCCAGATGGAGCTGTCCAGCAGGCCATAAGCGATACAGTGCTGGAACCCTGGACAAAGAGGAGGGCTGGATATGCAAATTTGGGCATCATCCTCATCTACATCAGTGGTTCTCAACCTTCCTAATGCCACAACCCTTTAATACTCGTATGTGGGTATATCTGCATGTGGGCAGACCCTCCTGGAGACAGATAGAGGAGCAGTGTCTCAGAAATATATGTTTTCTGATGGTCTTAGGCGACCCCTGTGACCCCTGTGAAAGGCTCACGACCCACAGGTTGAGAACCGCTGATCCACATAGATCTAGTAATTGAACCATGGGATCTGATAAAATCACTAGAAGAAAAAGGGTACAGAGAAAGAAGAGAAAAGAGCTCAGCATCAAACCCTGCCTCTAATAATTGTTTTGGGATTCCCCCAAACAGGTTTATTATATAAAGTATAAAGTGTTGTGATCTCCCATTGTTCAAGCTGTTCTTTCTGGATGCTATGCTTTTCCCCCCTTTCTTACCTATCCCTCCAGTAGCCAAACTCAGCTGTCACTGTCTCCATGAAGCCCTCCCTAACCATCCTCCTCAGACTTTACTTACATCCTATGTTGCTTTACGCATTTTTAATACACTTATATATAATGTATATTTTCACTAGGGTTGGTCTCTCACTTTACTAGACGGTACATTTCATGAGCACTAGGTTATCTAAACTTTTCACCTACCCCATCTCCAAAAACAATTCTCGATAGGTAGTACGTGCATATCAAATGTTTGATTTGTTAAATGCATTATTATTGAATTGAAAATAGACCATGCTGACTGCATGAAAGAGTCACAAATGTTCTTAGACATCTGGAAAAGAAAGTAATCATGCACTTGGTATTGAGAAGGATACAAAAAATGGGTGCCATAACCCTTTTCTGTTCAGTGTTTCTGACAATGACTTGGACGAAGGCATCGATGGCATGGTTATTAAGTTTGCAGATGATGTGAATCTGAGAGGCGAAGTTAATAGCTTGGATTATAGAAGCCAAGATTTTAAAAGACTGTAACCAAGTGGAACAATTGACCAAATTAAGGCTGTGAAACTTAATGGGGACAATTGTGAAGACCTCTACTTGAGCCCAGATGTTGGGACAGGGAAGGGAGCTGGCTAAGAGAGGTGAATAGTGAATGTTTTATGATAACGGAATAACATAGAGGAACCAATTTCATGCAGACCCAAGTGAGAAAAGCTTGTCAGGTGAAAGAAAAGGGGCAGTGTTCTTAATTTTGATTTTGTTCTTTTCTGAAAAAAATGACTTTTGGTAGTTGGAGACTTTCTACATTAGCACAGAATGTGAGGAGCCAGACTAGTGGGACAGAGTAGGACAGTAGAATGACCCTGCTGGTGGGAGGCAAGAGACCTGAGTTCTTCTCCTACCTCTGTGACTTTGGACAACTCAGTTAATTTTTCTTAGCCTTGGTTTTTTCACATTTAAAGTGAGGGTGTAGAAATAGGTGACTTCAGCATAAGTGGAAACCTGGAGTCAGTAGATCTGGACTTCAAACCCCATTGTGAAACCTATGGGCTGGTTCCTTTCTGAGCCGCAGTCACATCATCTGCAAAATGGGGCTATTAAGTATCTCATGACTGATGTGAAGCTCAAATGAGATTTTACATATAAAATGCTTGGCAAACTTGAACTTGCCATGGAAAAGTCAATTAATTAGTATTGCCTTTTGTCATTGGATCCCCAGTGCCTAGCAGCATGCCAGCCAAATGCTTTTTGGATTAATTGATTGAACTTTGCATGAGAATTAATTGCTTTAAAATTTTAGGTAGTCAGGTGACAGTGAATAGAGTCTTCGTAGTCAGGAAAACCTAGGTTCATGCTCTGTCTCAGATGTTTAGTAGCCGTGTGTGATACTGGGCTGTATGATTACTCATAGAATATATTTGCAGAAAGCATCTTTTATAACCTCTCTCAGCCTCAATGTCCTTATCTGTAAAACAGGAATTTAAAATAGCACCTACCTCACAGAGTTGCAGCGAGAACCAAATGAGATAATATTTATAAAGTGCTTGGCAAACCTTAAATCTCTATATAAATGCTAGCTATTGTCATAATAACGTTTCTTATGTATAGTTACTACCAAAAAAAAAAGTACTGTTCTAATGTCCATTTGTATGATTAACTCATGGCAGAAGGCATGTTACATGAAGACCAGATTGGAGTGTTCCCTCTGTGCGGTGATGTTATTTTCTTGCTACTATGTTGGACTTCTTAGGAGGGAAGGCAAGGTTTTAATGATGGGAAGCCCACTGTATGTATAGCTCATTCTTGCTAGTCTGAAGATGGTGCAGTAGCTAGAACACTGGGCTTGGAATCAAGGAGACTCATCTTCCTGAATTCAAATCCAGCCTGAGATATTTATTAGCAGTGTGACCCTGGGCAAGTCACTTAACCTTGATTGCCCCCGTTTCCTCATCTCTAAAGTGAGCTGAGAAGGAAATGGCAAACCACTCCAGTATCTTTATCAAGAAAATCCTAAAAAAAATTATTTTACTGAGTTAGAAAAAATAATAACAGAGTTTATTTGGAAGAACAAAAGGTCAGGAACATCAAAGAAACCAGGGGAAAAAGATGTAAAAGAAGTAGGTTCCGCAGTATCAGACCTTAAGTTATAAGATGAAAATGTTATTGAAGTATAAAAAGGATAATTCAGTTATTCTAAATTAAAATTTTCTTGCATAAATAAAACATGTAACCAAAAATAGAAGGACTGCAGAAAATTGGAGAACAAAACTTTCAATAGGCAGTCTCTCAGATTGGGTTGGAATATTGTGGTAGTGTAGGAAATAATTAGCTGGTTGATTTAGAAAAACATGCAAAGACTTGGACTAATGCAGGAAGATGCATGCTTTCCACCTTCACAGAAACAGCTGATAGGAAATAAGCATGCATGGTCTTACATATATGTGTATGTGTGTATGTTTGTAGATAATCAGTGTTTATATGTATAGTAGCCTTCTTTAAGGTGTGACAGAGGAAGGGGAAAAAATAAAGCAAAAATGCATAGCAGAGACAAAAAAAAAAACCCAATAAGGAAGCAAAGGAAAGCTGAGCAGCTTTGAAAACAACGTGTAGTATTTATTATATAGGTTTTCTTGAAATGGAAATTTATTGTTTTATATTGATCCTCTCTTATGGTCTGCTGGTACATAGCAATGTTTTTTTTTTCTTTTCTCATTTTGTATTTAAGTTTAAAATTTAAAAATTTACCAAAAACCCTTTTTTAAAAAAGCATAGCATAGCCATAAAAAAGTCTTTTAATATGATTAAAATATATCTGAAATTAAAAAAAAAAGAAAACCCCAAATGGGGACAGAAGAGTCCCACATCACTGAACAACAGCCCCCTTTTGAGACATGTAATATAAGGAAGGAAGGAAAGAAGGGAAGTGAGGAAGGAAGGGTGGATGGATGGATGGAAGGAAGGAAGGAAAGAAGGGATAGAGGAAAAAAGAAGGAAGGAAGGATAGAAAGAAGGAAGAAGGAAAGCAGGGAGGGAACAAGTGTTAAGTGCCTCCTGTGTGCCAGCCACTGTGCCAAGAGCTTTACAAATTTTATCTCATTTGAGCCGCACAATAACCCTGGGAGGCATTTGCTATTATTACTCCCTTTTACAGTTGAAGAAACAGAGACAGGCCAATTAGTAAGTGACTTGTCCAGGGTCACATAGCTACTAAGTGTCTGAACTTGAATTCCAGTCTTCTTGATTCCAAGCCCAGTCACAGTTCCACTTAGCTGCTTTCCAGCTGCTAAGAAGAGAAAGGGAAGGGGAAAAAAGAGGAGGCCTTGAGTTGGAGTGGAGGAGCATTGCCTCCCCTTCCATTCCTCACTGACATTTTAGGGAGCCAGAGAGAATCCAGGAGGAAGGAGGGAACCCGGGCCAGCCCGTGCTTTCCCTGAGAGCTCACTCTCAGGATGCTGTTTCAGGGATCTCGGGTGTGCCTGTGCCCAATGTGGACAGGAGCTACCTTTGTAGGATCCAGCTAAGTCAGACGCCAGGCGAGGCCTCTCCCTTCACACTCTGCAGCGTGTGCGACTTAATTGATTTCACTGGGACCATCTGATTAATAACCTGCCAGGAATGTTGTCTGATAAATTAGAAACAAAAAAAAAACAAGCCAAACTCAGGGGAGAAGTGCCCCCAGTGCGTCACGTCCAGAGTGCAGGTTAGCAGACCTGATGTGGGAAATGGAGAGACAGCTTTATGACCAGGTTTCCTCTGTGACAAGAGCTTGAATCCAGGGTGGCGTAGCCTCCCCCCAAACAACTGCCCATTCAGGTGGCTGTTTCCTAGGCCCAGCCTTTCCCCACTTAGGCGGCAGCTCGCAGACCATGTCAAACCTGCCAACACTAGCAGGAGCTCACTTTTCTATGGTGTTTTCCCTTAGACCAAGAGCTTTTCTCTTACCATAAACCCATGAAGTAGATAGTGTAGGTATTGTTATGGCCTCCTTCAAAGAGAAGGACATTGAGACCCACAGGATTTTCCTTATCTGCCATTGAATTCTAGTCCCTCACAATAACTCCAGTTTCTATAGTGCTTTAAAGTTTTTTTTTCCCCCCACAAATATCCCTGGAGGAAGGGAGTATAGAGTGGGTTATTTTATTTTATATTTTATTTTCTTGTATTGTCAGTGTTTGACAAATGAATTAGAGAGATTAACGGACCAATCCATGATCCCATAGTTTCCAAATAACTGAGGCAAGAATTGAAACCTGGATCTCCGGACTCTAGGCCCAACATTCCACCTGCCGTATTGTTCTGCCTCTCAAGCAGATAGCAGATTAAGAGTCTAAACCAGAGTCAAACCCATTTGTCCACTTTAAATCTTCTGTGAAAGCTTTTTTACCTGCCTTAATACTCATCGCTATCAATTTTTGCCTTTCCCTTAACAGAATATCATTGCACGAAAATGCCTTTATTTCATTTAAGGTGTAGCATTATACAGTTGGTTATACTTTTGGAACTATAGTAAAATCAAGAAAAAATAGAATACTTTTTTTCTGGGCAAAATGTAGAGAATGAATGCTAGCTTTAATTACTAACTATTACTACTACTATTACAGTTGCTTAAAGGGTTTGTTTGTGTGTCTGTGTCCTTATACATGTATATACACACACATATGTGTACAGATCAGTGATTCTCAACCTTCCTAATGCCGCGACCCTTCAATACAGTTTCTTGTGTTGTGGTGACCCACAACCATAAAATTATTTTTGTTGCTACTTCATAACTGTAATTTTTCTACTGTTATGAATCGTAATGTAAATATCTGATACGCAGGATGTATTTTCATTGTTACAAATTGAACATAACCCATAGGTTGAGAACCGCTGGTATAGATAGATAGGCCTCTTTATGAATTTTTGATATTTATTGAGACCCTGATTTGTATTTCATTTGTCTTTGCAAATAATTAAGCCAATAAAGAATGTAATCGTATTTGGTTTATTCTGTACTTTTTTCTATTAAGAACAGAAAACAAGACTGTTACCAGGAGGTATTTGCTTCATGGGAGAAACAATCATATAGAAATATCAGAATCTATACTGAAAGAGCTTTGGATTTGAAGTCAGAGGACATGAGTTCGAATCTTGACTTTGCTGCTCTTTGTTATATGTGTAGCCTGGGCAAGTTGCTTCAGCTCATTGAGCCTTGGTTTCTATTTCTGTAAAATGGGGCAATACTTACTTACATTAGTAATCATACAGAGCTGTTATGAGACCTATATTCTGTGATCCCTGAAGTGACAGAGACCTGTGAACAAGTCATCTCTAAAATGCCTTTTAGCTCTAAACCTCTCTGAATTTAGAAGAGTAGGGTCTGAAAGCCAGGCCTTTTGAATCTCAAATCCGTGGTCTCTAGCCCGCCTCCGGAGGATCCCTCTAGCACAGTACTGCTGGGGCTTTGCAGTGCAAAGTGAGGGACAGTATGGGTAATGGGAAAAGAAGTGGTCCTGGCATGGGAAAACCTAGATTTGAGTTTCAACTTTGATTCTTACTACCTGCTGTTACCCCCATTTTACAGATGAGGCTCCAAGAGGGAGTAATTTGTTCAAGGATATTCAACCAGAATGTATTAGAGCCAAGACCCAGCCTACGTCTTCTGACTCAAAGCCTAGTACATGTACTTTCTAGCATGTCACCTGTCTTTCTGGAAAAAATAGAATACTGAGGTGTTTCAGCTATGGAAAATGCCTTTTGAATATCTGGCCAACTTTTATAAAAATTAGTAAGAAGATAGAGTAAATATAGAGTAGGAAAGAAAAATCCTCTCTTAGTCATAGAACCTGAGACTTCTGGGGCTGGGAGTTACCTTAGAAATCATGTTGTCCAACCCGGTAACTTTACAGATGTGGATATGGAGAGTCAGAGGGGATATGGCTTGCCTTAAGGGCACACAGCTAAAAATTGAGACCACAGAATTTCATAATTAATGTAGTGCTTCTGATTTAAGAGATGAAACTCTATAAATGATTAAATAACTTGGAGTCAGATAAACCAAGTCCTTAGAATATCAGAATATTTCACTAAGACTTATTTCAGTGACTTAAAGCATCCCTGATTTCGCAGGTGTCAGCCCTCCCAACAGGAAGGCAGATCCTTACGTCCCGTGCCTTTGCAGAAGTGTTCCGTGCGTTGCCATGGCCAGGAAATTTGGCCTCTGGTGGGCAGCCCTCAGCTAATGGGCCTCTCTGAACTTGGCCAGACAAGGCCTTGGACAGCAGATGCACAGTCTGTCACCTGGCCAGGGCTCAAAGCTTTTCTGGTTTCGTGAGGCCTGCCTAAGCTTCTGTTTCCCTGGCAGGAGCTCAGCTTCCCCTCCAGTCCATAATAAGACATCAGAGCAGGACTTTGGTAACTCTGGGGGTGGGGAAGGGACAGTGAAACCCTTGTGAATCCCCAGCATTTTCAGCTGGTGTTAAATATCACAAGGGACCCTGGAATGAAGAGAGTGTCTGTTTCAGAGCAGCACATGCCGCATGCTTCATTCAGTCTAGCTTAGATCCCCTTGGATAGTCACATAAATCTTGAAATAGATCACTACACAAATACTTTGTTTTTGCATTGTATTACCTTGAGGTTATCTCAAATGCCTAGCACTTTTGAGGAAGTCATATCCTGATAGGATTTTTAAGGAGCGATTTAAAATCCCCAAGAGCCAGGTCCTGGACTGGTGACGCAGGTTAAGTGCCTCGATATTCTAAGGGGAGCTTGTCTGGCATCCGGACTGTGGGCAAAGATCCCCCTGGGAGGAAATAGAAGTGTTTGCTTGCTGTATGGATGAAAACATTGATAGGCTCTCCTTTGTACAGTGCATCTCAGTTTGCAAAGCGTTTTACTCCTAGGAGAGAGACAGACAGACAGACAGACAAAGAGTGTGCTGGTATTACTGCTATAATTTCAAGAATGGGGAAATGTGTTGAAATTATTACTTCAAGGTTCACATAGCAGTTCTTTGTGATTCTGTGAAGTAGATAGTCAAGGATTATCATCCCCATCTTACAGATGAGGACACTGAGGCTCAGAAAATTTAAAGCATTTTGCCTCAGGCTTGACAAAACATTTAGCAGCAGAGCTGAAACTTGAAAACTGGCCCTCTGATATCACATCCTGAGCTTTGAAATACACTGTGCTGTCTTGTGGCAGAAGGTCTCAGGAAGCACTTCTATAAGCAAGGGCCCGGCTCACTAGGAGTTTACTATTTCAATAACCTGGACAGCCTGCTCCTGAAATTCATGGAATTATAGGCTAATGAAGTTTACGCTCATTTTTTAAAATGATAAGATTTATGAATTTATCATATATTCTGCCACACCTTTTAAAAATTCAATCAAATCTTCAATCATGAAACAGTGAAATGTCCTGGAGATACCCCACGATTTGGGGTCAGAAGACCTGAGTTCACATTCCTTTTCTCCTACTTAATACCTGTGTGACCCTAGGTAAGCTACATAACCTCTCTCAGCCTGTTTTCTCATCTGTAAAATTGGAGTAATAATAGTACCTACCTTTCAAGGTTGTTCTAAGGATCAAATGAAAGAATATCCGTAAATATAAAGCATTTTGCAAACCTTCAAGCATTGTATAAATGCTGGCTATTCTTATTATCATTATCATTGTTATTAGCACTTGACAACATAATATAGGTTTGTGGAATGCAAAGATAAATCATATATAATCCTTGGCCTTGAATCAGTCAACGTACTTGGCTTTCTTTGACTACAGAGTGATGAATTTGAGTCACTTTTCCTGATTTGGGGACAAAGTGCAACCCCAGATTCATAAAACCCTGCAAGTTAAGGTTTTGAAATGTCTTGGTTCAAGAGAGACTTAGAGGTATGGAGTGGACAGTGGTCAGCCTTAGAGGACAATGTCATGGAAGACTCACTGGATTAACTGAATGACCTTGGGTGACTCACTTAATTTCTGTGAGCCCTAGATTCCTCATAGGCAGATGAGTTCTCAGGCTGTACTCTTTATTCTGTGATGCTGTAGTTTTATGAAAGGCAAGGGGTGGTGTCCAAAGGGTCAGATTTCAGCGCAACTGGACAAAAAGGAAGTTTGTTGGCTGCTTGTTCAGCTTGTCCATTGATAAATGATATGGCATCATATGAAAATCAATGAATTTAGACTCATAAGACCTAGTTTCAACCACAGGAACTTAAAGAGTCAGAGGGTTCTTCAAAGGCTGTCTCCTCCAAACTGTACCTGAACAGAACTGCTCTGTACAGCATTACCCCAAAGTGGTCATTCTGGCCAGTGATTGAAGACCTCCAGCAAGACAATAAGAGGAGAGAGAAGGATTATTTTCTCCTTTAACCGGCACACTATGATTTCTTTCTTAATGTAGCCTGTGATTGCCTTCTCTCTCTCTTTTTTTTTTTTTAGTTTCTATCCTGTAATTTGGATTCATATCATGCTCTCATAGTCCATTCCAAAGAGTTCAAGCTGTTTACTAACTGAGTGACCTTGGACAAATCAGCCCTATTCTCTGGGTCTCTCAGTTTCATCACTTGTAAGAAAAAGGGGTATTTGGACTGGATATTCTTCAGTCTCTCACATTTCATGATTCCACAAGACAGAGAAACCTTTCTCAAGCCTGACAATTTCACTGTGTATATACCGTTTCTGCTCAGTGGTATCATAAGATGTACTTTTAGGTATCTTAATTTTTAAAAAATTCCCAAACCTGAGTTAACAAGTTGACTTCACTTACAGAAATTTTGGGGTCACCTCCTAGTTGTAGGAGCATCCCTTTCAGTTATTAGCACCTGTTAAACACCTTCAGTGGTTCTCAACCTGTGGGTTATATTTAATTTATAACAATGAAATTACATCCTGAACATCAGATAGATTCATAACAGTGGCAAAATTACAGTTATGAAGTAGCAACGAAAATAATTTTATGGTTGGGGGTCACCACAACATGAGGAACTGTATTAAAGAGTTGCAGCATTAGGAAGGTTGAGAACCACTGTAAACTCTCCAGACTTGTGAAGGAGAGACTGGTGGAGTTAGCATTTTAGTTCTGTTGAACATGAGGCCAGTAGACGTCTCAGTCCTGACTTCAGACTTGGTAAAGGGGAAAACTTCCTAACAGTGTAAGCTTTTCCTCAGTAGAGTTGGTTGTCTCATGTATTAATAAATCAAATAATCAAGAATTTATTGAGCACTTACTTCATACCATATATTGTTCTAAGTGCTGGGGTTACAAGTGAAAAACAAACAGTCTTGTCTTCCAGGAGTTTACATTGTAATTGGGAAGAAAATATATAAATATGGAATATCCCAGAAGTCTTAGTATAGCAGAAACCACACTGAGACTTCTGCCATACTCTGTATATTGGTATATACAAGATACATACATAGTACACCTTAGAAGCGGCTCTGTATGTATGTAAGTATCCAGACAATATAGACAGAGTGATTGTAGAGGAGAAAGTAGAGGGAGCTGGGGGGGGAGGTACCTTGAAACACCTCATGTGTAAGATGGTGTAGGAACCCAATCTTGAAGGAAGTCAGGCATTCTAAGAGTAATATGATCTCCCATGGCACAGAGGATAGGGCACTGGACTGGGAACCAGGAAGATTTGTCTGCACTAGTTCAAATCTGGCCTCAGATACTAGCTGTGTGACCCTGGGCAAGTTACTTAACCCTGATTGCCTCAGTTTCTTCAAATGTAAAATGAGCTGGAGAAGGAAATTACTACTCAAAATCTTGACCAAGAAAACCCCAAATGGTGTCACAAAGAGTCAGACACAACTGAACATCAGCATGGAGGTCCACAGGAAGTGTCAAGTTGACCCATTTGTAGGGATGACGATAGTACAGATCCCATGACTGTGTAGTTCTTTAAGGTTGGAGATGCACTTTGGTGCAGAGACAGGGGTTCTGGGTCCTTTGCCAAAGGATCTAGTCTTGAATCCCACCTCTGCTACTACAATGGGACATTGGATAGGTCCCTCTATTGCTGGGGCCTCAGTTTCCTTATGAATAAAATACGATAAGTTGTCTCAGATGACCTCTAAATCTAGTACCCTGTGATCCTAATCCTGACTCCATTAATAGCTAATCATGTGGTTTGGATCAAGTCACTTTACTTTTCTAAATCTCTAAATCTCTAAATGGTAATAATTGGCATTGCAGCACTTGCCTCCCAGGGTTATGGTAAAAAAATGACTCCTTAAACCTTAGGGCACTATGGAAATATAATTTATTCTTTAGGTTTACAAAAACCATTGTTTGCACTTGACTTGTGACTATTAATTAACATTATTATAATTAACTATAATTATTTAATATTAATTGATAATTATAATTGATTAGTTCATTATTGCTATACCTGTGTTAATTGAATGAAGAAACTCAGGGCAAGAGGGGTCAAGAGGGGGAACAGAGTCATGTAAAGTTAAAGTTAGAGGCGGGATTAGAACTCAGGTCTCTTCCCTGTGCCATGCCACTTCTCAGTGTGTATAATCATTCTAAAGCTAGAAAGATTTCAAGCTTTGGACTAGACCAGCTTAGGACTGTGAGTCTGAAAACTCCTATCTGAAGATCTGCCCAAATAACTTTGGTAAGACTCATCACCAGAAGGTTGGCCACCAGGAGATACATTTTTTTTGACGACTACCATTTAATGAAACTTTCTACTAAGGTGTGGAGAGGCTGTGGTCTGCGTCAGTGGAGGGAGTAACCGCCCTGATGAAATCCTAGATCATTGAAGTATTACAGTGTGTATGTATATATGTATATGTATAGCAGCAGCCTATACATATGAGCATTTGCATAAAGCCCTCATTCTAATTTCATGCCCAGCTGCAGCTACACTTTAGCCACTTGGTTTTCGTTTTGTTTTGTTTTCTGTTTGTTTGAAACCACACTTCATAGATGCATGACTCACTGGCTCCATTCATGTTTCCATATGTATGTAGAAACATAGCGAAGCAGACATTCCTAGAGACTTTGCAGGACAACCTCATTGAGATGGACATTCTCACCTCCTCCCGCCATGATGGTGCTTACAATGATGGGTATGTGACACTCCTGCGCCCTTCCTCCTTGCTCTGCCCTTGCTTTCTGTCCCTGCATGAAAGCCTTCAATGGTCTCAGTGCATTCTTAAGGGTGATACCATTGGCCATACCAATCCTTAGGTAGTTTTAGGAGACCAAGAGTTTGTAAAACTTTTGGGGCAACTGTAATATAAACAGAAAGTCCTGAATTAGGAGTTTGTGAAATTTGGTCCTAGCCCCGGGTCTGCCCCTATGCAGCTTGGAGAGTCTCTTTAGGAGCACAGCATCCTGTGTGTATTAATGCCTGCCTCATTAATATGCTAATTCATGGCATCTCATTGGCTTTCATTGCCCTTTTGAATACCATTTCATTAAGAGGAGAGTGAAGATGCTTTAACCTGCAAGTGCAGCTCCATGAAGATTTAGGCTCCTTGCCTCAGCAGAGGACTTGGGTTGCTCCAAGCTTTGCTTTTTAACAAAGGTTAAGTTTGTATTCATTCGAGGTCATTGCATTTCTTTCACGAGATCACAGGGAAGCCCTCATGTGACCTTGGTCACACTGATTGTTAAAGCTAGGCCTTTGCTTGATCTAATAACCCATTTGGATGATAACCATCATGTTCTGACATATTGACCATTTAACCTTTAAGTTAAAAAATTGTTTCTGAGATTGGGTTCTGTGCTGACCAACCACAAGGCATGCCATGCATGAGCTATCATATTAGTCTGAAGGTAGGCCTTGCTTTCTCCCCTATCTGGCTTATATCAAACCTGATTGCGGTCTACAATTGTGCTCTTAATTTTATTCCTTTTTATCATTGCTATTCCTCCCATCTTTGTCATGTGATAAAATAAACAAGATATCTTTATTTTCATGGAAAGAACTAGGTTTTTTTAACCCTATAACAATAAATATGGGGAGGAAGCTTAGCATAGTGTACCAAGAGCCAGCCTTGGAGTCAGGAAGACCTGTGTTCAAATCAGCGTGAAAGCTGTGTTATTAGGGGAAAGTCACTTAACTTGGTGCCACAAATTACAAACAAGATGCTGACCTGCTTCTTTGGAGGAATTTCTGCATAGGGAATTCCTTAAGTTGATGAACTCCCAGATCCAGATGAAAAAAAAAAAACCCAAAACCAAAAATCATATTAAATATATATTCTATATAGTAATTTTGTATGATGATTTTTCATTGGAGATACAACTTTTGGAATACTCTGTGTCTGTACTCACATACACATCTATTCTCTTTTTAAAGATCTTTTCTAGGGATTCAGATTACATCTAGGTCAGCTGGCCTATATTTGGACTAATATGGAATTTTCCATTTTAACAGCTAGTTTAAACAATATCTACCCTTGTATACTCACTTTAGTCTCAAACTGAGAAAGTGTAGAACAGGGGTTCTTAAAGTGTTTTGTGTTTCACGGACCCATTTGACAGTTAGATGCAGCCTAAGGACCCCTTCTCAGAATCAAATTCTTAAATGCATAAGATACATAGAATTACAAAGAAATCCAATTTAATTGAAATAAAGTTATCAAAATATTTTTTAAATGAATTCACAGACCCCAGGTTAAGAAACCTTGGTGCAGAGAAATGTTTTGAGTAGGAATTCCAAAGACTCGGTACTATTAAATATCGTATTTCTGACCATCCTGTGACTTTTCACTGTGGCTGAATTTGGTGGTGATTTTAGATATTTCTCTCCTGAGCCACGTGGATCACATAAATAGAATTCCATTTTAAAAACCTGACTCTTTTTCACACTTATAGAAGCACCAAGAAAGTGGACAGTAGAAGGGTGAGATCAATTGCTTTCTCTTTTAGCCTTCACTTTTACATTGGGATAAAAGACAACAATGCTTAGAACACGTCCTTAGATCATGCCACAGTGACCTTTGGCCAAGGAGTAGTTTGTCCCAAGCTCACCAAATATCTGGGGCTCTTTATGCCCAGGCCCTGTCCAGTTGGTAAAACCCTCCGTATATCCTTGGGGATGTCTCTCACTGTCTTATCTCCTTCCCCATGGAGATACCTCTTAGTGTTGAGATGTTCGTGGTAGTCTATAGTTCGTGTGACATTGTGGCCCTTACTGACCTCCTGTTGTCTCTCTGGTTCTACTGAATGTTTAACTTTCTTTGCATGCCTCAGTCTGTGTTTTTTTTACCAACCCCGGTGGGTCTCACTTTTACTTTACTCACCTTCTTTCTCTCTTAAGTAAGAACCCACTCGCCAGGTCTGGTGTCTTTTTTTATGAGTGACCAACAAGGCTTGTCCTTTCTTCCCACAGGCACTTCCTGTTTAAGCCGGGAGGTACATCGCCCCTCTTTTGTACCACGTCTCCAGGATACCCGCTGACGTCCAGCACTGTGTACTCTCCTCCCCCTAGGCCCCTCCCACGAAGCACGTTTTCCAGGCCTGCCTTTAACCTTAAGAAACCCTATAAATACTGTAACTGGAAGTGTGCTGCCCTCAGCGCTATCATCATCTCGGTCACACTGGTGGTCCTGTTGGCGTATTTTGTCGGTAAGTATGTTTTACCCATACTTTGGACCTTACTTGCTTTTCATTCCTATGTTCCTGTGGTTTCTCTCTGACTCAGTTCGCCACATATATAGGGAACCTGACCATTCAAACAGGCCGTGAGGCCATAACCAAAACATCGCTGACCACCTGGTGGCCCTAATTGTCTTGAATATGGGTCTCACAAACTTCAACTATTAAATGACAAGCATCACAGTTCTTGCCCTTGCCCAATACCCTGATGGAAATGGTCTCATGACGGAGAAGAAAATGTAACTGCCTTTTGTTCGTCCACTGGTGCCTGAGTGCCTGCCCAGTTAGAACAAGCAGTCACTGGGACCACCAGCCTAGACTAGCATCAACTACTCAGGCACTGGGAAACAGACAGCATCATGTCACAGCAGTGAGAAAGAGAACTATGTCATCCAGTGGCCCAGACCCTTGCCAGGCCTGGATTCTGTTCAGTAATCACCTCCAAGACAAATGTTTATCACATGGTCTCTTTGTTATTTTGGGGGGGGGTCCCCCACTGTTTCTGGATCTTCTGGAAGAAGGTTTCATCCTGTGTCATAGAACCAAAGAACCTCAGACTTGGAAGGGAACACAGAGGGTGTCTAATCCAACTTTTACCTAAAGAAGACATCTCCTCCTTCAACATCCTCAGTAAACACAGAAAATCCACACATACAGCTTAGATCCTGATACTTTGACTTAAAGAATCTGTGTTTTTTGTCAGTGTGGATGCTGATTAGTAGTGTGGGTACTTTGCCAGCACAGACTATTATTTCTCTATGCCTTAAGAGATGGTTTTTTGAGTTGCTTTCCCTAAAAAAAAATGGCCTGATAGGGAACACTCTGTGGGTAGACTTCTCCACAATTAGCAAAACCAGTTCTTAGACAACAGACATGGAGCCCATGATATAACCTACACTGGAAACCTTCCTAACTTGGTAGAGGGATAAAGCATTTGCTAATCACTTACTACATGCCCGAGACTGCTAGAGCATGGTGGGACGTACTAGTGTTTTCTGCCCTCTTGGCACAGCCTTCAAGAACCCAGGGTCACCCACCAGTCATCAGGATGCATTCCAAGGAGACTTTGTTTAAAGTAGATTCTGATATCTTGCCAGAGCAACCTGTGAATGAAATCCAAAGTCGAGTAAGGAAATTCTTCATATACTGATGTTTTTCCCTTATCACATCCATGGTGTTAATAAGTTCCATGATATTAATAAGACAAATTTCCAGGTTTCAGTTGAGTATAAGAAAGAACTTTCTACTGGGTAGAATTGTCCAAAACAGAAATTGACTGTGGAGATAATGAGCCCCTCTTCAGAAGAGAATAGGGTGTTGGATTTTAAGTCAGGAATATCTGGATTAAAGTTCTACTACAGATACTCACCATGTGACTCTGGAAAAGGCTTTCTCTCCCAGACTTAGTTTCCTCGGTTTAAGATAAGTAGATTGGACTTTAATTCCAAATCTTTGCTATTATAATCCCTCAAGGCAGGGCTTCTTAACTTCTTCTTTGACATGGACTTCTCAGAATAATAAGTGTATTCAATAAGATACCATTTAATAATTACAGCTAGCCTTTAGGTAAAAAAAATTGGGTACTTTCTAGGTAAATTTGCTTTAGGTTCGCTAAGTGCTCTACGTGTTATCTGATTACACAGGACAACATGGTTTTGAAATACAGTTATCAAAGTATTACAGGTTGTAAGTTCTCAGGCCTCCTTCCCTAAAGTCTATCTACAGACCTCTTGCTATAGAGGATATTTCAGAAAATGGAATGCTTACTTGTTGAGAATGTTATAGAAAGAATTCCAGGTTCTGGTGAGGAGTTGAAATAGATGACCTCTAAGAATCCTGCCAACCTTGACATCCTTTGGTTCTGTGATATGATATGCCAGAAGACGTGTGGCATCATGGATGGAGAGCTGATTTCTGAGTCAGGGGAACCTTGGTACAGGCGCTGGTTCCGTGACACAGAAGTCACTGAGGCTTTCAGTGCTCTGGGCTCTAAGATACAGGATGGTTGTAGGACTGAACTTATAGAGGGAGTTTCCTCTGTGGAGAAAAAAAAAGAGAGAGTATACTAGGGAGGGTATGTATTAGCTTAGTAAATGCCATCCTGCAACAGAATTACCCTGAGAGTGAGGTCAGTGAGGCTTCAGACCAACCAGGAGGATCATTGGCTGCCTGCTAGAATTAAGGCCAGGAAGGGGAAAGGAACTTTGAGGAGTAATGGGAGGTGTGAGTCAGTAAATATTTATTAAGCACTTGGTATGTGATAGATACCTCTAGGGACACGAAGAAAGGCAAAAGACAATCCCTCTAGGAGCTTCTAATCTAAAGGGAGAGCCGTCGGGTGTCTGTACGCACTTATTAAGCACCTACTCTATACCAAGGCCCAGTGCTAAGTGCTAGGAATACAAAGAGAGACAAAAGACTGCCCATACCCTCAAGGCTCCATTGATGGAAGCATCATTTACAGGCAGGACTATGGAGGAGACAGTCCTGTTGCACTCTGCTCTGCTCATACCGGGTTGGGAGTATTGTGTTCTGTTCCAGCTGCTCCATTTAAAGTAAGTGATTGATTGAGGAGAATAATAATAACTAGCATTTGTATAGGGAATGGAGGTTTGCAAAGGACTTTAATATTATCTCATTTGATCCTCTCAACAACCCGGAAAAGTAGGTACTATTGTTATCCCCAGTTCACAGCTGAGGAGACAGAGATGGGCAGAAATTAAGTGACTTGCCCAGGATCACAGAACTAGTAAGCATCTGAGGCTGGATTTGAACCAGTCAGGTCTTCCTGACTAGCGTTCTGCTCATTGTACCGTCTTACTCCTAGTTTTCCAAAGGAAAACTCCTTGGGTAGGGAAGGGCCTCAAGTACATGCTATAGAAAGGTCAGCTGAAAGAATCAGACATTTTGAGCCTTGAGAAGTGTTCTCTCTCTAGCACTCTCTCTCTCTCTCTCTCTCTCTCTCTCTCGCTCTCTCTCGC
>CM053588.1:102176114-102208372 GCA_028646515.1 Pseudochirops corinnae
TAGGTCTCTATACCCCCAGGCTCCCTCTCTTCTTATGCATCCTTCTAGGTTAATCTTTTAGCATAGACATGATCCTACAGCTTTCAGAGGCCTCTTACTGCCTGTTTGTCCCACTTAGGCTGGCATTTAAGACCGTCCACAATCCAGTATGACAGCAAATCTTCCACCCTTATTTTAGTCTACTACCATCCAAATACTCCATTCTCAAGCCATGCTGGCCTACCCCAGGCCTACAATGGATCTTAGCTGTATGGAGTTTTCTTAGCAAGGATGCTACAATGGTTTGCCATTAACTTCTCCAGTAGATTAAGGCAAACAAAGATTAAGTGACTTATGCAGGATCTTACTACTAATGAGTATCTGAGGCTGAATTTGAACTCAGGTCATCCTGATTCCAAGCCCAGGGCTCTATCCACTGAGTCGTCTAGACATTGTAGGTACTTAAGAAGTCTTTACTGCCTGCCTGTCTCCCTCTATTACATTACTATTACTATTACTATTACTATTACTATTACTATTACTATTACTATTACTATTACTATTACTCCCTCAGTAATACCACCGTTCTCTTTCCTGTGTTCTAAGTTCCTTCCAGCTCTGACATTCTCTGTAGTAAGATTTCTTCTTGCCCTAATATCTGTTGAGTCTATGACAGCCCAAGATTAGATTTGCACTTTTGTCCAAGTCACTTCAGTTTGCCTGCCCTCTGTAAAATGAGGAGCTTGATCCCTAAGGAGGATCCTTCCTTCCAGCTCCAGACCAGCGTGAGTGTGGTTCTGTGAGCTGCCGGAACATGCAGCGAGGAAGACTTCCCATGCATACTAGACAAAGAAGTCGCTATGACCTCCAGCAGTGAGTTTGAATATGCTTGGTATCCAGGTGGGTATGAGTGTAAATAGGAGATGGTTTGCACCTTCACTAGCTGCTGATTGTATATTGCTAAAAAGAAGAAAAAAAAAAAGAGAGAACACATGCTTAAAGTGGTAATAGTTTAATTTACAAGTGAGAACATGACTCAGCCTAATTGCTCTCCTTGAGAAGAGGCTGACTATTGGAGATCTTTCCTTGCGGTTTGCTCCTTGGTCTTCTCTTGTTAGAGAGTCAAGATTAGATAGGTTAGCATGCTGTTTAGCTGAGACAGACCTTAGCCAGCCACGGCGTTAACCATGACCTGGGCAGCTGTGGCAGCCGTGAGAAATGTTCACCTAGCTCAGCTCCTTACATAGGCTTTGTCATTTGTTCCCTCTCCCCTTTCCCCCATTACCTTGGCATGTATTTTGTATTTTCTTAAGAGGAAACGTGATATAATGGATAGAGGCCTCAAAGTTTGGGATTGAATCCCACTTCTGTCCATTACTGACTTTGTGACCTCTGCTTGCCTCAGTTTCCTTATCTGTAAAACAGGTGTAATAATAGCGCATAGGTCCCAGGGTTGTATTTGTAAAGACGATATTTGTAAAGCAGTTAGCACAGTAGCACTTAGTAGATGCTGTATAAATGCTTATTCCCTCCCCCACCAGGAAATCTGTGGTCCATTCCTTGTCTTGTCTCTCTCTTTGAGTTTACTTATACGTGCCATGCTGCGTTGTGTCCCTCAATAGACTGTAAACTCCCTGAGGCCAGGAACTGTTTGATTTCTTTGTCCTTGTATCCCCAGCGCCTAGCAAAATACTTGGCACATAGTAGGTCCTTGATGAATGCTGGTGGATTGATGGATTGATCGCCAAATAGCAGCCCTGCACATATTTGAAGACAGCGACCATTGCTTCTCTAAGTAGTCCATACCGGGTCTAGTCATCCTGAGTTTACAGAATTGGAAAATCATAGAATCTAAGGGTTCGGAGAGGCCTCAGGCATCCACATTGGACCGTGAGTTTCTTGGGGAGCAGGGACATTTTTTTTTTTTACCTTTTTTTGTATCCTCACACAGTCCCTGGCACAAGGCGGTGCTCAGCAAATGCTTGTTGGCTACTTAATTCAGGTTGTACAAGCTGTGTGACCCTGGGCAGCTGACTCGGTCTCCTCAACTGTAAAATGGGAATGGTGATATCCACCTGTCAGGGCCATTGTGAGGGTAGAGTGAGACGATAGCTATAAAGTACTTTGCAAACCCTAAAGTGCTACGTGTAAGTACTAGCTATCATTGCTATTAATACTAGAAAGTCCCAATCAGAAATTTAATCCAGTCAACATGCATTAAGCTCATGCTCTGTCCTGGGTAAGATGTAAGGACAGCTCTGCTTGAAGACTTCCAGGAATGGCAATGTCTCTCCTTCCTGAGAGAGCCCTTTCTGCCTTTGCATAGCTCTGATTGTTAGCAGGTTTTTTCTTAATGTAAAGACACAATCTTCCTGCCTACTGCTGCTGCTCATTGGGTCTGGCTTTCCCCTTTGGTTGACTCTCAAGTTGATCCTTACATGACAAGATTTTGAGTTCTTCTATCATCTTTCCTCCGGACACTCTTCATTTTGGCAATGTCCTCTTCAAAACATGGTGCCAAGACCTGAGCACAATATTCCAGATGTGATCTGACCAGGGCAGTAGAAAATGGGACTCTCCCCTCCCTCATTCTTGACCCTATTTTCATAACTAGGGAATAGGAGATTCCAAATATCTTGAGTGCAAGCATATTGGATAGTTAATTCTTTTCGAAAGACTGAACTTTATTTTGAAATAGGTTATTTTTTTATGACTCAGTGGTCCTAGGAGGTTTTGATTGACATGATTTATGTCAAAAAAAGTAGCTGCTCTTTAGCTTCCAAGGCTTTTTATACTATAGGGCACAGCCCGAGGCTGGAAGTGAGAACCTCACTTACACTTGCTCTTGGTTTGTGTGTCATGGCCCAAGTGCTTTCTTCTCTCCCTGGGCGTGGGGTTTCCCATGTTTCACCGTGGGTCTGGCACTGCTTTTTCATCTGTCTCCCTCAGCATTCTATGATGAAGGTCAACCTATAAATGATCATAAAACCATTTGTAAATATAAAGTTTCAGTGAAATGTGACAGGCTCATCATTTACAGACAAATTCTCTGTCAAGGGCCCTTTTGTAGCGCGCTGCCTTGAAGTGGATGGATCATGAAAGCCATTTGCTAAATCCAATTATAGGCCAGGAAAGACGTCTTTAGCTAGAGGAAATGACAAGGAGGTTTCTGCTTTGCTCTTTACCCAATGGGCTTCATCCACACTTGTCTAGCTCTGCGCTACTGCCTGTTGTGGCAGAAAAAGCAATGAACTTAGAGTCAGAAAACCTGGATGTGAATCTTGGCTCTGATAACTACTAACTACCTGACCTTAGGAGTCATTGCATCACTCAGTGCCTCAGTTTACCCACATGGTAAAATGTGGATAAAATATTTACATGCCTTGCCTCACAGTCTTGTTGTCAGGAAAGCTCATTGTAAATACCAAAGAGCCATAAAAATGTGAGTTCATGCAGTTGTAAGATACAGAGTTAACAGAGACCTTAGCAATCATCTAATTCACCTGCCCCCCCCCCCGAAAAAATATACCTACCCATTTTCCAAGTGAGGAAAATATGATTTAGCTAGGATAAATTACTTGCTCAAAGTTACCAGGAAATTGTTAGCACAGACAGGCCTTGGACCCAGGTTCTCTGACTACAGATTCAGAGACAGATTCAGAGGTCTTGCTTCTCAGCCTTATGACCTCTCTTCATCCCATTATATTTTTGGCATATGAAGAAAGATCTTCCAGTCTGTGGTGTCTATACTTTGGTACCATCTGTCATAATTTGCTTTTTGAAGGTGATTCCCTCTTCTGATGACACTTCCTCAACCAAGTGACATATGGTGGTTCAAAGCAGGTTGCAGGCAATGTCCAACACTGAGAAGGAGATTCATTGAAATACCACATACAGCTCATGGCTAAATTTTGTCTTATGGAGGGAAAAAAACCCAGTTTATATCCATTTTTTTGGTCTTGCGAGGTAAGTAGTACAAATATTATCAGCCCCATTTTAGAAATTACAGAGTCACAGAATTTAAAAGTGAGAAGGTACTTCAGTGGCCAGCTAGCCCAACCCAACCCTCCGAAGAAGGGATGCCCACTATGTATGTCCGACAAATGGTCGTCTGGTCTCTGCTTGCAAGCCCTCCAAGGGGGAAGAACCCACCATCCTTTGAGGCAGCCCACTCCACTTTCAGACAGCCCTGATTGTTAGAAAGATTGTACTGATATTGAGCCTAAATTTCCCCCTTTGCACCCTCCAACTGAAGCTTCTTCTGCCTTCTTCACCCTTCACTGTCTTATTTGTGTTCTCTGATGCCCAGAACTGAACACCAGGTGAGTTTTGATGAGGATGAAATATAGGGGAACCACAATCCTTCTATTCATCAAAACTGTGCCTCTCTTAATGGAGCTCAGCATCACATTAGCTTTTTTGATAGCTATGCCATATTTCTAACTATCATTGAGCTTGTAATCCCTCTAAAAACCCGATCCTTTTCAGAAAAACTGCTACATAACCATGTCTCTTCCATCTTGTATTGGTAGAGGTCATTTTTGTGGACCCAAGTGTAAGACTTCAGCCCAATGTCCTAACCTCTCAGCATCTTTTTAGATCTCAATTCTATTGCCCAGTATGTTAGTTACCCTTCCCAGATTCATTTAATCTGTAAGACAGATGAGCAATCCATCTAAATCATTGTTAAAAATGTTAAATAGCATGAGTCCAATCACATATTCCTGGGGAGTGCTCCATTAAGGACTCCTTACCACGTTGACATTGAACCAATAATAGTTATTCTTTAAGTCTAGCCATCCATCCAGTTCTGAATTCATCTAATTATATTATTGCCAAATCCATATTTATCCATATTCTTCAAAAGTAGTATGAGATACTTTATAAAAAGATTTGCTACCATTTAGATAAATTAAATCCACAGCTTTCTCCTTATCTACTAGGTAAGTAATCCTGTTAAAAAGAAAATTAGGTTAGTTTGGGGAGACCTATTGATGAATGGCAGTTAGGTGGTAAGGTGGATAGACTCATCTTTCTGAGTTCTAATCTGATTTCAGACACTTAATAGCTACCTCACCCTGGGCAAGTCACTTAACCCTGTTTGCCTCAGTTTCCTCATCTGCAAAATGAGCTGAAGAAAGAAATGGCAAACCACTCTAGTATCTCTTCCAGGAAAATTCCAAATGGGGTCATGAAGAGTAGGACAAGACTGAAACAACTGAATAATTCTTGATGAAACCATGCTGGAAATTTGTAATTTCCACTTCCCTTTCTATGTCTACCAACAATCTCTTTTCATCATCCATCCTATCATTTTTCCAGGAGTCAGAGTCAAGCTTGCAGTCCTAGGTAAGAATTCTAAGGCCCCAAAAAGGAAGTGACTTGGTTAGGAGCACAAAGACAAGAGTTCCCAAAAGAAATCTTCAGTTGGAAGGGGAAGGTACTAAAAACTGAGATCAAAGGAAAGATTTTCCATGCTGACCTCACTTGGTTATGTCCCTCTGGTGTTTTCACACTTTAAAATGTTGCAGAAATATTAGAATTTAAAATGTGGTTTGTTTAAACAAATCATAATTTGACACCCCTTTTACTTTTCAAGTATTGTCCCTTTCTCCTCCCCCTTCCCTATGCACTCTTTGATCCAGTGATATTGGTCTCCTTATACAAGATATTCCATCTCCCAACTCGAGACATTTTAGCCGACCTTTCCCCAGGCCTGAAATTTTCTCCCTCTTGGTATCAATCTCCTGGCTTCTGGTTCCAGACACTTAATAGCTACCTGACCCTGGCTAAGTCACTTAACCCTGTTTGCCTCAATTTCCTCATCTATAAAATGAGCTGGAGAAAGAAATGGCAAATAGATTATCACTTCAAGTCCAGATAAAATCTCACCTTCTACAAGGTGGCTTTCCCAATCTCTCTTAATATGAGTGCCTTTTCTCTCTTGATTATCTCCAACTTAGCCTGCAATAATCTTGTTTCTGTGTGATTATTTACATCTTTCCTCCCCCATTAGACTGTGAGGTAATTGAGTATATGGTGTAGTAGCCCATCACACAAAGTAAATGCAAGTTTACTGACTGAATCAGTATTCCCCCACTGCAATGAAGGGCTCTTTCTTATGTGCCCTAAAAGGAAGAGCATTAGATTCTCTTTTCTTCAACTTGTCATCAGGTTCTTTGGGCAGTAGCCATAGATTTAGCTTTATAGCCCCAAGAATGGCAAGTCTGCATGATTTAACTTAGTGTTTGAGACTGAAGGGGGAAGAAATGATAAAGATACAGGATTTTGTGTGTCAAAGCTTCGTCCTTTTAAATTGATTTATTTCGGGAGTTCTTGGGGAATAGCTAATAGCAATCCGGATATCTATAGTTCTCTTTATAACAAACAGGTAGCTATATTTATTATATTTATAACAAATAGGTAGTTCTTTTTATGACAAAGAAAACATCTAACTTCCTAAAAGGAAACTTGGACTTCAGATCTACTCCCTCTACTCTTTGAAACACCTTCATGTGGAGCCCAAGTCAGCAGATCCATATTAAGGATTTACCATCGTGCTAAATGTTGGAGATACAAAGAATGCCAGAAAACAGCCCCTATGTACAAGGAGCTCATGGTCCGAGGGGGAGACACCATGTAAACAACTATGTAGAAACAAGATACAGACAGGATAAAATGGAGATAGTCTCAGAGGGAGGAAAGGCACTAAGATTAAGCAGCATGAGGAAAAGAAATAGATATATCCCATCTTAGATCCAGAGGGAAAAGCAAGGACCAATGAGACCTAAGGACCTAATTTCTAGGAAAATTTCCTAATACTTATAACTCCAAAATGAAATGAGGAGCTGCAGGAATCTAATAAATGACAAAACCAGAACAAAAACCCAGTTGTGGTACTTCTTCTATTATACCACATCACAGTATAATCAGGACCTCAATGGAAGTCTTTGTACAAAAGCTAGATCACTACTTGTCATGGTACATGGTGCAAAGGTGATCCTTTGTTAGGTCCAAGTTGAATTAAACAAACTACAAAGTCTTCCCCAACTCTGAGATGATGTAATTCTCTGATGCTAAGGTATTATAGAGACAGATAGAAGGATTTAAACAGAATCATGTAGTTTTTTTTAAAATATAATGGTTTAATAGTAATCAAAGGATGCTTGTTAAGTAGTGAGCAATCTATCCCTGCAAGTATTTAAGCAAAAGCATGATAACTGCTTGTTAAAAAGTGTTGAAAGGTTTGGGGGAAAATGAGGCAGGTTTCTGCATTTGGTGGAAGATTTAAGTAGCAGACCTCTAAGACCATTGGACAAGAAAAATTAATCACTATATGTAAATCTAAGCTATTTGTGTTAGCTTCTTTCTCCTTCTAATAGTCTATATTCCAAAGACCCTTCAAGCTCTGACATTCTCTGTTCTGTTTTGAGGTTACTTCTACATCTGTCCTTCTGAACTTTGGGGTCTCTTCCAGCTCTAACATTCAGTGCTTTAGGGTCCCTGTCAGTTCTTACAATCTATATTTGCCTTCTGGGGGCTTTCCATTGGAGGTCAAGACAATTAGAACTTTTCCCAAAGTAAAACTAAGAAGCGTACTTGAACTTTTATCTTTTATCTCCTGTTTCTATTTAAGATCTTGGACTTTTACCAAACTTTGTTTCATTCGTCCTTTGTCTTTGCTTCATCCATCAGCCGTCATGTTTAACTGAGAGTAGATGGGTGAGCTCAAAAAGGAGGAAAGTGATTTTTTACATCATATGGGTCAGATCCTTATAAGGTTTCCCTAAACACTTGGAGGCATAGAAAGACCAGAGCGCTTCTGTGCTGGAGTTAGGGCTTAAGCACCTTTTCTTAGCTGATTTCTCTCCTAAGTCGCTTAGCTTGTGGCTTACTAATTCCCTCCCTGATCACTACTATGCAAATCCCTTTTTTTTTTTTATGGACATTCAAGTGGTGAGTTGTGAGCCCAGGGTCACATAGCTAGTACATATATGAGGTCAGATTTGAACTCCAGTCCTCCTGGCTCCTAGGTGGGTTGTTCTCTCCACTGTACCACCTAGCTGTCCAGGTTTTCCCCAGTTTTACAGATGGGAAACTGAGGCCCTAAGAGGTGAAATGACTCATCCAGGATTATACATCTGGTCAGTGGCAGAGTCATATTTGATGCTAAGTTCCCAGAATCAAAATTCTAGCTTCTGTTTTAACCATATAGCTCCTTCATTTCCCTTCCTTTACTTTTCTCTTCCCTTTTCTATCCTTTCCCCTGACCTTTCTGCCTTTCTTTCTGTTGCTTTGGCTCTTTCTCCATTCTTCTCTTTCTGTTCTTTGCCTTTCCTTCTGTCACTTCATCTCTTTTATTTCTCCATTTTTCTCTCTATTCTTTGTCTCTCCTTCTGTCCTTTCTTAAAAAAACAATAGTACAGTTACTTTTGAATAGTAGCCACTTCCCAGGAAGCACCCAAACAAACCTCTTAATAAAGTACAGTCCCTGAAAAGAGGTTGATTATTTAGTGCTAACGGAAAAGTAGAATGTGTCCTTTTTCATTCCCCATTGCATTTGAATGCAATCCGCTTATGTTTTTGTAGTCTTGATATATGACGTCTTTTGGCTCTACTTGCCTTTCTTTGTTTAATTCCATACAAGTTATTTCTATGATTTTCTAAGTTTTTCATATTTGTCATTCTTTACATCACAGTAAAATTCTGTTACATTCACATACCCCAATTTGTTCATGCGTTCCCCAATTGTTGGACACATGTTTTATTTCTAATTTTTTGTTACCATGAACAATGTTGCCAGGCATTCTTAATATGTATGAATCTTTTCTTGCTGTTTCTGACTTCTTTGGACTTATAGTCCCAGAATGCAATATCTTTCCTTATCAAGAAGGGTCAGAGGAAGTGGTACTGGGAAAGTGAATTGAATGGGAAGTTCATGTCAGTAGGAGTGACATCTGAGCTCCACTGTCTTGTTTTCTTACCAAAAATGTGTGTAGGCCTGCTGGGGCACCATGCTTTCAGGCTTCTGCTTAATACACGATATTGACTATCCCTATCATGTAGGATATGACTGTTAGTGTTTTACCTACAACTTTTTCTTTTAAATTAAATTTTTACTTTTTCATCACTGGCATATCTGGTAATATCCCCCTCCCTTCATACAATATATCCTGCAGTCAGCCCTCCTTTGTCACAAAGAAAAACAGTTAAATAAAACTACTGGGCACGTTGACTATGTCTGATAATGTATTCATCCTTCTGTCTTTGTAGTTCCCTGCTTCTCTTCTGCGAAGGAGATAGGTTTCGTCACCTGTTTTTTTAGGACCATCATTATTAGTTTTTCAGTTACTCAGAACTCGCCTTACTTTTTTTGGTCTTTTCTTTTATGTTATTGTAATCATTGTGTATGTATGGTCCTCCTGATTTCACTTTGAATCAGTTCAGAGAATTCTCTTCAGTTTCCTGCTCTTTCCTCATGTTTGTCATTTCTCACTGCCAAACTTCATCACATTATTTTACATTCCTGTTTCACGACTGATTCAGCCATTCTCCCAGTTAATGAACATATATTTGTTTCTAGCTCTTTGCTACCACAAGAATGCTGCTCTTGGGGTGAATTCCAACTTGTTATCTGCAGTAGTTGGTTTCTTTCAAAGACAGAAACCCAAATCTTCCATTTATGTCTAGAGAAGTACCTTTGATTGCCTACCGAAAATGTATTTGGGAGAAATGGGTAGGTATCTTTAAGACCTAAGAGTGAACTGGGAAAATATTTCTTCTTCTGTGCCTCCTCTAAAACAGCTACATCTACATCTCTTTTGATGGGCATCTTTGCTTATAAACTCTTACTGTATTTCTTTTGAAGCATGACATAGAAGTGAGTTGGCTGCTTTAGATAGGAAATAGAGCTTTGGATAAGTCGAGGATAGTCCTGTAGTTGAAGCAGGAATAAATTGTTGGGATTGCACCTGCTAAGTTTCTGAGACAGGATTTGAACTCAGGTCTTCCTGACTCCAAGTCTAAAACTCTCTCTGCTTTGCCAGCCAAAGAATATTGGTATTAGAGCTAGCATTTAGCATAGTACGTTACATATGTTAAGCCCTTACTATTGAAGTTACGAGAGAGGGCTTTTTGTATCGGCTCCCTGGGGACTGCTACATGTCACCAAAATTCTTGAAACCAGAGAAGACAATATAAAACATATAGAGGCTTTGAGAGAATTTGCTTGGTTCAGTAGAGCTCAGATTAGCATTGGATTGAAATCTGTTTTCTGCCATTTATTTGTATGATTTTGAGTCAATCACATAACCTTGCTGAGCTTTATACTTTCCTCATCTATAAAACAAGGAGATTGGACCAAATGTTTCTTCTAGCTTTCAGTCTATGATCTTATAATTTAGGAAAGAGTGACAATTGATGGGAAGGAAATTTGAGTGTTGTGCTGATATCCACAAAATTGTAAAAGACCTCAATGAGAAAAGAGGGCCTCCTGCCCATTGGCCGTATGCTTTATAGAGGCTTTACAGGAAGACATGGAGGAGAAACCCCCAAGATGAAAAAACGTGGGCGTGCTATGAGTTACATTAATAGAATATGTGTCTTCATCAGTAAGATCACTGATCCATCAAAGTAACCATTTCTTTCTTTTTTTCTTTCTTTCTCTTGCTTCTTTCTATTTTAAAGAAAAGAAAAAATTACTTATGCAGAAATTTCTGTGTGGATGATTAGTAGGGTTGTTCCAAGTCCCTCAGAAAAGCAAGATTAGGTTCAATGATGGTGAGATTACCCATCAGAAAGAGAGCCCAGATGCCTTTCTGGAGCATTCATTTCACAGTTTGGTTTATGCTCTGCCCAGTATGTGTTGAAGAGAAATCAATTTTACAGATTTTAACATTCTCCAAAAGGCTTTTTCCCCAAGCCTCTGTTTTTATTTCAGGCTAATGACTGTGAAATAACATAATTTAATTGCACTTAAGTACCAAGAAAGACAGAGAGAGAAAGGGAGAGGGAGTGAGTGCACTTTCCCCTAATGGATATTCTTTGATTATTTTAAAATATCACTTCTTTGTGTAATTTGTATAAGGTCACTAGTCAAAATAATAGGCCTGGGTTGTCTGACAGTGGGAAAACATGCTTAAGTTTAAAAATCATGGATTTTTCTCTTGCTTTCATTGTATAGACTTTGTATGGGGTAAAGAAGGAGGAAAGGGAGAACTCAAGAGGGGGTGGGGAGGAGTAGAGAAGTAAGAATGAGAAAGAAGTGAATGGTGTCAGAGATTTTAAACAAAGAAACTTTCTGCTTCTCCATAAGATCAAGATGGAAGTGACTCAGCTAGACCTCTAAGTATTGGGGTTTTGTTCAGTCTTTTCAGTCATGCCTAATGCTTGTGACCTCATTTGGGATTTTCTTGGCAAAGATACTGGAGTGGTTTGCCATTTCCTTCTCCAGATCATTTTACAGATGAGGAAACTGAGGAAAACAGGGTTAAGGGGCTTTCCCAAGAACACACAGCTAGTAAGTGTCTAAGGTAAGATTTGAACTCAGGAAGATGGTTCTTCTGAACTCCAAACCCAGGCAGCTCTACCTAGCTGCCCATTGGGGTTTTAATAGACTGCAAACTCACTAGAAATTCAGAGCCAATGAATGCTGATGCGATCTTAGACTGCATTCAGAGGCATGGTATTTAGGACCAGTATTTAAGATTCTGTATTCTGCATTGGTCAGACTACCTCTGAAGGGTTATGCGCAGTAATGGGTGACACATTTCAGGATATTGACAAACTGAAAAATGCCCAGAGGAGGCTTTGTGCTCATGCTTTATGAGGATCACTTGAAGTTAAAGGAGATATTTGACCTGAGAATACTTAAGGAAAATATATAAGGCAATGTGATATAGTGGATTTAGGAAGACCTAGTCGTCAAGTCACTTCTTTAACACCTCCTAGCTATGTGACCATTGAAAAGTCACTTAACCTCCTTTGGCCTCAAGCCTCTTATCTATAAAATGAGGTTCAAAATTTTGATACTCATCTCACAGCGTGGGATATAAGACTTCAACAAAGTGATATATTGAAAGTCCTTTGCAAATTACAACCTGCTACGTGATGATGGCCATGCTCACTTTTTTAAAAGACTTTCATGTGGAAGAGACAATAGCTGTGTCGAAAAGTAAGGGAGGGACAGAACAAGGGAGAGAAGGATGGAAGAGAAATAGAGACCGAGAGTGAGAGAGAGAAAGAAAGTGTGTGTGTGTGTGTGTGTGTGTGTGTGTGTGTGTGTGTGTGAGAGGGAGAGAGAGAGAGAGAGAGAGAGAGAGAGAGAGAGATTTTAAGCCCTTAATATGTCAGGTACTATACTAAGCACAAAGGATGGTCCCTACTTACAGGGGAATAAAACACATAAAGGTGACTTTTTCTTTGTCATTTAGAGCTAGAAGGGACATAGGTCTTCAAAGTTAAGATCAGAGAGGGGACTTTGACATCACCTAGTCCCTTTAGTAGATGAGGAAAGAAGAACAGAGAAGAGGGACTTATCTAAGGTCACCCAAACAGTATGTTGCTGGCATTTTTGTCACAGATAATTAATTGTTATTTTATATCTACCCAACGCCACCTCTAAGCAGTCTTTTGTAATATAAAAAGTGTTCAACTTGGGAGTCAGGAGATTTGGTTCCAAGTCCTATCTCTGTTACTTATTATCCACGTGACGCTGGATATGTCATGTCTCTCTGTGCCTCAGTTTCCTGTTATGTAAAATGAGGGAATTAGACTAAGTGATCTCTAAGGTCCTTCCAGTTATGTGAAACTCAGAGTCTTTCTTTTAAAAAAAGTTAATGACTTAAAGATTTGAACTGCCTTAAATATGTTGGCAGTGAAGCTTACTTTAAAATTCAGTTTTGCCTGAATAATTTGGTGTGACCTGCTGGGTTATTTATGCTGTATAAAAAAGACCTGATCTATGAAGTTGTAAAAAGACAAAATAAGATTCCTGTGATTCTTTAGGGTTTCTCTGTCATTTCCTAGATTCTTGTTGACCATGTAGTCTTTTAGCCTTTTCCTTGATCTCATATTTCACAGAGATAATACCATTGGAGCATTTGGTCCATCTGCACCGTGTATCTGTTTCTTGTCTTGAGAAACCTTCAAGGAGTCATCTGAAAACCACATAGACTGAAATCTCTCCTTGAACTCAGGCCAGGAGTTAACTGTTTTGAAAAATAGCCCCTTATATTTCATAGCATTCTACGGTTTTTCAGACCTCCTTCATCTTGGTTATCTCATATTTGTAACAGCTCTGAGAGTTAAACAGGACAGAGATTGTACTTCACAATCGAGCCGAGAGAGCTCAGGCCTGAAGAGAGAGGGAGTGATTCAGCCAGCTGGAACTCAGGCTTAGGTCTTCTTCTAGAGGGCAAAGATGGCGCCATTTTAACTTATGTTTCCCTAGAATTTTAGGTAGAGTCTCTATGGAGAATTAGAGACAAAGACTGTACAGAATCAGAAGGCATGGATAGATTACAGTCTGAAAATCAGCAGGATTATCCACATCATTGAGACCACGGATATCTTGAAGTATATCCCTAATGCCTTGGATATAGTCAGCACTTAGTAAATGTTTATTGAATGTACTGGTTGAATTCTGCCTCCAAGTCAAATGCTCTCTGTACTATGTCAAGTGACACATACCCTTTCCTTATCTCCATTCCCCTAGAGGTTTACAAAAGAACTGGGTTGTAATCCCTGGAATCACTAGATTCTCTCTTCACTCCTTCTCTATCCTGTCCAATGTTGTTTCTACTCCTGTTGGAGGTTTTACAGACCAGGAACCTGCTACAGTAGAATGAAATCAGGTAGAGGGGGAGGTGCCATTTAATTCAACAAATATTTTTCTAGGTAGCGGTGCTTAGTAGGCACTGGGGGGATAATGATAAATAAAATAAACTGCATGTCCTCTAAAGGTTTTTTGTCTAATAGATAAGTTACAAACATATTAACTTACTTCAATATATAAGGGATTTGTGGTTTCATCAGAATGGCTTCTTTCTCAGTCAAAGCAGATCATCGCCCCAGCACAACTTAGCAGACAGCTTCATGAACTGCTGTAGCTGAAAACATTCATCCCTCGTGTCCAGTGAAGCTCTTTATCCTTAGGTTGGTCCCATGGCTTCAGATTCTCTACGTGAATTCAGCTAGTCCAAAGGGATAGAAACTCCCAAGAATAAAATTCTGTGGACACAGCTAGAGGCAGATCTGATGAGAAGAATTAAAGGAACTGTGCAAATGCAGAGAAAGAGCTTGTCAACAAGGGCAGACAACTGAGGTGGATTACTGAAGAACGGCATGGGCCTTTAACAAGCTGTGAGCAACTCCAAAGGTCAGAATAAGCTTAGGCTGGTCGTGAATGCGCACAGTTAGGAAGGCCTCTTCCTTTCTTACCCTCCAATTTTGGGGGCGAGAAGAGGACAAAGAAGGAATAGAACCACTGATCAGGGGTGGTTATGACAATTATAAAAGATGACAGGGAGAAGGCAAAATTACTCAGTTGTTAGTTCTGTTTTCTTTGACAAGGAGATTAATCTTCAGTAGAATAGAACAAAAGTAATTAGCAGAGAATTGAAACCTAAGATAAAAGAGAGGACAGGAAAATACCTAGCTGCCCTTAGTGAGCTCAGGTCACCGGATCTAGACGGACTACATTTCAACGTCCTGGAAGAATTGGTAGAGATGGTTGTTCAACTATTGTCAATGGTCTTTGAAAGATTGTGGGATATGAGACAAGTACCAAAGGTCTAGGTAAGGGCAAATTTCATTCTAATCCGAGTAAAGGTGAAGAGGATGAAGTGTACAAATCACAGGCAATGAAGTTGGCTTCAGTTCTTGGTACCTTCTAGATTATTACTAATCAGTCACTCAGTCAGTCAACGTTGATTAAGTGCTTCCTGTATGCCAGACAGTGTGCTAAGTATTGAGGTTACAAAGAAAAGGTTAAAGTCCCTGCACTCAAGGAGATTATATCCTAATGGAGGAGACGACAAATAACATGAAATAATTTGAAAGAAGATAGAAGGTAGCCATAAAAGACGTGATGCAGTTAGCTAGGGAGACCAGGAAAAGTGTAAGAGGTGGTATTGGGTCTTAAAGAAAGACAGGAATTCTAAGCATTATAGGTTGGGAGAGAGCAGTACATTTGTATGATGCAATGCCAAGACATAGAGAAATGCAATGTGATGTTCAAGAAATAGCTATTAGGCTGGTGTGTCTAGATCACAAAGTTTGTGATGGGGAATAAAAGCAGGTCATGAACATTTAGAAAGGGAAGCAGTGATCACTCAGAGTGATTTTTTTTTCTTTCTTTTTGGCATGGTAACTTTACTGGCAAATCAGGTAAAGGTTGTAGAGAAAGAATAATTAAATTTTAGCAAAATAATTTAAGAAGTCTTTCATGCTATTACAGAGATGTGAACTAGATTATAATACAGGTGGGTAGATTAAAATCTATTTGAATAATCAGAACCAAAGAGGAGGTATCAGTGGATCTGTGTTGTCTTGGAGTGTTTTAGTGGAGTCACCAAGTGATCTGACCATGGCCCTTTTCTAGTCAACATTTTTTTCAGTGACTTGGATTAAGGCATAGATGGTATATTATCAAATTTTCAGGTGAAAAAGCAAATATGTTGAATAACAGAGAAGTCATAATCTGCTTTGCCCTTATCAGTACACATCAATTCTAAGGGCAGCATTTTAGACCTTGACAGACTGGATCGTTTTCCAGTGGGTGGTGAATAGACTGGTGAAGGGACCAGAGATCATGCCATCTAATCAGCTAAAGAATCTGAGGCTATGTAGTTTGGAGAAGAGAAGACTTGGGGGCAAGGGGATGGTATATAATGACTGTTATAGAGTATTCAAAGAGCTGTCATGTGGAAGATGGATTACATTTATTCTTCTTGGCCCCAGAGGGTAAAATGAGAATTTCAGAGAAGCAGCTTTTAGGTTAATGCATGGAAAAGACTAAAAAGCTCAGAGTTGACCCAAAGTTAAATCTCTTTGACCAAGAGATCCCACTGTGAGACATCTACCCCAAGGAGATCAAAGACAAAAAAAAGTCCCCATCACACTGTTCATAGCAGCTAACTTTTGTAGTAGAGAAGAGCTGGAAGCAAGATGCCCATTCATTGAGAGTTGGCTAAAAAATGATGGAATGGGAATGCAATGCCCCATTGCTGCTCTGAAACAATGAATAAGAAGAATGGGGAGAAGCATGGAAAACCTGATATGAACTGATACAAAATGAAGTAAGCAGACAGAGATACCATATACACAGTGATTTTTCAAAAATGGAAAAGAGGAAACAAAGTCTCTGAAACTGAACTCTTAATATGTAATAAGAATTAAGTAGTTTTGCCTTCTCGCCACCATCTTTTATAATTGTCGTAACCACCCCTGAGCAGTGGTTCTGTTCCTTACATTTCTCCATGTCTTTGCATTGTATCATACAAATGTACCGCTCTCTCCCAACCTATAATGCTTAGAATTCCTATCTTTCTTTAAGGGTAAGAGAGGAAGAGGCCTTCCTAACGTTAATATTGTTAAGTTTGACCCCAAAGGAAAGATGAGAAAATGCTGTCTGGTGTCAAGGTAGGAGTCTTTGGGTGTGGAACAGCGCATATAACGTCAGACTCAATTGATAAGTAAGTGAATTTGACTGAACTCATTTTTTTCTCTCCTATTTTTTATTCTGTTTCAAGGGATGACTGTCTAGGAAGGGTAGAGGGATACATTAGTAACTTTAAAACAACAATAAAAGAGGTATAAACTTGGTATGAGTTCTCTGCTAAGCTGAAGGTAAAGGATGTCATATGGGAGAATCCTTGTACAGGTATAGGTAAGGCTAGGTGGCCTCTCAAACCCTTCCTGCTTCTGAGATTACAAGATTCTGACGTCCTCAAAAACCAGACAGAGTACTCAAATTTAGGACTGTTCTCTAAACCTTGCCAGCTTGGTAAGAGCTGCTGGAACTTGTCCTCTGCTGGCATCACCTTTGAGAATCTAGGGTCACCCTTATGCAAGGATGATAGCATACTGGAGAAAGATTTTAGTGAAGGGATGAATACACACATAACTCTTGTATCACCTAGAACAAGGTAATAGAGTTAAAAGTTATAGAAAGTCACTTCTGCCTGGGGGTTAGGTGGTATAGATTAAAGAAACTTTCATGAGAAAATACCATTTAAGTAGGATTTTAGAAGGCATAAATGGAGGTAGAGAGTACATTCTAGTCTCACCAACAGGTGAACAAATGTAGTGGTAGTATATCATGCCACATGCATTGTGGGAGATTGAACATTCCTATGTGTTTGTACTGTAGAGTAGGAGGAAGGAAGGGGGAGAGGGTTGAGATTAGTTGGCAGTGAGACAGTAACAGTACAACAGAAACAGATTATGGAGAACATTGAATGCCAGACTAAGAAGTTTGGGATCTGTGTGTATTTAATGGGCCTCCAAGACTGCTTGTGTCCATCATGTTCTCTTGGCTCCCCTGGCCGCCATCCGTGTTCATGCCCTTGTCTTTTCTCATCTGGGCTATTGCAGTAAGGCCTCCATGTCTGTAAGACACGCCGTCTTCACCAACACCTCTTGGAACCCTTACCTGCCTTGCAGTCTTACTTTATGATCCTTCTGGTTGTTAGTATTCTTTCACTCTTCAGATTATTATGCATCTACATACCTGTTTACACATCCTGCACATCTCCTCAGTGGAACGTAAGCTGCCTGAGGTCCGAGAGTTCGGTATTTGGATATCCGGTGCCAGCACAGAACCCTGCTCCTCAAAAGCATTTGAAAACTGCATTCTGGTTTCATTGCTTCTTGGGCTAGTAAGAGTTGGATTGCTGATTGTTTAATAGGATCAGGAGTTTTAGCTGGATTGGAAATGCTTAAGCTAAGAGGCAAGGTAGATGACCGGGTAATGCTCATTCACATTATCCAATTCTGCCATTCTCTGTATTCCTCTGCCCAGCTGCAATGAACAGATTGTCAGGATGTGTTAAATTTTTGTTGGGAAGCTCTGCTTGCTGCTGTGTACTGTGAAACCAGATTTATCTTTCCCCCCAGCCCTGAGTGGGATTTTACCCAGAGTCTCCAGTGGAAAAGAAAAACTACCGGGTGTCATTACTTGTGGCGAGCCCTCTATTTAATCACATCTTCTTAGATTATCATTCAGTCACTTGCTCAGAGAGAGAGAGACAGAGAGAAAGAGAGAGAGAGGGAGGGAGGGAGGGAGAGAGACAGACGGGGGGAGAGAGAGAAAGGGAGAGAGGGGGGAGAGAGAGAGAGAGAAAGAGAGAGAGAGGGAGGGAGGGAGGGAGAGAGACAGACAGGGGGGGAGAGAGAGAGAAAGGGAGAGAGAGGGGGGAGAGAAAGAGAGAGACAGAGAGAAAGAGACAGTGAGAGAGAGAAAGAGAGACAGAGAGAGAAAGAGAGAGAGAGAGACAGAGAGATAGAGAGAGAAAGAGAGAGACAGAGACAGAGAGTAGACCCATACATTTGTAGAGGGTATTGAGGAAGAAGGATAAGATCGATGAAAGAAGGGATCAAATACAATTTTAACATGATTGCTTTTTTTTTTCATTTTGTTTTGTTTGAAGAAGAGAAAACTCTTGTCTTGTTCTTCCATTTAGAATGTGGATTACATCTCTTAACTTTTCGCTAAGAGTGAGGCCAATTTCGTAACAGATATCTTAGGTGATTGATCAGCCTGAAGTTTTATTGTTTCTTGCACTTTTTTTTTGAGAGGATGTCTGTGAGGGTTGTTTGAAGGAAATAGGGGTGCCTAGAAGGACGAGGGATTAAAGAACAATATTGTTCGAGTATCTGAGGAAGGTGAAGGGAAAGAATGCACAGACTATTCTATGTGGCCCCAAGGGGTAGAAGCAGCATCAATGAGAAAAAGTTATAAACAGGCAATTTTCAGTTCAGTCTAAGTCCAAGGTTAGAACTAGCCAGTAACCTTGAATGGGAGTGAGTTCCTCATCCCAAATGGTCTTCAAGGGAAGACTGAATGACTATTTGTTTGGAATATTGAAGCAGTTAGGTTGTCAGGAAGACCTGATTTCAAATCCTGCCTCAGATACTTCTTAGTTGTGTGATCTTGGGCAAGTAATTTAACTTTTATCTGCCTCGGTTTCCAATAACAATAGCACCATCCTCTCGGGGTTGTTCAGAGGATCAGATGACTTAGCATATGTAAAGTAATTTTCAAACGTTAAGGCACTATATAAATCCTAGTTTGAAATAATGTTGTAGAAGGGCCTTGCGCATCAGCTAAAGATTGAATCCCTGAAGGCAAATCAAATCCTAAGATTCTGTGACAATTCTTTTTTTGGAATTAAAAATAAAATGTGTGTTGTGTTAAACTTCGAAGTATTCCCTCTGCAGTGAAGTCTACAGTTCATCCTGTAATTTGGGAGACCAGGTGGCAAAGTAGATAGAATACTGGCCCTGGAGTTAGAACGAACAGAGTTCAAATCCATCCTCAGACACGTATTGTGTTACCCTGCAAAGTCACTTAACTGCTTCATGCCTCAGTTTCCTCATCTGTAAAATGGGGGTACTAATAGAGGTTCAAACAAGATACCATTTGTAATGTCTATGGCCAATCTTAAAACACTATGTAAGTGCTATCTGGGCAGCTAGGGGGTGTACTAGGTAGAGCGCCAGGTCTGGAGTCAGGAAGACTCATCTTCCTGAATTCAAGTGCAGCCTCAGACCCTTACTAGCTGTGTGACCCTGGGCAAGTCACTGAACCCAGTTTGCCTCAGTTTCCTCATCTGTAAAATGAGCTGGAGAAGGAAATGGCAAAAACTTCAATATCTCTTCCAACCCCAAATGGGGTCATGAAGAGTTGGGCCACACTGAAAGGATTAAACAAGTGCTATCTATTATTATAACAGACATTTAATGAGTTCCTCCCATAGGCAAGGCCTGATATCAGGAGCTCAGAGAGATGTCAAGGTGAAAAAACACTGTTGCTTTCCTGAAGGAAAACAGTTTGAGGTGATAAGTAAAAATATACAAATCCCCGATGCCAAGTGGAATGTGATAAGTAGAGAGAGAAATCAGGTCTAGTTGTGAGAATCCAGGAAGGCTTCGTGGAGGAGGCATTATTTGAGCTGGGTATTAAAAGATGAATGAGACATTGAGATGGGAAACTGAAGGAATTCCAGGCCAGGTTTCCTAAAATGTTGAATATATGAGGAAAGTTATTTGAAGTATGACTAGAAAGGCACATGGGAGCCATATTGTAGAGGGCTCGAAATGACAAGCTGGTAATTTTGCATTTACTTCTAGAAGCCATCGGGGAACTACTGAAGACTTCAGGCTTAATAAGTTGTTGTTTTTAAATTATTTGGGAAATTATGGAGTCCAGTTGGACTACAATATTAGGTAAAAGTGGGGATGTATCAGGGGGCATTCATATTTTATTTCACAAATAACTATTTTAAATTATTTTAATTGTTTTTTGTTATAAAGAAACATTACTGCAAGTTTCCTTCTTTAGGGAATTTTGTCAGCATGAATATTCGAGGAATAGGGTAAATATTTCACTATAATATTTGACTAAATTTCAGTCTGTGCTGTTTCTACGGTCAAAGAGTCCTACTCAAATGGAATTCGCCACTTAATTCTGTCCTCAGCTGACTGACCTAGAGCCTCAATGGTTAGCAGGCAAGGTGCTAGGCCCCTCTTTAAGACTGCTTGTCCTCATTTCTCTAATTGAAGTGAATACCCCAGTGGGAAAAGGCCAAGACCAGTAATATATACACAAATTAAAACTCCATTTGGAGGTCCACTGGGACCATCTTATAATTGACTTTGAACATCAAAAAATACCTCTGTCATATGGACCGTGTCACCGAGGGAATGGAGAAGGGAAAATGCTGTTTGACTTAGAAAGGGTTGCACAATACATCTCACAGGGAATTGACTGGTGGCTTGGGACTGGAACACAGAAATAAGCAGCTTCTTGGTAATATTCTTGCTAACTGAAAAACCAGTCCTACTTTTTCTCCTCTTTTCTCATCGGTATAGGCAAAATCAAAGTGATGTCTCACATTTCCAGTTGCTTATTTCTCCAGCATTTTCTCATTGCATCCCTGTGAGGCACACAGGATTATGCCCATTTTGCAGATTGTGAGCCTTTGCTAAAGTCATGGAGGCAGAGTGAATACCTAGGAGCTCTCTCATAGGCTAAGCTAAGCTAGTGGAATAAAAGATTTGGGCAGGCCATCCCTAGCTGGAAAAGCTTTCACCTGGTATCTGATGATGGACTGCCTGTCTGCCTGTCTCAGTACCATCCTAGTTAAGTTAAGAGATGCTTATTACCAGTTTGGCTGTACCGTGGTGAATTCTGTGCCCATGGGGACTTTTTAAAAAAATAATTAATTAATTTAGTTTACAACATTCAGTTTCACTAGCTTTTGAGCTCCAAATTTTCTCCCTCTCCTCCTCCCACCCATGACAACATGCAATCCAATATAGGGTCTACAATACTTTCACATTAAACATTGGTCAAGTTGTAAAGGACAGTAACCAATGGAAAGAATAACGAGAAAGAAGGAACAAAACAAAACACAAAAGAGAGAGAGCAAGTAGTTTGCTTCCCTCTGGATAGCCTTTTCCATAATGAGTTTCTTGGAATTGTCTTACAGCCTTGTATTGCTGAGAGGAGCCCAGTCTATCAAAGTCAGTCATCACAGATACGATGTGTCTGTAACTGTGTACAATGTTCTCCACAAGAACTCTTGAAAAATACTCAGTAAGTTAACCATGGAGCTGGTGATCTCTGCCTTAGTGCAGTGACCACCCAGATGGATGAAATCATAGATCTCCAAAAGAGGGAAGAAGTACAGATGGGGATACTCAGACTCGGAACAAAATAGTTAATAAATCATAGAATTTTAGAACTGAAAGTGTCCTGAGTACATAGAAAGTTGGTTCTTAAAGGGAAATGTGAACTAGATAGAGAAGAGAAGAGAGAGAGATGGGTGAAAAAGAGAGAGAGAGGAGAGTCACTTTAAGTTTTAAAAATCACTTTCTTCCTAACAACCCTATGAGATAATGCAAGTGTTATTATTCTCATGTTAGAAATGGAAAATCAAGGTACAGAAAGGGAATGAAATTTCCCTAAGGTTACATAGCAAGTTTGTAGTAAAGCTGAGACTCAGACCTTGGTGATTTGACTTGAAGTCTAGCACCCTTTCTGTTATCCTTTGAAGAAGAAATCATACCCTGTAAATAAAGTGACTTATTTTTTTATAAACTGGGACACCTTTACATAGAAATAGATAATTTTAAAAAATGGATTGACAACGATCCCTCTTCTCCTCCCCACCCCCCAAAAAAAATCCCAACCCTCCTTTCCAAAGAAATAAATGCAAAGAACATTAAGGATTAGTCCCTTTCCCTTCTCTCTGTGAGGGCCGGGCTCTGTACACCAGGATGGAGTTCTCCTGTCAGTGGGGCAGGGCTCATCCATTAGCAGTCTGAAAGGCCAGGCAATCACTCGAATTCCTTTGATCCCTGGGGTAATTAGGGAGACATTGAATAGGAAGTGCTGACTCTTTGCCTTGAACAAACAGAGTTTAACCACTTCCTTTATGTTGAGGGCTTTCCTTTAACATTTCAAAGAACTGTGGTGATTTGCCTTGAAATTGCCCCCCCCCCCCTTTTTTTTCCAGTTCTACACAATTGAGGGCTAAATGAGAACCTGCCTTATTCTGCTCAGAAGCAACAAATTTTCTCCCCTATGCTGTCTTCTTGCTCATTCATCCATGCTTGCATTCATTCATTTAACAGATGTACAGACTGGAACAGCCTGGAAGATAGATTACAAAACTTCCTCCATCTGCACCTTTTTTTTTCCAGACTTAGTTCCATGCTTAGTCCCATCAGAGTGATGTCCCAAACCCCACAGAATGTTAGCGCTGGGGAGGACCTCAAAACGCAAACTAGTATCAGAACACAGAGGATTAGAGATGGAAGGAAACAGAATATAGAATGTTAGAACTTAGAATGTCAGAGCTAAAAGGAACCATAGAAAATGGAGTATTGTATTACAGAACATAGAATACTAGAAATGGAAATTATTTCTAAGATTGCTATGCCCATATTTGACAGAGGAAAAACCAAAAACATAGAGAAGAAGGGAAGTTCATTTATTCCATAACCATTTCTTAAGGAGTGATTTGACCAAAGCTATACCAATAACTAGGGACAAAGCTGGCCTGGAACCCAGGACTCAGTGTTGTTGTTTTGTTGGTCAGTTATGTCTGATTCTTTGTGACCACATTTAGGTTTTCTTGGCAGAGAAAGTGGAGTGGTTTTTGATTTCCCTCTCTAGCTCATTTTACAGATGATGAGACTGAGGCAACCTGAGCTAAGTGACTTTTCCACGGCCACACAGCTAGTAAATATCTGAGGGCAAATTCGAACTCCTGACTTCAGGGCTGACACTCTTTATATGCTGTACTACTCAGCTACCCCATTTACCCTGCATCAATCATTCTTTGTGACTCAGACCTTCAAATTGCCCTAAGTATACAGTGAGTCCCCGGAATTAGTTTTACCTGTCCAGCATTTTACCTGTCCAAAGTAGAATTTCAGTCTTTTTTTAATCATTTATTTGGCAAAGTTTTGTAATCCAAAATATTCTTTACTGACCATTCGCTTCCCATTTTCAAACTCTGTTTCAGGAAATAGATGCAAGTTTTAAGCATTACACTAAGTAGAACAGAATTTAAAAGATCAGTCTGTTGCTAGATATGCGTGACCATCGTTCCCTTCCCATCCCGTGGATCAGAGCTACTGCTCTGATTTCTGTGTAACTTGACAAGGTTACAAAAGATTGATCTGCTGAATACAAATTAAACCTGGGGCCCATATCCTGTAATTTACCTTTTCACCAATTTTGGAGGCCCCAGAGATTGATAAGTATTTTTCTTGTCTGTGCATTACAGGGTATGTTTGCCTTTCCTTCCGTTGGAAGACAGTTTATTGCTCTGCTTCCGTTCAATCTTGCATGATTCCACCTGATTTATTGAAATATTGACAAGCCAGAAGCAAGTTCATAGTGACTTTTTTTTTAGACAACATTACGTATTACAAAAATATGATTAACTCTGCCATCGACAATTCTCAGGGAAAAAAAAATGAGCACTTAATTTTGGTGCAGAAACATATTTACTCTGATCATTGCAGTCAAATTTATCCAGAGATAGGAGTAAAAATCATGCATTTATTTGATTTAACATGCTCTCCAACTGTTCCTAGGCAGCATCTTGTCAGGGTGTTTTATAGAATCTATAGAATCTTGGAGTGTTAGAACTGGAAGGGAATTCAGAATCACAGAAAAGGAGAGCAGATAATGCTAGGATTTGAAGGGACCTTGGGACATAGAATTTTTTATCACAGAATGTCAGATTTCAAAGGGACATTAGACATCATCAAAACTAACTCTTTCTCTGTCCCCCCCTCCTTTTTATATTAGTATAACCAAGGCCTAAATAAGCACAGTCATTTGACAAAAGTCATATAGACAATGTCAGAAACAGGTGTAAACCTAAAACTCTTTTGCAGTTTTCATTGCCATATGCTGAGGTTTTTTGCATTTTGTCGGGGGGAATCTTTGCACAGATCTTAGTTTAAAGGATATAGGGGCTAAGTATTCTGGAACATATGGCAAAAATCCCATCAGGTAATGGGAGTAGCCTAGAGAAATAGAGAGATATCATGGTGGAGGAGATAAGAAAGCTAATGGTAAGATATGGAGATGAAGTTAGACTGAAGTGCTTATGGAGATGATTTGAAAGACCTTTCGGTGACCCCCAGGTATAATGATAGTGCTCAGCATTTGTAGGAAGTTATTTTTATCAAGTGATTTCAGTACATATTAGATAAATGGTTATTATTTTTATAATGCTTTTTTTTGTTTACTAATTAATTAACAAAGACCATATGTTTCTAATACTCCCACATGATATATTTTCTAGCATGTGGCATTACGGTAATACAGAATCCTAGACTTACGAGCTGCGCTTCTAGCCAACCCAAAAGGTGAAGCCTCTCAAGAGTGGCACCCACCTAGTCAGCAGATACTTATTAAGTGCCTACTATGTGCCAGGTCCTGGGCAAGAAGCTGAGAATACAAAAAAAAAAAAGTTCCTGCTTTCAAGGAATTTACATTGTAATGGGGGAAGGTGGCACATTAAAGGGGAGCTGACAAAGTAGAGGTGGAGGAGGAAGTACCCTTTCCCAAAATGGAGAAGAACCTACCATCAGGAGAAGAGGTACACAGGGACAAAGGCAGGAGGCAGGTGAAGCATGGTGGGTAAGTCCAGAGAACCAGAGATGACTAGCCTAGGCCTCTCTTCAAAATGGAGGTTCCTGAAAGAACTCGCCAATGGGACAAAGGGTCTACAAGAACAAACACCAACCACTCTCATATTTTCTGCCATTCTTTTTATAACTTTTCTTCAGGAAGAGAAGAAAAATTTTATGAGAGGTACTGTGACATCCTAGAACCGAGTCGAGTACTTGGGTTTGAACCTCAGTGCTGGTCTTTACTGTCTTGGTGACCTTGGACAGGTCCCTTTTCCATGTTGGGCCTTAGGTTTCCTCATTTATTTACTGAGAATGCTGGAGTAGATGATCTCTGAGCTTCATTTCAGTCATAAGTCCAGTGATCCTATAAGATATTCTCTTTCTGGCAATAGTTCTTAGAACCTGCCGGCAAGTGGCCACCAGAAATGTGGTAGGCTAGATTTCACTCTACCAACTGGATGTGACGGAGAGAACGGTAGATGTGACTGCAACTCCAAACTTTCAATATTCTCATGTTTCTTTAAGCTTTGACTGTCTGTGCCGACTAGTGATCTGCAGCCTAACGTTCTGTATTTTGATATCTATCTCTCACATTTTTAATATTTGTTCAAAATTATATGATTCTCTATGATTTTATTATAAAAAAGAGATTTGAAGTACTCCCCCACAGTATCACAGGACAATATGCTAGGAGACCTAGATTCGAATCCTGACTATTCTCCTTATTGCCTGTATGACTTTGGGTAAGTCACTTAATCTCTGCAAGACTTGATCCTTTCCTCTATAAAATTAGGAGATTGGAATAGATGGCCTTCTTTGTTTCCTTCCAGCAGTAAATTTGTGATTCTACCATCTGATCTCTTGCATCTGTTCCCTTATCTCCAAGCACCCAGGCAGTGATAAATTCATTCCTTTATCACCCAGCTCCTGAATTACTCTGCTAGCCTCCTGATTCCTTTCCTTAATTCCATTCTCCCTTCTCTCCAATCCACTCTCCCCAACAGTCTTAAAACATGTCACTCCCTCGATCAAAAGCTGCTGACGGTTCTGTTGCCTCTAACATAGTACATGGACTCCTCATATGTGTTTAATACAGTCCACAATCTGCCTCCTGCTTACTTTTCAGCCTTATCTCTTGCTAGTTCCCTTTATGCCGTCTGTATTCCATCCATTTCCAACAATACAGCTCTCCAAACAGGACATTCCATTTTCTGCTTCCCCTGCATTGTGCATAGGCTCTCCCCTATTCCTGGAATGTACTTTTTCTCACCCCTGCATCTCAAAATCCTTACCTTCCTTCATGCCTGAAAAGAATGCAGTTTAACAGACTCTCTCTCTCTCCCTTCAGAATAGGCTGGAACAGTTGTGCTTTAAATAAGAGCTTTCCAATTTTCGACTTAATTTCAAGCATTGTAATTGATTGGTTTGGTAATTATTACATCCTTGGCTTGGCCAAGTCAACAAGCTAATAGAAAGAAGTTGAACAATGTGTTTTTCAGCCCTTCTGCTGACTTCTGTAGTTTCTGGAGGTCTCGTATGCCTTACTAAGCATTGTCTCCTTTTCTCCTCCCCACGATCCATCACAATCATCGTATTCTCTCCTTGAACTGCCTCAGTCAATCAGCTTGTCCCAGGAGCCATTCCCCACCCCCCCACACCCTTTTTGACCTTGTGAATTACTCTCTGGGTTGATCCTTTGTTCCTCTTTACGATTCTTTCTGCTTTTAAGACAAAATTGCACTGTGTCAGTTCAGCTTTTAGAGCCAACTCCAAAAACCCAATTGCCTCTCAAAGTGAAAACTGATAGATGATCCTCAGGATGGGTATAGCTTCACTTTGTCAAACACAAAATATTTGCCTAATGATGAAGGACTAGAATGTCAAGGGGGAGGGACATGAAAGCCTCACCATCCCCTGCCCTCATCAGATTGTGGTGCCCGAAAAGGGCCTGGATTTCGAAAGTAGAAACTATTCCACTTAATACCTTTGTAACTTTGCCCAAGTGACGTCACTGGTCTGAGTCTTCATTCCCTCATTTGTAAAATGAAGAGGTCGGACAGGGTCTGTAAGGTCCCATCCAGACTCTGTATCTGTGATATTATCCTAGTATCTTCCATTCCCCAGATGCCATGTTTTAGGAAGGACATTGATAAACTGGTATATATACAGCAAAGGATTAACCAAGGTGGACGGAGGATTGGAAACCACACCTGGAAGTTGCAGGAAGGGGAGATGTTCATCCTGGGGAAGGGAAGAATTTGTGGTGAGATATAATCATTCTCTCCAGATGTCTTAAGGGCTGTTAGAAGGAGAGGATTAGACTCATTTTGTGTAACTCCAGTGGGGAGAACTAGAAGTGATGGGGCTTTTACTCAGTGTTAGGAAAAATTGCTTCCTAAGAGCTGCACAGAATAACGAATGACTGCCTGAGGATGGGGTGGACTTGTGAGCTTACTTTCCCTGGAGGTGACAAAGGAGCCTCTGATCCCTTGCTGAACACGTTCATTGAGTACATTCATGTTTGGGCATGATGACCACCAAAGGCCTAGAACTCTTTGGTTCTGTGACTCAGTGATAGGATCAGATAAGACAAATTCTAATGTTATAAACATGCAATCTGAGACTCAAGAATGCTGACTGCTTTGTCCCATTTAACCTGGTTAAATAATCCTGCTCTGTACAAATTCTACATTAAATTTAAGAGGTAGCTGTCACATATTAGAAAGATTCCAGCCTTTAGATCACCAGGGACATAAGTGCAGAATCTGGTTCTAGAGAGCCTTGGGCAAGTGAGTTTCTTTCGCTGGGCCTCTGTGAAATGGGGAATAATGGAAGGTGCACAGCCTACCTTATGGAATTCTTAACGGAGTCAAAGAATACGAGGCATGAGCGATACCATGTGGTGTAAAAGAAAAGGCTCTTAGGTTTAAGTCAGAAGACCTGGGTTGAAGTCTTCTCTTCTCAGTGAAAATCCTTTTGCCTCTCAGTTTCCTCTTCAGTTAATGCAAAGGATGGTCCCTAAGGGCCCTCCTAGCACTAAGGGTCACAGAATCCCCATGGGTGAGTTTTGTAAAGTGCATTGTAACTACAAAGACTTCCAGGAATGGGAGCTGTCATTAATCACCTAAAAGTCTACCCTTAGGCATTGGATTCAGCACTCAGACTTGTTTCCATCATCAATAAATATTTATTGAGCTGCCATAACTTTCCAGGCACTGTTCTCAGTGCTGGATAAAACAAGCCAAGCAAGGTCAAGATGTTGATCCAAGGGCCAGATCACATAAAAACTTGATCCCCATTGACTTTATTTCCCCATAGAGATCACAGGTAAAAGAATCCCAGGTAACTAAAGAAAGCATTGGGCTATAGGGGAAAGAAGGTCATCAAATGATGATGACGGTGGTGGTGGTGCTGGTGGTGATGGTGATGATGGTGGTGGTGGTGGTGGTAGGGGTGATAGCAAACATCTATATAGCACCTGGAGCAGCTAGATGGCATAGGGGATAGAGCATTGGGCCTGGAGTCAGGAAGACTCATCTCCTTGAGTTCAAATCTGACTTCAGACACTTACTAGCTGTGTGACCCTGGGCAAGTCATTTAACCCCATTTGCCTCAGTTTCCCCATCTGTAAAATGAACTGAAGAAGGAAGTAGCAAAGTACGCCAGTGTCTGCCAAGAAAACCCTAAATGGGATCATGAATAGTCAAGACAACTGAAAGAACCAAACAGCAACAACATATGACACCACCAGAGTTTCCCAGAGAACCTGTCTCTACTATATCTGTATCTGCTATAGGTGGGCAGGAAGCCTCTGCTTGAAGACTTCCTGAAGCAGTTCATTCTCCTTGTGGCCAGGGTCTCAGGATTTAGAGTAAGGAAAGAATCTTAGTGATCATCCTACAATTCCATTCTCATCTTTTAACAGAGGAGAAAACAACCCCTGAATCATTATGAGTTGGTCAAGACAACACAGACAGTTAAGTCTCAGATAAAGAATTCAAACCCAGGTCTTCTGTCTCTAAAATCCTTTTCTCGTTCTACTGCATCATATTACTTCTTGAGCTTTTCCTTCCTTAATGTTGAGAAATTCTTTAGGTTGAGGAGACATCTGTGGCTATAGATCTTCTTCCTTTGGGTTCCATCAAGCCCTCTGCAGAGGGGTATCAGCCTGGGAGTCGGGGGACCCGGGCTCTCCCATCTGGCTCTACAGCTACCATACCTGCCTGATTTTAAGGAGGTCACTTATTCTGTCTGAGCCTCAGTTTCCATATCTTCGAGGGAATGGAAACGGATGAAGGGGGGTTGCTTGCAGCAATAAAACATGCTGTGCTCATTGAGGACACCTCAAGTCCACTGACAAATGCCTCTCTATGTCCAGAAGGGGACCAGAGGCCCTCGAAGGCTCTGACAGAAAGTATCAACGCTGAGCTTGAAATGTCTTTAGGTGTGGGCTTTGCCAAGGATCACGCATCTGTTATCTGAGGACCAGTCCTGCTTAATTTGAAGATGCTTATCCACAGTAGTAGCTCAGACCAGCAGATAGGGTTTGTGTTAGTGCAGGGACCGTGCACCAACGGAAAAATGTGTTGTTGAAGTAATAAATACAATATACCATTTCAAAAATGTCTCTGAGTTTTCACATGATCTTAAGAGGCAGCCAAGTGAGGTGGAGAGAGTGCAGCCTTTGAGGTCAAGAGGCCTCAGTTTAAAATCAGCCTTTGGTGCTCACCAGCCCTGTGACTTTGGGCAAATCACCTCCCCTTTCTGAGCTTCAGTTTTCTAATCTATAAAATGGGGGTAATATAGCTACCCTGTGCATCATGCAGAGTTGTCTTGAGAAAAGTATTTTGTAAACTCTGTTTTAACATCTATACATTCAACCTGACTTTTCACAGTGGATACCATTGGTATCAACAGTTTAATCATGGTAGAAAGACACCGATTAAGGACCATCCCTAGTGACTACCTTGATTTATTCATTCGCTTAGTGTCTCTCAGGGCTGGTTTCCTCAACTCTTTCTTGGTGTGGGTTGCATACAGTTGAAACTACTGTTTGCCTCTGGAGCAATAGAGGCTGCTTCTTACGACTTTGTTAATTGTCTTCTGCTCTTTGGATGTGCAGAGAGCCTGCAGTATCTGAATGTATATTGAAGGTTGTTTTTATTTTTTTCGTCCAAAAAATGTCAAGCTGGAGGGTGCACTTTCAGAGCCACATCTCATGTCTTGCTGGGCAGAAAAAAGCCAAGGAAAATGTCAGCAGTGGGATCAGATTGACCCGATACTAAGAACATCAGGAGTCCAAACTTCTTTTGCGACTTCACTTTGCTTTTAGGAACCATTAACATTTCAAAGCAGGTGATTGTGTCAGTGGTAGACCCTTCCAGAGTCTTATTCAGAACTCTCCTTAGCATCTTTTCACCCTTTTATTGAATTATGCATTAGTTTCACAGAAGAAAACAGCACCACATTACTTGTCCATATTGCTTTCAAAGCATTTAAAGGGGATTTTGCAGAAATGACTATAAATACAATATAGATCTGTAACTTACATAGCTGAGATGGATATAGGGAGTGGGACTAGAGATCAAGCATGTTCTGGGCGGGGGAAGGGGGTGTATTGTGGATCATTAAGAAGATCAGGAGTCAACCAGTCTGGGAAAGGAGGTGGGGAGTCCTGACCTGCCAGAGAATGCCCATCCCTAAAGGCAAAGGTTCTTGGATGAGAATATAAGTTAAATCTGAGAACAAATGGTCCTCAAAGCAGGAAGTGAGATGGGCAGACCAAAGTTAGGAAAAAGACTGTATCTGCAAGTAAAAATTTGCCCCTTATAAAAAATCAGTTGGAGACAGTATCCTTTTATGGTTGGTGCCATATAAGCTGGAAGCCCCCCTCTTTAATTCTGTTATTATTGTTACTCAGTCGTTTCTGTCATGTCTGACTTCATGACACCATTGAGGGTTTTCTTGGTAAAGATACTGGAGTGATCTGCCATTTCTTCATCTAGTTTATTTTTTAAAATGAGGAAACTGAGGCAAGAAGGGTTAAGTGACCTACCCAGGGTCATACAGCTAGTGTCTGAGGCCAGATTTGAATTCAGGGAGATGGGTCTGCTAGACTCCAAGCCTAGCACTTTATCCTCTGTACCATCTAGCTGCCATTGAGTTCAGCTGAGAAAATTCCATGGCATGATAGAACACAATTTTTGAGTCAGAAGACCTGATTTTCAGGTCTCAGTTCAGCTGAGAACCATGAAGTTCCATGGTGTGATAGAAAGAACATTTAACTTTTGAGTCAGAAGCCCTGAGTTTGAAGCTGGACTCAGCCACTTATTCTGTGAATAACGTCATCCTTTCATTGTTCCCTAAAGGACATTGTCATGGTATATTAAGCGGTTCCCCTTTATTCCCCACTTTCCTCTTCATGATTATGTAACTTCTGACTCTGCAATCTCATTCTATACCAAATTCAGTTCACCTATCAAGATTTTAGGGGTGGAGTTCATGATGCTCTGTTCTTCTATCTTGCAACCTTCTGATTTTTTAAGTGCTATTTCAGTCTTTCTGTCTCCCTCTCCCTCCCTCTCTCTCATCCCTAGATGATACCTCTTTGTTTTTTACCCCATAGATAGGTCAGCAGTACTTTAAAAAAAAAATTGACCTCTAAACATAAGAACTGATTTCATTACTTGTTCTTTCTTTAATACTAATAACTCCTTTTTTTTTTTTTATTTGCTCATTTACTTTTAATTTACAAGATTCGGTTCCACAATCACTTGAGTTTCAGATTTTTTCCCCTCCCTCCCCCCTCCATGGTGGCGTGCAATCATGTATAGGATTTGCAGATACTTTCACATTGTACAATAGTTTGGTCATATAGAAGGGCTGTAACCAATGAG
>CM053588.1:102208872-102252625 GCA_028646515.1 Pseudochirops corinnae
GTAATTATGAAGTCCGTCTCCTTCCCATTTCTTATAGCACAATAGTATTCCATTACATTCATATACCATAGCTTGTTCAGCCATTCCCCAATTGATGGGCATCCCCTATATTTCCAGTTTTTTGCAACCACAAAATACTAATAACTCTTTACCTTGCTTATGTTCCTATTTGAAGTGTTTGGAAGTCAAAATACTTTTCTCATTTTTGTGATTTTTTTTCTTTCAGAAATACCTAAGGTACCTCTATTTTGTTGAATATTAATCTTTTCCATTGATGATTAGACTCACGTTCAGAGTATATAATTTTTAATGCTTGAATGTTGCTATGGTTGAAAATATTCTTTTCCTGATAGCCTACTCTCTGGTGATGAACTTCTCTTAACCTAATCAAGCTGATCTTTAAACAACAAATCATAAAGTATAACTAGGGCTATATTTGAAACCATTTTAGATTAATAGGAAGTTCTAGAACTTGTATTCTAGTGGAATCATATTCAAGGGTGCAACTTGAGTTCTCTTGCTTTTTTAGAATATATCATTCGCTTCTTTTCTGCCAATTCACTTGACTGTAAAATTATCATTGTGTTATTCATATTTTCTTTCTGTCACATTTGAAGGACTTTCTTCTGACTTCTTGTCTTTGGAATCATTCCATTTAGCCACTACATTTCTCAGCATTTAAGATGGTTTTTCCTCCTTGCTGGTGATCTGTGGATCCTCTCAAGGAGAGCTTCATTGTGTGCATTCCAAAGTTCTGGAAGACTTTCTTATATCATTTCTTAAATTATAGCATTCATGTTTTTGAGTTTGTTTCCTTGTTATCTTCACACATCCTTTCTTTAAGGTCATTCTTTTTAGCTTGCAATCTGTATTCTTTTAGCAGGATTGCCTTTTGCTTCCCTTCTGCCAAATTTTCCTCTTCTTTAGTATTTTCATGTTCTAGATGTGTTCATCTCTCATTTCTTTATAGAGATCCTTCCTCCTTTTGTTTTTACTTCCTTCCCTTCTTCATCACAAGCTAATTTTTTCTAATGTGTTTATTGTTTTTAAATTCTTTATGAAGAACTCTCATTTCTGATCCTTATTTATTCCCATTGTCTTTTGATTTTTATTTCTATTTTGAACCATTTTAGAAGGTTTTTGTTACTTTTTTCTGAGAATTTTTCAGAGTTAAGTTTCCTTCATATCACATCATATTCTGTATTTATGTATGTATGTATGTATGTATGTATATAATATCCTCAACCCCACTCCCAGCTGGACTGCAAGGCCATTTCATCCTCTTTACTTTGGGGTGTCTAAAATTCATTTATCTGGATACCAACCCTGAGTTTCTTGTAAAGAAGAAGTAGGAAGGGAAGAGAGAAACTGATCTTGGCTGTTTTTCAGACACTTTTCCTTCAGGCACCTACACTGATGGCTCTCCCAGTTCTGCCTTCCATTTTCACCTTTTTCTTTTACTCAGTTGTACAGAATCAGCATCTTTGACTTCTTGTGGGGTAAGGAATGGCAAAGGGTATTTGGATCGAGTCACTGAAACAGTAGAAATCTCTCCTGGGATCAAGCCTCAGTCAAAACGCAGCATGATTTCACCTTGATCAATTCCATCTTCCTTGCTTTCCATGGATGAGAAGAATCAATATGTACCATTTTTTGTGGGCTGTGGGAGAGGGCCAGGTCTGCTTAGCAGATTTGGGTCTCTGTCCCAGGGCTAAGTAAGCATTACACTAACCTGTCAGTGCAGCTTCCGCTCCTTCTGAAAGCTAGTGGAAGAGGGGCTTTGAGTATAATCTCCAAGATGGCAGACAGATTGCTTTCTCCAAGCTTCTTCAGTCATCTAACTCCACCAAAAAAATGGATTATGTGCCACATGAAAAAAAATTCCAAAATGCAAGACACTCCAAGATAAAGCCTCTATGAATTAACTTTTGAAAAGTCTTGCAGGTCAAATGACCAAGAAGTTTCTGTAATTTAGATTTCTATAGTTGCCAAGCTCACTTTTAGGGAGGAGGTTGTTGGTTGATAAGCCACTTCTGTAGAAGTTGGAGATAGTTGGCGATTTCAGGGATGCACTGAACTCATCATGGAATCTTAGGATAGGGAAGGGAATTTGAGGTTATGTGGTCCAAACCCCACCTAAAGAAATATTTTTGGAAGGGTGCCTTCAAATGTTAATTGGCTTAAATAAACTGAGCTTACCCCTGGTGAGCAATTTTTATATGCATCTATGTGTGGATGGATGGATAGATGAATGGAAATAAAAAAGGAAAAAGATGAGAAGTAAAGAAGAAAGGGAGAAAGATAGAAATGAAAAGAAAGGAAGGAAGGAAGGGAAGAAAGATGGAAACACTACTCTGTGGCTACAAGTGTCTTCATTTACCTGGGCTCAAATTCCTTTTCTATAAAATAAGGAGGTTGCAATAGATGGTCTCTAAGTCCCATTCCAAAATTCTGTATAATCTGGGTTCTTACATATTTTGTCCTAAAGTCTCTTCCAGCTCTAATATTCGGTGTTTCTTTGAACGTTGTGTATTCTAAGGCTCCAGCTCTAATTGTCCATGCTAAAACATTCTAAGTTACAAGATCACTTCTCAGCTCTAACACTGTATTCTAAATTCATTTCTACCACTAACATTCTGTGAGTCTATAGTTTCCTGTCATGAGTCCCCTTTACGTTTTCTTGGGTAACAAAGCCAATTTAATATCTTTGCTCCTCATTTCTCATGAGGATGTATTTTTATAAGGTTTCTTTCTTTCTCTTTTCCTTTCTCTGTCTTTCTCCCTTCCTCCCCCTTCCTTCCCTCCTTTTTTCCTTCTTTCCTATTCTTCCTTCCTTCTTCCTTTTTTCTCTCTTTCTGCCTTTCTCTTTTCTTCCCTTCTTTCTTCTTCTTTTTTCCCCCTTCCTTCCTTTCTTCCTTTATTTCCTAGATAAGGGAAAACTTTCAGAGTACGCAGAGTTTCTCTTCCTGAAGGGTGCTCACTCTTAGATTACTTAATTCTAATTACCTATTAGCAAGACAATACTCTTTGTACAATTAGATAAGATAATTGATTCTAAAGGGGAAGAAACTGCTAATTTAGCTATATTTATCCGAGGTGTCTGAATTCCAGACAATTGTCCAATTACTTGTGGAGTTGCCAATGTAGAGATCAAAATGGTGAGATAGTAAAAGGAGAACTGAGTTAATTCATCATTAGAAATATCTATCATAGGATCATAGATCATAGATTTAGAATAGGAAGGGACTTTTAAGGTCATCTAGTCCACTGGCACCCAGAGGGATTAATTATCTGACTTGCCCAAGGTTGATAATAGATAGATAAATGGCAAAGATTTAGACCAGGCACAAAGTCATAGATTTAAAGCTAGAAGAGACCTTACCATTTATCTTGTCTAACCTTCCTCATTTCACACATAAGGGAACTGAGACCCAGAAAGGTCAAGTGACTTGTCCAGTGCAATAAGTAGCAAGGTCAGAATCTGAACCCGGGTCTTCAGGGTCTAAAGCTTAGGTTCTTTTTTTTTTTTTAACTATACTTTCTTCCTCTATTTACATGCCTCAGTTAAGACAATCTCAAGCCAATAGAATAGCATGTCTATTTCACCACCAGTGCAACTTCAAATTACCTCCAATGTAATTTACTCATTTGAAAAAAATGAACATGAGTCAATAATATATTAATAATAATCAGTAATAATTAGTCCTCATAGTTAATAGAACACTTTATTCACAACATCCAAATGAAGTAAATAGGTCCAAATATAAATTATTCTTGTTTCATAAGACAAAGGCAGCAGATGCCCAGAGAGTTAAAATGACTTGCCCCCATAGGCTGGGTGGGGTACAGTAAGGAGACGCTGGATGTACATTTAGGAAGATATAGGTTCCCATCTCCTCTCTGTCACTTACTAGCTTTGTGACCATGGGCCTCAGTTTCCTCTTCTGTAAAATGGGAGTGAAAATGCCTGCAGTACCTGTTTCACAAGGTTATAGTAAAACTCAAGCAAGATATACTTTATGGTGAATAATTTTAAACTTGAAGCTGTATAAAAATGGTGGGTATTATTGTCACTGCAAAGCCCATGATGGTCAGTTCCTTTTCTGGGGGCTGCCATTTTAGAAAACTCTTCTCAGGGAAGAGTTATACTTGACTGCTCTCTGAAAGCTGGGGCTGCCTTGGGCTTGATCAGAGCGAGACAGTGGCCTTAGGTATGGCTCGAAGGTTAGCAGAATCAGAGAACTTGGAGCTAGAACAGACCTCAGGAGCTGCCTAGCCCATCTGCTACCCAGATCATGAGTTTTGTCTGTAGTATCCCTGAGACTTAAAAAAAAACAAAAACCTTTTGCTTTAAGACCTTCAGGGATAATGAGGGGAGGGAGAAAGAGAATTTGGAACTCAAAATCTGAAAAAAGAATGTTAAAATTGCTTTTACATGTAATTGAGGAAAAATGTTAAATTTTTTTAAAAAAGACCTCCAGGAATCTAGACGTGACAGGTTCCCAGAGTCATTTCATGACACTCTGGGGACAGATCTGGTTGTTAGGATGTTGAGTCTAAAGTCCATCTGAAACTGTACTTGCCTCCCTGCTTCCCTGTCACCCATCTTCCCTTATCCCCCCCTCCCCATCTGTCCTATTCCTGCCTTCTAGGGACTGAGTGAATAAGCCTGATCTCCCTCCCCCCTGCCTTGTATTTATCCAGGTGCTTAGCCAGGTACATAGTGGGTTTAGAATAAATATATAATAACAGAATAAATTCTTATTCTCTACCCAGTTCCATTGTGCTTGCTTTCTCCATCTCCAGTGGGTGCCCAGTAATAGGCCTTTAGCCATGGATTTCATTTAGAAATATGGATTTGATGGAGTGCCCATGAGGATGGTTGGGGCTTTAGGAAGAACTAGAGCACAGCAGACCCTAGAACTGTGGGAAACCTAAAAGGAAATTAGGCAACTTGTTAAAGATGAAGTGTTTATGTTTGTTTTAAGAGGGTGATGTCGGGAAGCCAGGCTGTTTCCTTTGTTGTACTTGTAGAAGCAAGTCTTCTTTGCATCAGTCCAGGCTCTACCCAGACATGTGTTTACTTTTTCCATGCGCTATTCCCCCGCTTTGGTCTGATTGCCCTCACATCATTTCTTGGAACAAGCTTCATAGGCCGGGTGGCTTTGCGTGAGCTGTACAAGCCACAGTGAGTTCGGGCCTGGGCTCATGCAAATTCAATCAGCATTCCATCTTCCATGTATCCCAGCGAGGGGTCCTTGACCTAATTAACAGGAAAACCAAAATTCTCCTGGTTGATGCCTATGGTCTTTCCTCTATACTTATCTCATCTGCCCTTTCCACCCCTTAACTGCTTATCCCACCTAGACCCCTCCTGAGAAAATAACAAAATAATGATATTATCTCACATTCATACAGTGCTTTGTCTGTCCCTACCTGAGACAGCTTAGTTCAGTGATTAGTATCTCCATTTTAATAAAAATAACCAGGATTTAGATAGCATGTAAAGGTGGCAAAGTGCTTGACACCTTTTATTTCGTCTGATCCTCATAAACAACCCTGGGAGGGTAGTGCTATTCTTACCACTTTACAGATGAGAAAACTGAGGCAGGCAGCAGGAGAGTGACTTACCCAGGGTCCCTAGGCTAGTCAATGTCTGAGGCAGGATTTGAACTGAGGTCTTCCTGATTCAAAAGCGTAATACTCTCTCCATTGTCCCCATTTTATAGATGAGGAGAGTGAGGTTTGAAGTGCTTACAGTGGCTTTTTCAAGGTCACACAACTAGGAGATGTTAGAACTGAGATTGAAACCCAGGCCTCTTCACTGTGGTCCCCTTCCCAAATACTGACCCACTTTGCAAACATGTGTGCAACACAACAAAGCTGTAATAAAATCTGATTTTGGTAACTCTAGCAGAGTTTGCCTTTAAAAAAAAAATTCCTTAAACAAACTAATTTGGAAGAGGACCTCCTGAGTCACCAGAAGCTCCAGGGACGTGCACTGTTTTAGACTACATTGCCAGGTAACGGAAGAGCTAGATCGGGTGAGGAACCTGTGGCCTCAAAGCCACATCTGGCCCTCTAGGTCCTCAGGTGCAGCCGAACATGGATTTAGTTAAAGGGTCACACTTGAAGACCTAGAGGTCCACATGTGGCCTCGAGGCTGCAGATTCTCTACCCCTGAGCTAGACGTTTTAATGGTAGCTCTAATGAAAGCTCTGAAATTCTCCTCTGGTACTTCATTGTGCTTTGGAATTGACCTTTGGATTCATTTACCTGGCTAGTCCTTCCCATCAATCAGTAAACATTTATTAAGTGCCTACACTACGTCTGGCACTGTGTTAAGCACCAGAGATACAAAAGGAGGCGAAAAATACCCCCTACCCTCAAGAAACTTACAATCTGACTAGAGAGACAAAAAGCAAACAAATATGTACAAAGCCAGCTATATGCAAGATAATTAGGAAACCGTCATCAGAGGTAAAACACTAGAATTGAAAGGCGTTAGAGAGGACCTCCTGTAGAAGGTGGGATTTTAGTTGTGATTTGCAGGAAGCCATGAGAAGGAAAAGCATTCCAGGCATGCTGGACAGCCAGAGAGAATGCCCAGAGCCAAGAGATGGAGGGTCTTGTTCATGGAACGATCAGGAGACCAGTGTCGCTGGATGAAAGAGTCCATGTTGGGGAGGAAGATATAAGAAGTCTGGAAAAGCAGGAGGAGGCTTCCAAGATGGAAAATCTTCGAGTCCAGAATGAACAAAGGACTACGTGTCTGTCATCTGTGTTGGGAGAAGCTCCCTCCCCAGGTTAGCCACAGGCTGATGCATTTGTCAGGCACAGCAACTCTTGAAACACATCTCCTAAGTCACAGAGGGACTGAGATATGTGCATCAGTGGAAAGAGAGACAACATTGTTGAAATGACTGGTTCTTGAAGTAGGTGTGTTTTAAAGCAGTGGACCATGAGTCCCTGAAGCCTCAGCTTTTCCCTAGTTCCTTCCTGTACTTCCCCCTAATCCCTTTGGGTTTGGAAATTCTCTTTCCCCTTCTCACAGAAAAAGATGACTTTTCTCATTGCTCACCACAGCCATGCACCTGTTTGGCCTAAACTGGCACCTGCAGCCGCTGGAAGGGCAGATGTATGAGATGACGGAGGACACAGCCAGCAGTTGGCCTGTGCCAACAGACGTCTCCCTGTATCCCTCAGGGGGCACAGGGTTAGAGTTACCTGACAGGAAAGGCAAAGAAGCCGGAGAAGGTAGGGTTGGTGTTTTGTCCGTGTTGTCAGTCCTCTTTGTCCGCCTGTGAACTGAAGAGACATTCGCTCACACGCCTGCCATGTTCCCCAACGTGGCTCCATGCTCTTGGCGCTTCTCCATCCTTCCATGCTCAATGCTGGCTTCCCACCACTACGACTTCACCTGTGTCTCTTCATTCTGATTTCATGTCGCTATATGAGCTAATTTGGGTGGGATGGATGGTGGAGATTGGCTGTCCTGGTACAGAGCCATATCCCATCCAACTCCAGAGAGAAGCTACTCGGTGCATTACTATTAAACCTTGAACACTCTTGTGGTTGCCACCTTGGCATTTTGAAGGAAACCAGACAAGAAACTGAATGGGGATGGAGGGATTCTCAGGGTGAGAAGCTGGTGCTGGATATCTGACTTTGACATTTTAGAGCAGAAAACCCCCTAAGACTGGAATGGCCTACTCTTGGGCCATCTTGGCACACTACAGGCACCAGATACTTTTCCACAAGACCAGAGGCACGGAGAAGTGGAGGAGTCCCAGGTACCAGACTTGTCTGGTGATTACTTTGGGACGGGTGGGCATAAATCAGTCTCTGAGTGCCACAGCCTGCTTCACTTCTGGAATCTCACTCATCTCAGCTGCCGTCATGCTCATGCCAGGCTCCAAACGCGTCTCCTTGTCTTTTTCTTTTCCTTTCCCCTCAGGGAATGCTAAGGGAATGTTGTCTTTGCTTTATCCTGATCATTTACCTGGTTTCTTTTCACGCCATCAGTCTGTGGGTATGCATGCTGGGTGCCCCATATGTTTGTTCATAACCTCCAATGCCAATTTGTCTTTTGATCTCTCGTTATACCAAAGTTAACTTAAAACAACCGACATCCCATAGGAGCCAGAGAAGAAACAGAGGATCAAATACCCTGCCAGTTCTCTGAGGTGCTAAGAATTCAATAGCTCCCCATATATATCTGCTCAAAACTCTGATTTGTAAGGACCGGCTCTCAAATCATTTAAGATGACCCTGTCAGTCATAGTAACAGTTAATAATGGAGTGATAATATGTTTAGTCAACTATCTCATCCAAATTTTTTCATTGTAGGCTTGTCTCAGATCCTGTCTTCATGTGATTAATATATTTTAATGGGATTATCATTCAGTCAAACTTTAAGTTCCTACTATGTACCAGCCACTGTGCTCAGTTCCGAATTGGAAAATGATGCCCACCCAGATGCGTTAGCGTGGGGGTCCTTAGCTTTTATTTGTGCCAGAGACCCTTGTGGCAGTCTGATGAAGCCTACGGCTCTCATCTTAGCGTGGTGTTTTTAAATAATTGGAAGAAATGCTAGAGGTTAGTGGTGATAGAGATGTGATTTTCCCCCTGTACAAGTTCACATTCCCACTGAGATCTCTCCACATTTCCTGGATTCCAGGTTAACAGCCTCAGCATTAAAGGCTCTGATTCCATTGCTTCAGACCCACTGATGGTCTCTCATCTAAGGATTGGCCCAACAAAGTGTGGGGACCACTTGGGGCTGACATGTTTTCAACTGTAGTAGCTTCTGTCTGTTGAGTGAGGTAGGAAGGAGCCTCAGTGGGAGTCAATGGCAGCTGGCCCCACCTGATGCCCCAGGTCCTTGAACTATTTGTAGATCTGGAAAAGGCAGTGGATTTAAAGTATTAACCCTCGAGAACTTGGTCAAGGGCCTTATTGAGCAAAGTTTATTTTTTTTTTCCCTCTGTGATCTCTATCATCCAGTCTTTTAATAGAAGTAGAGGAGACTAAGCTATCTATGATCTCCCCCTCTAATGAAATTATAGTTTGTGGGTTGTGGGTTTTGCTTTGTTTTTTTCTTAAGGAGTAGGAGATACAGATAAAATGGGGGAAAAAATGTACCAGCTTACTGGGTTACTTTAATTGGAGTACTTTTGCTTAAAGGGATTAGCCATCATTACTAATGCAAATAGAAATTCTGTTTAGAAATCCTGCTAAAATCTGGTCAGTATCAGCTGTGATTTACTCCACTCAATAAAACCAGGTACTGAACTTTCTCTCTCTGTCATTCTTCATTAGTTTGTAACATATATGGGGTCTCTGGTCAGGCTGGGGCCTGTACATGAGTGTTCTAAATCCCGTGGCCCCTGTAGCTTTGGGGGCTTCAGACTCTCCCATAATGCTGCTTTTCCAATTCATTTCAAAGGGCATCAGAAAAAGAAAGCCCTCTGCTCACATAGAAAGTCAGTGCCAACTCTGAAGACTTTGCAGTAGGGAGAGAAACAGCTGGGCCCAGTGAGGAGAGCAGTGACCTTACAGTGAGGAAGCTTGGGTTTGAGGCCCAGCCTAAGTGACTCACTCATCACGCAGCCCTAGGCAGGAAACTGACTCCTCCTCTCTACATAGATGAGGGATTTTTATACAGTAGTATAGTAGCTTCTGCACTGAGAGCTAGTATGTATACAGCGCTTGAAGATTTCCAAAGCACTTTACAAAGATGATCTCATTTGGTCTTCAAAATAATCATGGAAGTTATTATTATTATTATTCAAAATCATAACTAGCATTTATATAATGCTTACTGTTTGCCAGGCACTATACTAAGCCCTTTACAATTATCATCTCATTGATCCTCACAACAACCCTGGGAGACGTGTTACTATTACATTTTACAGTTGGGGAAACTGAGACAGAGGTGAAGTGACTTGCCCAGGGTCACACAACTAGTAAGAGATTAGATTTTAAGTCTTCCTGAAGGCCCAGCATGCCCTCTTCACTGTCCCACCTGGCTCTCTGGAAGTCATCATGGGTACAGTGTAAAGAGCCTTATTCTGGAGTCGGAGGACCTGAATTCTCTCTTTCTCTCTTCTGATGTTTATCATCTGGGTGACCTTAGGCAAGCCTCTTGGCTAGCAAGACAATGGTCCATTAGGTCTCCCGGCTTTGGACCTGAGATCTAGCTAGGATCCTTTGTTCATCACAGGATTGTTGTGACAAAATTGCTTTATGGACCTTGCTTAACACACTGTATAAACATGGGTTATTATATTATTATTAACTGTAAGGGGCTTAGAAAAAAGAGCCATTATTACCGATTAGGGGTGTTGGACGTTCCAAGGGCAATTAGGGAAATCCACTTGAGTCCAGTAAAATTCAGAGCTGCCTCCCTCCCCCAAATAATGAATGCAGATGTTGATTTTTTTTTTCAGGGGAAAAATGTATAGGTATTAAAAATCCTCCTTCCTTAGAATCATGTAGTTATTTATGGTTAAACATATTGTTGCTGCTGAGAACAGTTTATGGTTTATACACTGTAAGTGTGTATAAACACGTGTGTGTGCGTGTGCCATGTGCACGCTCGCGCATGTGTGCCTGTTGTTTTCCCCATAGAATGGAAGCTCCTTGAGGGCAAGCCCTCTTTCCTTTTAAATTTGTATCTTCGGCACAGTGCCTGGAGATGAAATGATACTAAATACAACAGTGCTTTCTGATTGGTCAAATCACAGAATTCTAAAATTGGGAAGAATCCGGAAGTTATTCGGTCCAATTCCATGCATATATATTTTAATAATATTAACATCTTGCATTTCAATGGTGCTTTAAGGTTTACAAAGGGCTTTTCTCGTAGTAACTCTCTGAAGCAAGGGCATATTATCCCCATTTGACAGGAGAAACTGAGACTCAGAAAGGTTAGATGACTTTCAAACAGTCACAGGACACCACATGTTAGAGCCAAGACTCAAACTTATATATACACACACACATATCTCTGTATGTATATGTACATATATGTGCATGCATGTGTATATAATACACATGTATATGTAAATATATATGGAATAATGATGATCTCCAAAGTTATAGCTCATAAAATACATTCATCACAACAGCCCTGTGAGGGATATGGAGAACAAAGGGTATTGTTCCCATCTTTAGATGAAGTAATCAGTACTGAGAAGTAGGGAGGGATTTGGCCAAGGTTACACTGCCAACAGGGAGCAGATCAGGTCCTCTAACCCAGATCCTCTGACGTTCCCACTCAGTAGGTATTTCTGCACCTTCCCACATCATGTATATATATGACACACCCAGATCCCTACACAGTATTTTGCATGAACGTAGTCTCTTTGATGGGAATAACATAAAAATGCATTTCAGACTGGGATTTTGAAAGTGAACATAGCCGTCTCTGGGTAGTCCCAGGCTCCAGACACAAAAGCCTTCCCTAGTAAGCCTGGGCCAACTTAGGCTATTCATTAATGGTGGGAGAGAGACCCCAGACCTTAAGCAAACAAGCTTTCCGCTGATTGAATCATATGGGCAGGATTAGCTTTTTCTCCTTCTGTAATGAAAGCAAAATTGCCCATCAGTGCTGCATTCCCTCCTCCCTGTCAGAATGGAGCCGTTTATTTTGATAACCAAATAAATTTCAGACAGTCGCTAAGGAGACTAAAGTATTGTAAGTACAAGTTAATGCATTGGAAGCAAAAATAACACATAAACTACAAAATGGAATGGGAATAGGAACTCAGCCTCTCGGTTGCGCTGCCTCAGTACAATTAACAGATATTCCGAAGACACCCAGGCCAGTGTCCCAGATCTCCTGTGTCCAGTGCTCTTTTTACTCTACCGTAGTAATCTAACCTGATCAGTACTTCTCCTATCACTTCCCCATTTTGTAAGTGAGAAAACTGAGACTCATGGTTTCATGATTTAGAGCTAGATGGGACCTTAGTGGCCATTGAGTCCAAACCCCTCCATTTTACAGATGAGGAAACTGAGGCCTAGAAATGTGGTATGACTTGCCCAGGGTCACATAGATAGTAAATATCTAAGGTGGGATTTGAACTCACCTCTTCAGAACTACAGATCAAGACCATGGAATGACTCCGTGCTCACTCACTCAGGGCACTCCTGGAAGGAAGAAGTAATGTGAAAGTGGTCAAAGAAGGATTTCAGCTTGTCTCAACCGAGGTCACAGATCTCCTAGGAAAAAACAAACAACCAACTTTGGATTTGATGGTTGGAGAATCATGTGCTGTGCTCTATTATGTGTCCACAGGCTGTCCCTACACCCTTTTCCCCAACCCTGTAATGACAACCATGGCTCACATTTCTGACTTGCTCTGCAGTTTCCGAGTTCTTTCCTCACTGCCACCTGGTGAGGTAGGTAAGTAGGGTTAGAGACTTTTATGCCCATTTAGCGGATGAGGATACTGAAATTCAGAGAAGAGTGTTTCCACCTGTATAACCAGTACTCAGTTGTACAACCCCCTTGTGAGGCAGGCCTTGGCATTTTGGATCTGAGCAGGAAGGGGTCATAGAGGTCATCTAGCCTGTCCAAGTGATTTGCCCAGAGTCGTATTTGGGTTTCATACCCAGGTTCCCAGACTCCAAATCCAGCACTCATTTTGTGATGTCATGTAGTGCTGCATGAATTCTCTTGGTCTAGTTAAAGACAAGGAACTGGTGAAAATAGGGGACTTGCCAGCTCCCATGGCTAGTAATGATGCAACAGAGACAGAAACCCAGGGTATGGTGAAGTGGGAAAAGCAAAAACAGAAAAGCTGCCTCAGAGGCCCTGGGTGGGTATTCTCACCTTGACACTTGGCTCTCTCAGCTCTCAAAGGAATGGTTCGGGCCAGATGAGCTCTAAAGTCCTTTTTTAAGATGGAGATTCTTAAACTCTGGTTGTGTCATGGACCCCTTTGGTGCTCTGATGAAGGCTATGGACCCAGTGTCAGAATAACACTTTTATATCATTGAATGAAATGCTAAATTTAGACATTCATGAAATGAGTTCATTATTTTCCCATCAAAATTCCTGCACCACATGTTAGGAGTCCCTTTAAAGGCCTTTAAAGATTTTCTAGGACAAAATATTTTGTACCCTGCTGCTTCTCCCCTATAACTTGGGAAGGAAGGAAAGCCTGCTGACCTCGGGATGTTTGACCTTCTCATGTCTCAGTCTAACCTACTTAGGTCGAATCTGAGTGCTGGACTTAGGAATCTTCTTGCAGACATGTACTAGCTGTGCAACCCTGGACAAATCCCTGTCCCTCTTTAGGCCTCAGATTCCTCATCTGTAAAATGGAGATAACAGTAACACCCATCTCATTAGGTGAGGATCAAATGAAATCACATAGGTAAAGCACTTGGCAAACCTTAAAGTGCTATCAAAATCCTAACTATTCTTTAATAATAATTATTATTTCTTACAAGATCATAGGATCATAGGTCTAGACATGGAAAGGACCTCAGAAACTACCAACCTGCTCCTTGCACAGCTGAGGAAATGGAAGCCAAAAAATGCTTAATGATTCATCTAGTATTAGTCACTAAAAATAAATAAGGCAACTTAGAATTTGAATCCAGGGTCTCTGATTCCAGAGTAAACCTTTCTTGCTATACCAGTGAGTGTAGAGTAGAGTTAAGAGAATGACCTTTGCAAGTCACTTCTTAACTTTTTGTTGTAAGTGGAGTTTCTGAGGTAGCCCTTAATACTAAATTGTTATGTGTCCGTAAGACTCAGTTTTCCTATCTGCAAAATGGTTATAATATTACCTATAATACTCCCCCCCCCCCCCCCGGTTATGATGAGAATCAACCACTATCACGTATGTAAAGTATGTTGGTAACTTAAATTCTATGAGTGTCACTTGTTATTATCCCATAGCAGACTTTGAAACTTACTGTTTAGCCATTTTTCAGTTGTTTACTCTTTGTGACCCCATTTTGGGATGTTTGCCATTTCCCAGCTCATTTTCCAGATGGGGAAACTGAAGGACACAGACTTAAGTGACTTGCCCAAGGTCATACAGCTAGTATCTGATGCCTGATTTGAACTCAGGGATATGAGTCTTCCTGACTCCAGGCCCATTACTGTATATACCTAATCGCCCCAATCTGGATCCAAATCCAACTCTTTTTGCCCCATTCCACGTTATTCACCTCCTTTCATTTTTGACAGATTTGGGAACATTCCCTAACTTGGGATTTTCCATTTTGATGGTTCTGTTTTCTGTCTAATAATATATTCAGCCCAAACGCTCTTCAAAGCCAGCCAGGGAGAATATTTTCCACTTACCTCCTCATCTGGGACAAGAAGACAAACAAATTCACCCTTGACCTGCAGAAGTCTATATGACTTGCCCGTATGAGTTTATCCAACCCTCCAAAGTGAATGAATGAGGCCATGGGACAATATTGGCAGCCATAGCAAAGTTAATGGAAGGAACGCTGTCTTTAGAGACAAAGCCGGGGTTCAGCTACTGACTGCTACTTAACAAAAGACCTAGGTGACTTTGGATAAGTCCCTTTTCAAAGTTTCATTTCTCTCACCTGTACAATGAGAAGGGTTGGATTTTAATGGTTTGTCTTAGGTCTCTTCCACCTCTAAATCAATGATTCTGTAAATCATTTCCCCCCTCTTGCCCTCAGTTTCCTCATATGTAAAGTGGGGTTAAAAACCACTCCCACTCACTTCCTGGGAGGAAAATACCCTTTTCTACTGAAATGTGGGCTATTATTTTAAAGGCCACAAGAAAAGTGGAGAGGATACAGTTTTCTAGCAAAGTGGTAAAATGCAACAGCAGTTTCTCAGTAGGGCCATTTATTTTCCTGTGTAGAACTGGTTTTATTCTGGGAAATCCTACTTCAAATCCAGTTTATGCCCCACCCACCCACCCAATTCCCCCCAAGACAAGAAATATCTCCTTGGGATGAGATAACTTGGCCCTATTTCTTCTTTCCATGATAAATGCTTTAGTTCCCAGAATCCAATGGATTATTCTTTCCCCGACCCCCTGCCTCCCCCCATCCTCCTGCTTCTGTCCCCCCAGCAGCTCTTCTTATCACATCTCAAGACAAGGGCTTTGTTGTATGGGGCCGCCAGTAATCAAATCAGGGAACATTCCTTCCCGAGAATTTGTTTTCCCATTTTCAGCGTTTTATGAATCAGACTTCTGTCCATGAACTTTCTGAACCACAGCAGCTATGGGTGTTATATTTTATAAGTGAAGTGACTGGGGAACATTCCTACCATTTGGACTTAAAGGCAAACCCTTTTCCCTGCTCGTGGCAGAGGAATCATTGGATACTTTTAATGGCGGTGTGCATTTCAACTTTTTACAAATTATATATATGTATTTTTAATTAAAATGACATTTTGCAGTTTGAAGCTAAAAACCTGATGTTTCTGCTGAGGAGTTTGCCTAGGAACGACAACATATGGAGTTTAACATTTAAATTGAATTTTATTATTTAAAACAGTAAAATATTTTATTGCTACAACAATGCCCCAACAGCCACCATTTCACCATTAAATGTGCATTGTGAGGGTACTTGACAGGAGTTCTTAACTGCTGCAAAAGGCATTTTAATTCCTTATTCCCCAGATGCAGTTTACAAAAAGTTTCTCCGTACGTGCTTCCTTTACAGATGACTTTTTGTTCTCCCAAGTGTCTCCAGACAGCTCTGACAACAACAACAAATCCCAGGAATTCGGATATCCAATTGTGCCCTTTAATAGCACATGAGAATATAATCGCTCCCATTTTATAGAGTGTTTTAGGAAGCACCCTCCTCGCCGGCCACCTGCAAGTGAGGAAGGAGCTGATGCAAGTGTTACTGTCCCTTCTTTATACTTAATAGCTCATGTTTAGTCATTGCACATTCGACCCATTTGGATGAACATTTGTGAAGTGGGCCTACTATGTCCCCAAACTTCAGTAGTCCTGGGGTTAGATATAAAGACCAAGAGAAAAAGAGAAAGAGACAGAGAAAGAGTGGGGGGGGGGGGTAGGGAGAGACAAGGGAAAGGAAGGAAAGAGAGGAAGAGAGAGGGAGGAAGGGGAGGAAAGAGAAAGGAGAAAGAGGAGAGAGAAAAAGACAGGGAAGGAGAGAGGGAGAGAGGAGAGGAGAAAGATGAGAGAGAGAAAGAGGGAGGGAGGGAGGGAGAAAAGAGAGACAGAGAGGAAGGGGATAGGGAGGGGGGAGAGAAAATGTGAAAATGAGAATGACTGTGCCTGCCCTCAGAGAGCTCACAATCTGGGAAGTATTTCTGTTTTATGACAAATGCCCATAAAGTTAGTAGGTAGTGGCATAGAGTGCTGGGCCTGGAGTCAGGAAGATGAGTTCAAATCCAGTCTCAGATGTTCACTAGCTATGTGACCTTGGGCATGTAACTTAACCTCTATCTGTTGCAACTGTGAAATGGAGTGAAAATAATAGCAACTGTTTCCAAATCTTGTTATGAGATTCAAATGAGATAATATTTTTAAAGTGCTTAACATGGTGCCTGGCACATAGTCAACACTTAATAAATGCTTTTCCTTCCACCTTCCTCACTTCCCTTCCCCTTCCCCTTCCCTTTCCCCTTCTCCTTCCCCTTCCTTTCCTCTTCTCTTTCTGCTTCCCCTTCCTTTCCCCTTCTCCTTCCCCTTCTCTTCTCTTCCCTTTCCCTTCCCTTTTTCCTTCCCCTTCCCCTTCCCTTTCCCTTCCTTTCCTGTTCTGTCTTGTCCTGTCCTGCCCTGTCCTTTCTTTTCTCTTAAAGCCTCAGAGTCCTCATGTGCAATATGGGAAAGGTAACACTTTTTACATGAGCAGCCAGAGATGCATAGAAGGTAAATTTAGTGTGCAGCCACCATTATAGTATGTGCTTGGTTAATTGAACTTCACTTATTTTGGGCTCCAGGTCCAGGGCAATGGAAAGAACGGACTAGGTTTGGGATCATGCAGCCTGACTTCAGGTCTGAGCTCTGGCACCCGGCAGCTGAGGGACCTTGGGCAAATCTTTTGGTCTTTTTTCAACAAGCATCTTTTAGGTACTACACATTGTGCTGGGCACTAGAGATACAAATTAAACAACTAAACAGTCCCTGTCTTCAAGGGGCTTATAGTCTATTTGAGGAAAACAACATATAGCAATATATAAATAGATACAGAATATACACAAACCTATCACAAGACAGTTTCCAGGGTTGGGGGAGGCACTGGCATAGGCGGAGATCTGGAGAGTCCTCTCCTGTTGGATACAGAGTATCATTTATAGAAGGGGCATAACAGTTCTCTCATTTCCTGACTCACAGGGTTGTTGTGAAGAACACCCTTTGTAAATCTTAAAGTGCTCTAAAAATGTGAGTTATTGTTGTCATTTATGGTTATTACTCTGCATTAGGACATACTTTGTCTTGATTCGAACGTTTCCACACAGACTTCTGGCCCAGCTCTGTTCCTAGAAAGGCTTGAAGTCTGGCAGGAAATCCTAACATATACTTTTCCAAAGCAAGTGTGTTTAATTATCCAGGGCAAGCAGCCTGATAAGCAATCAGGGTTTTTATCTTCCATCTCTCTTCCTGTCACTCGAAATGCCTTCGTATTCTTTAGTGGTTACAGAAGTGGACTGGAGACGGAGCTCCTGGCTTGTGCTCTGCCTTCCCTCGGGAGTGTTCTTCTCCTGGAGGTGGGGCCCACTAGGAAAGATGAGGGGTTCACTCTCCAGTCCTGCCATTCCCCTTCCGACAGACCTTGATGGAAGTCAGATGACTTTGCCAGTGCCTGGCTCAAACACGTATCTTTTGGTCAGTTGTTTATTGAAGATCGAAGACTGCCTTAACAAAGTAATAAAAACTAATTCTAATAATTCATAGTTAGGTTCAGAGGAATTAAGTTGAATGAGACCTCAGAGACTGAGAAGAAATTGCTTCATTTTATAAGCATGGAAACTGAGGCTTAGAGTGAAATGATTTACCCATAGTCATACAAATTATGAGTGGCAGCTTTGGGAGTTGGACCTGTGCCCTTTGACTCCAGACCCAGTGCTTTAGACCCTAAAACATGATGCTATGTAGCACTGACCTTCTTCCCTCTGACCCTATGACAAGTTTCCTGTTCCCATTCCTGTTTCTCAGCCATAAAATGGGAATTTGGTAGATGAGGAGACGGGTTCAGTGAAAGGTGAACGGACTCATCCAAACTCCATAGCTAGGAACTATCAGAGAACGAATGGAGGTCCAGTGACCCTGAATCCAAAGCTCTTTCTCCTAGATCCCATTCTAAGTGACTTAAAATAAACCATTGTGTGTTTTTTGGAACAGTCTTTGGGGAACCCTTTGGTTCTAGGCAGTGTGAATGGAGGCCCCTGAAAAAACCTTTGCATACTAGTAAGCCTTCTAAAGGGGGCTGCTCCTGCACTTATTTCATTGTGGGGGGAGGGCTGTGTCAGATCAATGGCTTCCCTCTCCTCCTAACTTTAGCTCTGCCTTCCTCAGACCCCTCCTTTTTGGAGTCCACAAAGGATAGTGTTCTCCAAGGGAAGGTACAACCTGGGTGGGACAAGAGATGCCATCTTCTACCATCCTCCTGGTCTCCCCCTCATCCTCTGACAACCTGCCCTTCTTCCAAAGAAAGTGCAAGAGAGATGCTGCAGCCCCTTTGGTCTTAAACGAAATCTCTCCCTGCAGAAATCAAGGACAAGCCAGAGGTTTGAATGTGACGTTTCTGGAGGCTGAGTAAATTTGGATTAGTCAAGGAAGAAAGTTGAGTTTGATAGACCATGTAGGAACAGATTCTAGCAGGCAGTAGAATTCTTTCTCATGGAATGGGAGAGAACTCTTGTATGATGGAAAACAGGCAGGTTAATGGTAATTTTCTGGTTTTTGAGTGATTGAGGTAGATTGATCCCTAGCGAGAGTGATTTGGGGCCATCTCTAGTATTGCCCTGATCTCATTCATTCCAGCAGACAGAAAAGAGAAAATGGTAACGTTACCCAGTAAATGCTTTACTGATCTTTGTGTTCAACGCCTGGTTTCTAAAAAGCCCAGAAAGCATCTCTGATGCTTAACTGCCTTTGTGATGTTGGATCAGTCATTTAAGCCCTTTGGGACTCAGTTTCTGTATTTGGAAAATGAAGGGATTGGACTAGCTAGCCTCTGAGGTGCTCTTCCAGCTCCAGACCAGTGATCCTGTAGTTTCCCACAGCAGTTCTCAACCTGTGGGTTATGTTCAATTTGTAACAATGAAAATACATCCTGCATATCAGATATTTACATTACAATTCATAGCAGTAGCAAAATTACAGTTATGAGTAGCAGTGAAAATAACTTTATGGTTGGGGGTCACCACAACATGAGGAACTGTATTAAAGGGTCATGGCATTAGGAAGGTTGGGAACTACTGCACTAGAGATTTAACATTCCTATTTTGGAAGGACTACAGTAGGAAAGAGCTCTCCGTTTGAAGCCATGAGATCTGGATTTGAGTGCTGGCTCAGCTATGACCTTGGGCTTCCCAACTCTGAGCCTCAGTCTCTTCTTCCCCTGTTAAAGAGCTCTGACTTTGGATTTGAGAGAGACCTGGGTTCACAATTTGTGACAATGGGCAAGTCACATAACTTCTTTGTTTTCTCATCTGTAAAATGGGGTCAATAACACCTATAGTTAACTAAGTTTTTGAGGGGATCAAAACACCTCAAATAGCCTTAGCTATTATTGTTAATTCTTAAAAAATTGTTAAAATGTTAAAAGGGGATGGGTTTGACCAAATGCTCTCAAAGGATCCTTTCAGCCTCTTCCTGTAGTGTACCTGCCTCCCCTCCCCACCCCACCCCCATTTAATCCGTGGCATTGCCAGTGGAATTCTGCAGCATTTTCTTGATCCATTATTCTTCCCTTCCTACTTGAACGAAGTTGCCATCCTGGTACTTCGTTATTGAATTTGTCATCTTGTTTTGGTATGTCCAATTACTATTCTTGGTGTGGGGTCTTCTGCCCATGACATACCACCTACTCTAAAACTGTTATTATGAGTTAGAAATTTATTAATCACACCTATTTTCTTTCTCTTGCTATTTTGAGTGTGTGCTTTTACACATACTACACACACACACACACAAAATTGTATATAACAGCAAATTATTATTTTTAGACTCAAAACATAACAAGCTGTGGAGTTATGCAGTAAACAGATGGGCCTTGGGAGGACCCATGCTGCTTTGGAGACATGCACATTTCTAGCAGAAAAATATGAGCCAAGAAAGAGCCATGAGGCACCATGGCTTAGTACGAAGAGCTGCGGATTTGGGGATGAGCGTTGGCTTCCAATCTTAACTCCAAGATTCCTTTCTTACCTGTGTGATCTTGATTGATCTTGGGGCTCAGTTTCTCCATCTGTAAAATGAGAATTATGACAGTGTGGAGTTATGGATAGAGGTCTGGACTTGTGCTGAGAAGATACTGACTTCCTTGATGTGAACCTGAATAAATCTCTGACCATCAGTTCCCTCAGTTGTAAAAGAGGTGTCGATGTTACCCGCTTCACCAGGTAGTTGTGAAGAAAGACTTCAACAAATGAAATCAGATATAGTAGACAGGTGCAAGTCCTAAACCTTCTGAGTACCTCTGAGAACTTGCGAGTCCTCTAAACACTGTTGAAATTACTAGTCTTATTACTGACGTTAGATTCTGAGAAACTAAATGCATCTCCTAGCTCTTGAATTTACCAAATATGTGACATTAGGCAAATTGCCAACTCTCCATTTCCTCATCTGTGAGGCAGTAACTTTTCCACCGACTCCCTTGAAGGGAAATCACTATATAAATTAGAGTTATCGTTGTTGTCTTTAAAGAAGAAAGTTACGATGTTTTGACTCTCCATTCTGAGTGAAGGCCTTGGACATGGAACCATTCAGAAGGCCATGAGTCAACTCTTCATGATCTGTACGCTCAAGGGTGCCCCATGTTTTCATTTGATTGTGAATTAATTAGACTTATGTTGTGTTTTTTTCTCTCCCACCCCTGTCTTGTTAGGAAAGCCTAGTAGTTTCTTTCCAGAGGAGAGTTTTATCGACTCGGGAGAAATCGATGTGGGGAGAAGGGCATCCCAGAAGATCCCTCCAGGTATTTTTTGGAGATCTCAGGTGTTCATAGATCACCCAGTGCATCTGAAATTCAACGTGTCCTTGGGAAAAGCCGCTCTGGTTGGGATTTATGGCAGAAAAGGCCTTCCTCCTTCACACACACAGGTAATCAGGAATCCTCATTGATGGGTTTTCTCCAGTCTACTCATGTGCAGGGGCATCAACTCTGTATTGTAAGCAAGAAGCAGTCATCTCAACTGTTCAATTTATTTACTTCAGGTAGAAGTAAGCTTATTAATTTAATTATTTTGGGCATATCACTTCACCTCTTGGCCTTCACTTTCTCATCTGTAAAATGGAGTTGGATTAAATGACTCATAAGGTCCTATCTAACTCTAAAGGTCTATAATTCTAACTTCAAATTTTATATTCTTTTCTATTATCTCCCGCCATACCTGAAATCTCAGACTGGTAAGGTTTCTTTTTTAATCCCTGCAGATTTTTAAGTATAGGTTCTCCATTGCCCATGAGATAAAGTACAGACTCCTTAGCTTAACATTCAGACCCTCTTCACAGTCTGGCTCCAGTCTAGAAGAAGTAGTTTTGGGGGCAGTTAGGTGGCACATTAGACAGAGCACTGGCCCCGGAGTCAGGAGGACCTGAGTTCAAATTTGACTTCAGAGAGTTATTAGCTGTGTAACCCAGGGCAAGTCATTTAACCCTGATGGCCTCCAAAAAGGAAGGAAGGAAGGAAGGAAGGAAGGAAGGAAGGAGAGAGGGAGGGAGGGAAAAGAAAGAAAGAAAGAAGGAAAGAAGGAAAGAAAAAAGAACACCTGGTTTCATATCCTGGCCCTGCTCCTTGCTAGTCCTATGATCTTGGACAAGTCACCTAATCTCCATAGATCTTTTTCTTATCTTTAACATGGAGTATGACCACTATGGTCTCTTCCAATCCTAAATCCTACAAACATTAAATGTACCTTTCCAGGCACTCCGTCTACTCCCCTTTCCCCATTCCAGACAAACTAAACCGTTCACTGTCAGTCTGTCTCATTCTGTCCCTGCTTCTCTCTTACCATTTGCACATGCATAACTATAATCCCACCTGATCTCTGCCTGTGGAAATCCTCTCTTCCTTCAAGTCACAGCCCCACAGCCACCTCCTCCATGGGGCCTCCTTACCTCATTCTTGGGCTAGAAGGAAGCTCTCCCTTCCATCTGTCATTATCTTCTTGATCTCTCTTACCACATTAAATTTTGTGTCACATGGATAAGTAAATAGACAGACACATATATACATAAATGTGTGTGTATATATATGTATATACACATATATGTCATATCTCCCCGTTAGACTGTAAACTCCTTGAGGGCAGGGAATATGCCATTCTTCATCTCTGTAGCCACAGTGCCAAGCACAGTGTACCACACATTGTAGGAGTGTAACAAATATCTGTTGAACTGAGTTGGTGATAAAGAAGATTTAGAAAAATTTCTCATTAGCCCTTTCTAGCAACTCAGTTCTCACAAAATGACAAAATCTTAGATTTGGAAGAGATTTCAGAGGCCGTTTACCGTTTCAAAGGCCATTCTTATTAGAGCAAAAACCACCTCTGTAACATTCCCAGTGAGTAGTCAGAGCCATCGTTCACAAATCTGCTTCCCTTCGGCTGTTGCCTGTTGGTAAAATGAAAGGGGTGGATTAAAATGACGTTGGGGGCCCTTCTAGCTCTCAGTCCCTAGGTTTACTTTCTCTTCATAGTTGCCTTCTTTCCTTCTGCCCTCTCTATCTCTTTCTCTTTTTTCTTTCTTGAATTCATCTCCTCTCCAAAAAAAGGGATATTTTATCATTTTTATATATTTTTCTTATAGACTTAGCAGTGATCAGCATTTAAATAGAACAAAAAAGGGATTGTATATAAAATCCAACTTGTTATATAAGTTTTGTTTTTCAAAGTTTATATCAACTCATTATTTAGCAATATTGTCCATTTTGTGTCCCCTTCTGAACTTTTTTGTTTTCCATTGAATTTTTTAAATGTTATATTAATGTTTTTCTTACTTTTTCCTTCCTTCCTCCCTCCCCCTTCTTTCTTTCTGTTCTTCTCCTTACATCTCTGTCACATCTCACTAACTTCTCCCTCCCCCCTCCTAAATGCCTTCCTTGTAACAAATAAATATAATCAAGCAAACAAAAGAAAAACCCTTTGGCCATGCCCAGAATTGTATGTCTCATTCTGTACCTCTGGTCTGTCACATCACATGGGAGGCAAGTTTCATCACTGGTCTTTGGATGTCATATTGCTCATCACATTGATTAAAATTCTTAAGTCTTGCAAAGTTATTTTCTTTTAAGTTATAGGGAAATTTAAAAAGAAAAGTCTGTCTAGGATGATTGATGTGTGGTCTAATTTAGAGGCAGAGGAAATAATGGATCCTTCAGGTTTATTCTAGCTCTGGAATTCAAGTAGTTATACTGTGCCCAACAGTATAAAAATCAGCCACGTTTGTGGCAGGAGAAGGATGGGGGTAGGGGGGGAATGTAGTTATTCTGAATTCACTAGTGGACAAGATTCCCAAGAAAAATGCAGTTTGGGAAGTTTGTGTTGGTTAATCAACCATCAAATGGCATTAACCTCTCTCCCATCTCCCATCTTGGATTTCCTTAGGACAGACATTTCGAGTTAACCTAAAACAGTCTACTGATTTTCTTCTCTTGCTTCCTTTTTTCTTCATTCTTTAGTTTGACTTTGTGGAACTCTTGGATGGGAGGCGACTCTTAACTCAGGAGGTGAGGAGTTTGGAAGGCCCTCAACGCCAGTCCCGAGGCTCTGTCCCTCCGTCCAGCCATGAGACTGGCTTCATTCAGTATTTGGATTCTGGGATTTGGCACCTGGCTTTCTACAACGATGGAAAGGAATCTGAAGTGGTTTCATTTCTCACTACTGCTATTGGTAAGAGAATTAAAGATATCACCTTTCCCCCATACTCATTTTGGTGTCTCTGGGAATAGATCACCATATCCATTTCAGTATGTATATGGACAAAGGGAGGTACCGCTCTTCTCCATGTTGTCTTTGGTCATGCTTCTGTGGAATACAAATGTGGGATGAGTAGGAAAGAATTTTTTCCCGTGTCCACACTGTTATTTTTGTGAAAAGATGGGGCAAGTGTATTTATTTATTATCTTGTATTTAATAGGATTTTTAAAAATACAAATTATGCTTTCTAATATCCCAGTATTATTCGACATAGCCCAACAAATTCTAGTTTTGACAAGAAACAAAATCAAAAGTATAAACTTCACCAAAATGGAGATGAAATTATTCCTGTTTGCAGATGATATGAAGCTATATTTAGAAAAGCCCAGAGAATCAAGAAAGACAGAAATTGGATAAATAACTACTAAAAAGTTTTTTTAATATTTGCCTTTTAAAAATATTCATTTATTTATCCTTAGTATTCAACATTCACTTTTATAAAATTTGAGTTCTAAATTTTTCCTCCTTCCTCCCCTCCCCGCTGCCTAAGACAGCATACAGTCTGATATAGGCTATGCATGTGCAATCATACTAAACATATTTCCACATTAGTCATGTTGTGAAAGAAGAGTTAGAACAAAATGGAAAAACCACAAGAAAAAAAGAGAGAAAATAGTATGCTTTGATCTGTATTCAGACTCCATAGTTCTCTGGGTATGGATAGCATTTTCCATCACGAGTCTTTTGGAATTGTCTTAGATCATTGCATTGCTCCAAAGAGCTGAGTCTAGCAAAGATGGTCACCACACAATGTTGCTGTTTCTGTGTACAGTGTTTTCCTGATTCTGCTCACTTCACTCAGCATCAGTTCATACAAGTCTTTCCAGGATTTTCTGAAATCCACCTACTCAACATTTCTTATGGAACAATAGTGCCAGGTGCCAGCACCATAACTTGTTCCACCATTCCCCAGTTAATGGGCATCCTCTCAATTTCTGATTCTTTGTCACCACAAAAAGAGCTACTATAAATATTTTTGTAAATGCGGGTCCTTTTCCCATTTGCATGATTTCTTTGGGATATAGACCTAGCAGTGGTATTGCTAGATCAAAAGGTATGCACAATCTCATAGCGCTTTGGGCATAGTTCCAAATTGCTCTCCAGAATTGGTTGGATCAGTTCACAACTCCGCCAACAATGCATTAGTGTTCAAATTTTCCCACATCTTCTCTAAAGTTTATCATTTTCCTTTTTTGTCATGTTAGCCAATGTGATAGGTGTGATGTGGTACTTCAGAGTTGTTTTGATTTGCATTTCTCTAATCGATAGTGATTTAGAGCATTTTTTCATATGACTATAGATAGTTTCAGTTTCTTCATTTGAAAACTGCCTGTTCAATATCCTTTGACCATTCAACTGGCGAATAACTTGCATTCTTATAAATTTGACTCAGTTCTCTATGTATTTTAGAAATGATGACTTTCTCAGAGACAGTGACTGTAAAAATGGTTACCTAGCTTTCTGTCTCCCTTCTAATCTTGGTTGCATTGGTTTTGTTTGTGCAGAAACTTTTTAATGTAATCAAAATTATGGTGGCCTGAGTTTAGACACACTTACTTTGTTGTCTGTGTAGACAGAACAATGGCTTGGATATAGAGATGACCAGCTACTTGCGTTGGCCCCTTTTAAAATTCTAGAATGTCTCAAATGCTTTGCTCTCTACCCACCTCCCCGTCTTCGTGTTTTCAATGTGGATGCTCATTTCTCCTAATGGTAACTTGTCCAGTTGTTGTTGTTGTTGTTAATTTTATTTTTTCAAATGAAAAAAAAAAATTTCTCTCTCTTCCCATCTTTCCTCATTGGAAAAGAAAAAAAAACAGACAAAAACCCTAGCAAGCAGCATAAGTTCCTTCACTGGTCATGTCCAAACAATCTGTGCATATTGAGCCCGTTCCCTCTTTGTCAGGAGGTGGCTTCATCATCATTCCTTTGGAATCATTATTGGCCATTGCCGTGGTCCTCACTCTTAATTCTTTCACAGTTGTTTGCTTCTACAATGCAGTTGCCACTGCATCGGTTATATTCCTGGTTCTGGCCCTGATGACTAGTGGTGGGACAACACAATCCATAGATCAGGCAGAGGAATGGAAAGATTGTGTGTCTTATCAGTCATGGCTACTGAGGGGAGTATTCCAGCCAAATAGTAGGTGATCTTTCCAGGGATATGTGGGGGAGAAGAGAAGGAACGGAAGAGAATAAGCACACATAGAGCACCTACTGTGTACCAGGCCCTGTGCTAAGCACTTTACAGATATAAACGCCTTTGATCTTCTTCCTTGAGTCAATAGGAAAGCAAGGGCTATTTGCAGAAGAAAAACCAGTTGAGTTTTATATTCCCTTCCGATCTGGCCTTATTACAGTGGGGCAGAGAAAGGAAAATAAAACAAACAGTACGGTACAACAAACATTTCAGTGCTACTGTTTGGAGAGTGTTGTTGGAGCTCTGATGAGTTGCCAAAGTTGAGCTAAATAAGACAAATTCGTTTTCTTTAAAGCTCAGCTCAAGTGCTGCCCCCTACAAGAAGCCTTCCCTGATTCCACCAGCTGGTACTTCTCCCTAGCCCCTCACTCCTGCCAAATTATTTTGTATTTATTGTAAATTTTTTTTGTTTTTTTGTGGTTTTTTTTTTTTTATTGGAGAAACACCAGGTGGTATAGTGAATGGATAGAGGCCTGTCTAGCCTCTCAGTCTGGTGCTGTTTCTGTTGTCCAATTCTGCCTCTCTAAATATGAGCTGTTGTTATTATTGAATGAGATAGTGAGGGATGTGTGCTTCTATGACAGCCCAGAGGCAGAAGCAAGGAAATTGTGCACCAAGAAATGCTCATTAAAATGTAGGCTGTAGCATCATTATTTATTCCTTTTTGAAAAATTCTGCCCCCCTCCCCCAGTCCTCCATAGTAATTATTTAATAGATTCATTTTATTTTCTTTCATGCAAAAGCATTCTGGGTCCAGGGCTGCCATTAGTCTCTCTCCCCAAAGAGGTGTTGGTGTTGAGTCTCAGCTGTCTGCAGTAGTTACCTGAGAACTGGGAGTTGTAATTTGTCTTGGCAGGTTAATTAAAAGTTTAGGTCTAGTTATCGTGAAGTCATTACGTTCCCAATATACAGTTTTCCCTCTCAGGTTTGCTTAATGCATACAGTGGAACCTGACCCATCATAGCGTTACATTCCAAAATTCAGATAGAACATTGAAGCAGATCTCCGCTGTCAGAATCAGAGGTATTCATGTCTGTTTGTAATTAAGTAACAGGAGAAATAATTGTGTTTAATTTAACAAATGGAGATATTGTGTATGTTTTTCCTTTTCCCCATCTAATTCAGTCCAGCTGATGATTTTAAATTAAATGAGTTTCTCTTTCACTATGAAAAATCTGAAAGCACTTTCCAAAGGATATATGTAAATATATACAAACAGACACACGCACAGACCGTGTTTGCAAAGCGCTCTACGAATGGGATGAACTTGGACACATTCATTCATTCAGGAAACATTTACGACCAAAGGATTTAAAGCAAGAGAGAAGGTCCAGTGTAATCCAACACCCACATTTTATAAATGGGGTAGCTCAGCTCAAGGGGATGCCTTTCTCAGACTCCTAGTCCCGTCCACCTGAGATTACCCTTTATTTACACTGTATGCATCTTGTATGTAGCAAGTCATTATTTGGCATGATGTTTCTTCGGGTAGATTGTGAGCTCCTTGAGGGCAGGGACAGAACCTTTCTTTGTACTCCCAGTGTTTAGCACACTTCCTGGCACATAGTAGGTTCGTATTAAATAATTGCTGACTGACTGACTGATTTCCTCTAGGTCCCAGAGTCCGAAGTAGAGCCAAGATTTCAGCCCAGATTTCCTGCCTGTTAATTCATTGCTCTCTCTTCAGTTCATGTATCAGGTGTTTCATGTGTTCAGGTCATTATCCTTGGTGCCAGGGATTTAAAAAGAGGTCTTTGCTAAGACCTCAGCCCTTTGGCCTCTGCCCTCATGGAGCATACAGTCTAATGGAAGATGAGAAACACAAGTACAGTGCACAATATTGAACACTAAGCATACAATACAAGGCCTCTGCAAGGTTTGAGGGTGAAGGCACACACTAATTTGAGGGTATCAGCAAATGGTTCCTGGAGGAGGTAGCATTTGATGCCCTTGAATCCCACAGTCTGATATGTAAAGCAAAATAAGGCAAGCCAATGAGGAAAGAATATTCTTTATACTATTTCAAGTATGCCCTCATTTCAGGTAGAAGGAGTCAATTCTAGAGCATTCTACGATGATGTCAATGCTCCCACTCCCAAGGACATTCTCTGCTTATTTATCAGGCCCATGTCCCATCAAGTGATATTCACAGGCTATCTCTGCCTACTGTGTTGGAAAGCAGGGCTGATGTATCTATCAATGCCCTTACTGCTGGCCGGCTACTCTGGCCCAGTTGTGTTAATATTGGCTGCCCAGGCCCTGTTTAACCACCATACGCTGAATCTCTTTAATTTCATAGGATATGGCTTCTGGTATTACCTTGCAAATTTTTTTCCTCCCAAGAGCCACCTTCAAATATATGAAAAGAAATTAGACTTGTTATAGCTAGAATCAGAGGAGCAAAGGTTGCCCCAATAACATACGGGGGGATTCTGGATGACACTGGGTGTTGAATTAGATGAGGCAGCATGGAGAAGTGTTTAGAGTTCTGAGTTAGGAGGAGCTAGGTTTGAATTCTACCTCAAGCACTGATGATATGACCTTAGGAAAGTCACTTCCCTTTACTTCAGTTTCTTCCTCCATAAAAGGAAGAGGTTGGATGTGAAGTCCTTTAAGGTCCCTTCCTGTTACTGAATCTATGATCTTATGATCCTTCACTTCCAACATGTGATTTTCTCTTGGGCTTACTCACAACTAGGAGAATTCTGTCTTCAACTCCTCTGCTGATTTTCCCAGAAATCTGCTTGGGAAACTTCCACCATCTTTGCCAGATCTTCCATTTTAGGGCTCTTCATTGTGGGGCAAGGAAAGGCATTCTCATCAGCTGCCATCTTTGCAAAGGTCACCTTATCCTCTGGAGCAGGGTTTCTTACCATTTTTCTGTATCATGGATCCTTTTGTCTCTTCAGAATAATGTCTTTAAATGTACAAAATAAAATGGAGACTTAGAAAAGAAGCCAACTATTTTGAAAGGTAATTATCTAGATTTTCTTAAAAAGAAATAAATTCATAGATCCCTAGGTTAAGAACTCCTATTTTAGACTAACTTTTCTATGATAGGATATACTGAAAAGAGCCTTGGATTTAAGTTAGACGACCTAGGTTTGATTTCTAGGTATGCTGTTTCTTCCCTGTATGTCACTTTACTTTATCTATACAACGACAGGATTTCACCAGTTGATTTCTAAGTTCTTAATTTCTAAGTTAATTTCTGTCTTCTACCCCGATGTTGTAATTTCTACCCCGATCTTATAATTCCTTCAATTCATAATACCCTTCTTTCTTGCCCATTGTCCAGTCATTCTTCCTTTGGGACTAACCCAGTTGGGGATAATATTGCTGAGTTGGCCAAATAGCACAGGCTCCCAAGTTGAGGTATAGAGGTGAGGAGACAGAATGAGAGTCTTCCTCATTCTTTGCCTCTTTTATACCTTCCTCCCATTCCATGTAGAGTATGGTCAGGAAATAGCCAGTCCTGCTCCTGCCTCTGTTCTAGGCCATGTGGGTTCTCAGTGTTCTGTCTCAGATAAGATCTTGAGATGTCAATGTACAGCTGACCCTAGACCAGCTGTTCTCAACCTGTGGGTTATGTTCAATTTGTAACAATGAAAACACATCCTGCATATCAGATATTTACATTACGATTCCTAACAGTAGCAAAATTACCGTTATAAAGTAGCAATGAAAATAATTTTATGGTTGGGGGTCACCACAACATGAGGAACTGTATTAAAGGGTCGTGGCATTAGGAAGGTTGAGAACCACTGCAGACTATCCCCTCAACTTCTGACAGTTAATTCAATAATTCAAATCAATGAGTACCTTTTAAAATTAATTTAAAAATAATATTTTCAGTTCCTAGTTCTTTCTCTCCTTCAAACTTCTTGAGTATCTATTAAGTGTCCCATTATGGGTCAGTCACTGTTCTTGGTTAATGGCCACACACAAATATGACTGAGGCCTCACAATAAAATCTTTCTCTCCAAAAAAGAATTTGGACAATAAGACAGCCATTGACTTTGACTTCTAGGGCACGTAAAAGTCAAAGTAAGAGAAGAGCCCCAAGGAGTCTGTGGCTTCATGTAACTCACTAAGCAGTGTCAGAACTCTTTTGACTGACATTCAAGGCCATCAGTCAATTAGCAAGCATTTATTAAGCACCTGCTACATTCAGTAGCTTTATAGGGAGCCAGAGATATAGAGACAAAAATGAAGCAGGACCTGGGCTTAAAGAGCTTAAGAACTTAAAGAGTATCTTTTAAACTTTTATAGCTTAAAAATGGCAATGAGATGCTTGGGACACTATGGATAATTATTACAAAATATATAAAAACATAGTAAAATATGAGATAAATTTTGGGTGGAGAAAAACTGGAGAGATCAAGGAAGCCTTCCCTTAGAAAGTGACACTTGAAATGAGTTTTGAAAGAAACTAGGGAAGGGGCAGCTAGGTGGAGAGCAGATAGAGCACCTGCCGTGGAATCAGGAGGACCTGCACTCATATCCAGCCTCAGATACTTAGAAGCTGTGTGACCCTGGGCAAGTCATTTAACCCCGATTGCCTCCAAAAAAAGAAAAACAAAGAACAGAAACTAGAGATTCTGAAAGATAAGACTGGTAAAGGAGTATTCTCTAGGTATGGGGGATGGAGGATCGTGTGAGAGAGACAATAGGAAAGCCATTGTGGCCGGATAAGGTGATATGTGAAGGAGAACAGGAATAATTTTATTTCTATTGCACTCTAATAAGATCCTCCGCAGGACTGAACAACTCCCCTCTCCATCCCGTATTCTCTCATGAGACTATACTACTCTCTGTCCCCTCTTGTTTAGCACTCGTTCAGTCATGACTTTGTCCATGGGGGGTTTTCATGGCAAAGATACTGGAGTGGTTTGCCATTTCTTTCTCTAGTGTGTCTCCATTTCACAGATGAGGAACTGAGGCAAATAGAGGTTAAGTGACTTGCCCAGGGTCACACAGCTTGTGTCTGAAGCTGCATTTGAACTCAGATCTTCCTGACTCTAGGCCCAGCATTCTATCCACGGGACCACCGAATTGCCCCACCTCTGGCCCCTCTTTACAGTCCCATATTTGCATGCCTTTGCTCATACTTGGCCATGCCTAAAATACCCTCCCCCTTCCTCCATCTCTAGGTAGGTTTGAAAACTAAATTCACCTAAGTACCTCTTACAGGATTGTAGTCCTCATAATCATTGAGGAATCCCCCTCCCTTCACTCCTACTTCACCTAACACTTTGCTGCCACCATTTTAATGAACTGGTCCAACATTCCTTCACATTGTAGTCATTGGGGTCTGCTGTGTTCTCCCCACCCTGCTGGCTGAGGCCAGGTACCATGCATGCCTTGGGAAGTTTCCCAGCTTGAGCACAGTAATCTGCACCCTGGTGCTTAATAAATTGGGGTTGGGGGGTGTACCAGCCAGAAGGCTTCAGCTCTGGGATGTGCGCCTGTCATTCAAGGCCCTGTCTGGCCAGCTAAGCTCTGAAAGGCTCATGAACAACTTAGCTTCAGGGCAATCTGGGAAACTCGAAAAGGCTCAGTGAGGCTGTGATCCACATCAGCGTTGGACTCTCCCACATCAGTGAGAGCACAGGGTATTGAAGTAACAAGAAGAGAGAGAATCCTTCCCTTTAAACTCCCTAAAAAAAAAGACTTTTCAGTCCATCCTTGTTGTATTTGTACTGAAATGCAGCTGGTACAGAAAAAAGCACTGAGACCATTTTGGAAACAATTAGAACGATCCGTGATGTTGTTCCTGTGAATCCTCTCCATGCCATCTAGATTCATCTGAAAAAAAAATAATTAAGCTAATTTTGGTGGTTCTCTTATCTTCTTGATGCAGGTATCCCCTCTGAACAGCAATCCCCTGCAGTAGTACAGAGAATAAGCCATCCTGAGCTTTCCAATCTGCTTCAGTTCTCATCTGTGTCCTCTTATAATAAATCTGCCACAGGGAACTTCCCTCTACATCTCTGGACATTTAGTGAATGTTAATAAAACACATCTGGTCACCAGTGGGTATTGCATGGATACCTTAGGAAAGGGACCACACCTACTATCTCTTCCCTAGTGAATAGCACAGACCCCTATACCTATTATTGACACGTATTTGATGAATTGACTTGATTTAAGTAGAGTAGATATTTTGCATGTGTTCTTAAAATGTAACAAGCAACAGTTGCTGTATGTTTGGGTCTCATATAGTGTGCTGTCTTTTAATTTGAGCTGACATTCTAGCCAAAATGGACACATGCACAAAGCTAGCAGTGACGCATTATGGTCCAAAGCATGAAATTACAGACGTGCCGCAGAAATGGATTAAATTACCACAGAGGGGAAATGGAAGGGAACCCTTGTAAATAAACAGAGAGATGGGGAATCATGATGTGGAAACTGCTTTGTCTTTTCTTGGACTTCTCTTATTTCTGGCATGACCTCCCCAGTTGAATGAAAAACCACATGCCAAATTTAGTACCAATGTAGCCATTTAGCATCCAAAAAAGAGTAGCCAACATGGTGGAGAAGTTGGATACTGTGCCAAATGCACTTCATTAGAAGAAACTGGGAGTATTTAGATGGATATGATCACTGTCTTCAAAGGGAAGGGGGTTTACAGTTGTTCTGCTCTGACCCAAGAGGGCCACTAGAAGATACAAAGAGGGAGTCATAGGGAAAGAGTTTGTAAAATTTAGAGGTGTTCAAAAGTAGAATGTGCTTCCTCAGAAAGGGGAGAGCTTCCCCTCACTAAAGGTCTTCAGAGAGTGGCTGAGTGACTGACTACTTGGCAGGGAAATTGCAAGGAAATTTACTTATGTCCAGGTACATATTGTCCTCAAGCCCCTTCGAGGCCACTTCCACCTCTGAGATTCTGCTATTTTATTCATTAATGATGGGAGCTACTGGTATCTGTTCTGCTACTGCATTAAGGCTTTTATGAAGTATGTGTGCTCAAAACTGGAATATTTTATTTTCTAAAAAAATGGGAATGTTGGAGTAGAACCTTGGAATTTGATAGGGAAAGAAAAGAGTACAGTAGGCCCTGATGACATTTTTGGTAAGATTTTAAGTTCCAAATTTTTCTCCCTCCCCCAAGATAGCAAGCAACCTTACGTAGGTTTTATATGTACAATCATGTTAAACATATTTCCACATTAGTCATGTTGTGAAATAAGAATCAGAACAAAAAGGGAAAACCACAAGAAGGGGAAAAGAAAAAAGGTGAAAATAGTATGCTTTGGTCTGCATTCAGACTCCACAGTTCTTTCTCTGGATGTGGATACTATTTTCCATCATGAGTCTTTGGGGATTGTCTTAGATCATTGCCTTGCTTAGAAGATCTAAGTCTATCAAAGTTCATTACCATGCAGTGTTGCTGTTTCTGTGTACGATATTCTCCTGGTTCTGCTCACTTCACTTTGCATCAGTTCATGTAAGTCTTTCCAGGTTTTTTCTGAAATCTGTCTGCCCATCCTTTCTTATAGCACAGTAGTACAGTAGTACTGCATTACATTCACATACCACAACTCTTTTGGCCATTCCCCAGATGATGGATTTCCCCTGAATTTCTAGTTCTTGGACACCACAAAAAGAGCTGCAATATTTTTGTATGTTTCTATTTCCATTTCTGTCTTGATCTCACTCTTTTCACAAAAGACAGTCTTTTATTCTCTTCCTATGTTACATTCAGATTTTCAAGCTTTGCTTGGTTTTATGCTTATTATCTCAAGATCTCATAAGAAAAGATGGTTTGGATCCCACATCAAACTGCTCAAAACCTTCTACCATAAGGGATAGTTTGCCCCTGAGATGGGTCTTCCCTTGCTCTTCAGGGCTGCTATTATAAGAGAACAGACCTAATTTCCAAACAATCCAGCCTTAAGGATTCTCACATTTTATCTTGTGGAGTAATGGAAAAAGCTACGAACTCAAAGTCAGGAGACTGACATCTGAGTGCTGAGTCTGACTTAATGGCTATTTGTCCTCTCTAATATCTCTGAGCCACAGCTTCCTTGTTGGTCAAATGAGAAGGAGAATACGTGTACCCACTATCTTACTAAGTGCTTGGGAGGGATTACAATGCTATTTACTGAGCTGATAGTCTCTGTTCTGTATTGTATCATCCTATATTCTAAGCCCCTCCCAACAGATATTCTTTGTTCTAAGGGCCCTCCCAGCTCTAATATTCTGTGTTCTAAAAGCCCTCTTATCTCTGACATTCTCTGTTCTAAGACCCCTCCCAGTTCTGACATTCTCTGTTCTACCTCGCATATTCTGTGTTCTAAGGGTCCTTCCAGCTCTGACAATTTATATTCTGAGGTCTCTTCTAGCTCTGACATATGTTCAAATGTCCCTCCCAGCTTTGAGCTTCTCTGTTTTAAGGTCCCTTCTTTCTCTGACGTTCTCAGTCTGATGTTCCTGTCAGCCCTGACATTCTGTATTCTAAATCCCCTTCCAGATCTGATATTCTGTGTTCTAAGATCTTTTTCTAGTTCTAGCCTTCTATGTACAAAAGGCCCTTCCAGCATTTAGCATTCTCTGTTTTGTTATCTTTTCTAGCCCCATAGGTCATTAGGCCTACAGAGCAGCAGAAAAAGGATGGAAAGGGTTAATAGTTAAAGGTGGTAAATCCAACGCTTTCCCAACACCTTATTTGATGGTGAAGCTTTTTTTTGTTTGTTTCAGACACAATTTCTAAGGGTCATCAAGATTGTTTTTTCTGTGATTTTCTGAGGACCTTGGGACAGTGTTGTTTTTGTGTATTTACTGCATTTATCGGCCAGTAGCCATTCATTAGCTCCTAAGTGCATTTGCAAGTATCCAGGACGAAACATCCTTGACATGATATACTCTAATTTGTGTCAAAGCATGTGCCACTTCAGAAAAAAAAGACAGGGAGAGAAGTGATTGAAGAGTAATTTTCAGTTTTTAATAAGGCTTTCTCTGCTCCCTCCCTTCCCCTTCCTTTGAATTACAGTGTAAGACATGACAAAGGAATGGAGAATCAAGGTCTCTCAATAATAAATTAACCTTCTTGTAAATGACATTGGCAGCACTTTCTGAAATCCCTAATAGAAACCCTTCTTTGCAAAAGCGCCCTGTGAATTCACCTCTGCCTGGTAGCAGTGATTTATTCAGAGTGCTGTGGTGTAAGTGGAACAAAATAGTAGGCCAAGGGAGAGCTGGAGTCAGCACATCGGAGACAGACAGTGTGGCCAAAAATCTGTTCTCTGAAAGAGAGAGGAACAGCTGAGCAGTGCCTAGCTGGGCCTGTGGAGTCCCAGGCAAAGTCAGGCAGCAGCTGGTGCTGCCACAGGGCTCTGGGCAGTTAGGATGGACAGGGCTGAGGAGGAAAGCCTGCTCCGAGAACTGGGAGGGAGGAAGATATCATCCACATCTCCAGACAAACCAGAAGTTTGGACACTTCTGCCCCAAAACCTGTTTTGTGATCTGTCTGTTTACTTTGGGCAGAAATTTGAGTTAACATGCATCCAGCAGCATTCAGACTCAGTGATGTCTTCTTCCTCATTATCACTGCAAAAAATCACAGGTAGATACTAAGGTGTTGTTAAGCCTTATAGGAATCATTCTCCCCTCTCTGGCCTAAGATTTCTCCCAGCTCTACTAGGCAGTCAGCAAATCAATCAGGAAGCATTTATTAAGGGCCTACTATGTGCCAGGCATTATGGTAAGTTCTGGGGATACAAGGAAAGCCAAAAGGCATTCCCCTCTCTCAGAGAGCTCACAGACTAATACGGAGAGACCCTTTGCGAATAATTCTGTCTAAACAAGATAGAGACAGAGATAAAGGAGAGAGTTCTAGGCATGATGGAACACTCCAGAGTCAGGAGATAAAATGCCTTTGTTCAAGGAACCAGCAAGGAGACCAGCAGCCCTGGATGGTGCTGGAAGGGAGTGGAGTCAGGTGTAAGAAGACTGGAAAGGTAGGAGGGTCCAAGTTATAAGGGACTTTATACCCCAAACAGAAGATTGTATTCTAAAACATAGATGTTTTTGCCCTCCTCCAAATAGAATGTAAACCCCTTGAGGTCAGGAACTTTGATTTTGTTTTTCTTTATATGACCAGAATTTAGCACAGTAACAGATGCCTGTCTCATAAAATGCTTGGTGACTATGTTTTCTACTCTAAGGGCCCTTTCAGCTCTTTCATTTTAGCTTCAGCTAGATTCATTCAGTTCTCACCTAGAACATTTTAGATTTGGAATATTCTAATGTGTTGGAACATTCTATGTTCTATAGTTACATGCTGTTTGTTTGAAGCCTTTCCTAGCTCCGACATATGTTTTAAGGTCCATTCTATCCCCAGCTTTCCATGTTTTTAAGGCCCCTTCCAACCCTAATAGTTTATGATTCATAATATCAGTATGTATTATTTGGACCAGTTTCAATATCCCATTGCTTCAGAAACTGAACTCTAGAGAAGAGAAAGTGATTTACCCAAAATCACGTAGTAAATTAGGAGCACACTCAGTCCTAGAAGCTTGGCCTCTGGAATCTAGAACCAGGTTTTACTTTTTACCCACTACTCTAATCTACCTAACCTGGATTCTTCTTAGCTCCTGTTTTTAAATAAGGATCAATAGGGATTCTTGCGGGTTAAAGGAATGTAATTTTTATTGAAAGACTGATTCTGAGATCAAGTCAGTGGTTATGCTGCATTAAAATGTGCCTTCCATTTGTGGTTGGACTATGAGAGAAGCTTTAGAAAACTTATCCTTGGGCTCTCCCTAGGCAGGCTTCATGCTGTGTGCTTGGTTCTCTTTCAGATATGTAACTCTTTTGAACTTGAAAGTCTTGGCCTGTGGTGGTCCACGAGACAGCTGTCTTCCCGGGGAGGACCTGAGTGAGAGGCACCCTGGCTGGGCTAAGAGAAAGACTCGAATTCTAGAGACCCTGATCAGGCCTTTCCCAGATGCCTGACAATGGACGGGCTCCATAATCTCTTTGGGTCTCAGTGTTCATCATCCGTAAAATGAGAAGGTTGACTCGGTGGTCTCCAAGGGCCCCTTCAGCATTAAATCCTATCATTTGGCATTTTAGGAGTCAGTGCCTTAGAGACCCTGTCATTTCTAGCACTCTCTTATTGGCTCAAAGGCCAACATGATTTCTCGTAATTAGATACCAGCTTCTGGGCAATGAACACAGGGAAGCAGATTCATAGAGAAGAAAATATGTTGGATTTGGGGTCATAGGAGCTAAGTCCAAATCCCAGGTTCTAATACTCCTTGTATAACCTTAGGCCACTTCTTTATCTATTTCGCTGGGTCTAAGGGCGCTAGACTAGAATACCATTAGGCTTTCCTGCTACTCTAAATACACGGTCCTGTGAACATCCTTCTGTGACCTGGGGCTGCTTTCTGGGAGTGTCCCTAATCACCCTGCACTGAGTTGGGGAATGGGAAGGAGAAAATCGTAGCCATATTTTCCCCTATTATCTCTATGCTCCCTGAGAAAATAGGAGGAGGGGGGCTAGAATTTTAAGATACTTGATCTGGTTAGGTATGAGGGAGTTAATGATTTAAAGAAGAGGTCCATGACAAAGTTTCCACTAGGATGCATTTTTGCACAGGGTTCAGGACACATCATTATAAGAGATGGGGATGGTGTTGTAGAAAGAGCATGGGTTTGGGAATGAGAAAAACCTCATGTCATGTCCCTGCCACCTGCTAGCTGTACGTTCTTGATTCTCTAAGTCTGTGGTTTATAACATGCCTGTGCACTGTTTACTGATCACTTAAAGGGCCAGGTTTATTTGCTTTGGAAACTAAGTCATTGACTTACCCAAGATCACATAGCCAGTTAGTAACAATGCCTACCATTAGAATCCTGGTCTCCTGACTCTATCACTGGGGTACTTTCTACCCATTATAGCAGGGTTCCTGACATGGATTCTACTTAGCTCCTGTTTTTATTAGAAATCAGGATTCCTGGGGGTTAAAGGAATATATGTGTGTGCATATGTATGTAGATGGGTATATATGTATATTGTGTGTTCATATGTACATATGTTTGCATATATATATATATATACATACACATAGTATATGGGTTTTTCCCAGCATGGCTATTTGGCCTTTTTCCAGGCCTCAGTTTCCTTCTCTCTAAAATGGGTCCTTCCAGCTCTGAATCCTGTGACCCATCATATTGAGTGGATCTCATTGTCTTAACCACTACATTCCAAATATGAGGCCTTTTGCCTGTCTGCCACTTCCAACAGTCTTCTCCCAGATAGATATTTGAGATTTCTGACAGACTTTATCTTATTACGGGCATTTTAATTTTAATTTTTGACAGCTCTTTTTTATATCAGCTTATAAAAACAGCTGCCAGTTTCTGCCCTGCCAGCTGGCTTGGGGGCACTGCTGGCATTACAGCTTGGGGAAGATCACTGCATTGTTTGGCTTTTCCCCTTTTTATCCTGGTGCTGACATGGGGCTGCAGAAGGGAATGGTACCAATGGCAAGTTGGAGTCTGGGGTTCTGAGTCTGTCTCTGTCTTAGCTTAACTGCTTAATCCTAGACAAGTCTACACTCATTATAGGTCACCTTTTCCAAGTTCGTAAAGTGAAAGGATTAGGCTACAGTGGAAGGAACAGTTGCTGGACCTGGGTTCAAATCCCACCTCTGACACTTATTACACCTGTGACCTTGGGCAAGGCACTTAATGCCTCTGAGCCTGCTTCCTCTTCTGTAAAATGGGGTTGACCCCGACAGTACTTAGCTCAAAAGACTCTCATCTGATTCATGTGATGTAATGTACATCATTTGACCCTTGACCTGCACCCTCAATACCGTCTCCCCCCCAGAAGTGAGCATTTGCCTTATCTCAGTAGTTACTTGGTGGACGTCTCCTCAATATGCCACCAAATGTATCTTCTTTTCTCCTACGTAACAGCATCCCTTTATGGGTTGATTTCCCCCATTTGAATTTAAGTTTCTTGACTATCTTGCTTATATTTATATGAACAGCACTTAGCAAACCAGCTCCAAGAAATCCAGCCTCAGACACTTACTAGCTGTGTGACCCTGGACAAGTCACTTAACCTTGTTTGCCTCAGTTTCCTCATCTGTAAAATAAACTGGCGAAGGAAATGGCAGACCACTCTAGTATCTCTGCCAAGAAAATCCCAAGCAGGATCACAAAGAGTTGGATATGACTGAACTCTGAGTGCTTAACAGTCAGTGAATCAGTCAGTCAGCAAAGGCCTACTTACTATGTGTCAGGTGCTAGAAATGCAAAGAAAAAGAAAAACCTAGTCTCTGCTTTCAAGGACCATATATTCTCATGTGTAAACATCTAAGCACATAAAAAATATACAGAAGTTACATAAAGGTAATCTGAAAGAGGAAGGTATTCATAGCTGGGGAAGTGGGGGGGACCAGGAGAGATCTCCTGTAGAGGGTAAGCGTGGAGCAGACCCTTGAAGAAAGCCAGGTATAATAAGAGGCAGGGGTGAGGGGCCAGGGACTAGGGTAGAGGGCTGGGAAGGATATATGAACATTCTGGAAAGGTGGGAAGAGGCCAGGTTATAAAGGAGAAGTCTGCAGTTGATCCTGAAGGTAATGGGGAGATGTTGGGGGTGTATTGACTTGGAAGAGAAGGGCATAGCAACATAGTCTGATCTGTGCATCTGTGGGGAGGATGGATTGTAGCATAGAGAGACGTGGGTCAGAGAGATATCCAGAAGTGTCTTGTAGGAACCCAGACAAGAGATGGTAAGCACCTACATTAGGATGGTGGCTGTATGAGTGAACATATATGAGAGAGAAAAATAGGAGACAAAATTTGGCAAGGGATTGTATACATGCAGTAAGGACCGGGAGTCCAAGTAATAGGGAGGTTGTAAGTGTCTGTGTTTGTGTCCATCTGTACTTAAAGTCTCTTACAGACTTGGTAACATTAAGTTTAATGTGGTAGAAGAGTTATCTTACTTCATCTCCATCAAGCTCTAAAGACCTAATCTTTCTGTTGTGCTTTAGAGTTAACAAAGCATGTTCCAGACCTCCTCAAACTTCACTCTGCTTGAAGCCTTTCCCAAGCATCCAGCTCCTTCTCGTACTCATTTTATGTATATTCACCATATTACTTACATATATGCCCATTTCCTTCATTAGAATGTAAGTTTGTTGAGGTTTCCCTTTTGTCTTTGTATTTCCAGGACTGCCTGACCCCATTTGTCGTCGTTCAGTCATATCCAACTCTACCTGAGTAGACAAAGTCCATGCGGTTTTCTTGGCAAAGATACTAAAGTGTTCCCTTTACAGTGTGTCCCCATTTTACAGGTGGGGAGCTGAGGCAAATAAGCGTTAAGTGGCTTGCCCAGGATCATACACCTCCTAAGCATCTGAGGTCAGATTTGAACTCAGACCTTCCTGACACCAGAGCCGTTGCTCTATCCACCAAGCCACCAAACTGCCCCTTCCTCAAATGTTTGCTAGTTGATTGATGAGATAAATCGTACCCCCAGTTTGCAGAAGAAGAAACTGAAGTCAAGAGATAAAATAAACAACCCACATGTCCCACAGTTGCCAAATAGCAGAGCTAAGACATGGCCATAGGTCTCTTGATTCTAAGACCAATATTCTTTCTGCTAAACTGAAAAGCCTCACTGGAATCTAATATGTCAAGCTCTTCTTCTTGATTGTGGCCTAAGTCTATAGGAGTCTTACAATCTCTCAATCCCCCTGACTCGTGCATTTAGGACCTTGTGGCAAGTGCATTCCCTGGGGCTGACAGAGGCTGCACAAAAGGTTTATCGATTGTGGAAATTGCTTTATCTTTAGGGCCTAGCAAAGTTGAGTTAATTTGAAGTTGTTGTGTACACTTCTTATGGCTTCTGTGGCAGAGAAGACTTTCTTTCCTTGGTGACAAGGCTCTGCTTATTATATGAAGGGCAGTAGAAAAGGAAAAGAAAAAAAAAGCTGTTTTAAGCCAAGAACCTCTGTACATATGGTTTTAGTTTCGGGACTTGCTCCTTCCTGCAGTTATCGAAGTCTGTCCCAGACTCACAGCTAATGTAAGCACAGCTTGTTTCCTATTACATGACAGTCTGATTTTTATTTCCAGTGGTGCCACAGTGCAAAAGAGTAAATGCACGAGTGCAGAGGAGTCTGTATGTTTTGGCAGAGGGAGAACAGGCCGTCTGCACTAAAACAAATAGACTTCCAAGGCTCCATTTTCCACAAAGCACCATCCAAGGTTCCCCCAAGCCAAAAAGTGCAAATTATTCATTAGACAGCCTGCGTTGGGTTGGAAGCATTGGACCTTGCCCTGGTCCCAAAGCTGATTTCCGTAGGATACGCTCCGAACATGGGAAGGAGTGATCATTCCGGTGGAGTCTGTTGCTAAAGCTTTTCCAGTTTAGGAAAACAACCCAACAACCCCCTGGAGCAAGCTAATGTAAGTGGTGTTCTCTCCATTTTACACAGGAGGAAACTGAGTACTAGGGAAAGAAAGTGATTTTCCCCAGACCATTCATCTCATAAATGTCAGAGTCAGGATTTGAACTCAGGTTGACTGATTGCAAGTCTAGAGACCGTCCTACTTCATCTCATTGTTGATCTCATCTCATCGCATGATTAGTATGGCACCTAATCAGGTCCTGATTCCCTTGGTCATTCTTTCCAAGCTTGATGCCTTAATAATGTCTAACTTTATTTTAAATATGTTCTACAATTTCCTTGGCCTAGGGAATTCCTAGTGAGAAAACTCCCTCTACCTGTGCAGTTTAGCAGCTTTTCCATAATTCCAGGGATTTCAGAGTAGGGGGTGCGGAAGGAGGGGAGTGGTACTGAGAGATACTGAGAGGTTAAGGGACTTGTCCAGGATGATTCAGGCAGTACCTGATATAGGTTGGACTTAAATCCAGGTCATCCTGACAGAGAATCTAGCTGCATGTAGTAGGTTTTTAGTTAAATTTATTTCAACACATGTTTGTGGCCTACTATGTGTATTTGCATACAAAAGAAAAAGAGTAGTTCTTCATCTCAAGGAGTTTGCAGTCCACTGGATCAGTTATAAGTAAAACAGGTAGGTATATAGAAGGAGGATCTGGACTAGCTCAAAGGAAAGGAAGTACCTGAGCAGTCATCAGGAAAAGCTAGTCAGTGTTTGCTAGAAGAAAAGATGAATAAATGGATGAACGAATGAACTAACATTCCAAATAAATAAATGGATGGTTTCTTGTCCCTTGAGCACATGCTCATTCAATAAATGCTAATTGAATTGAATCAAATGCTCAGGGAAAGAGATTACTTCCATTTTGTCTAGTTTCCTCCAAGAAACTCAGCATGATGGGAGGGGATCCAAGGTTCTAAACACCTGTACTTGCAGAGCCCCAACTTTAGCGGGTCCCACCCAGCTAGGAAGACATGGAGGCTAGACCTTTCCTACTAGGAGCAGCCTGCCTTGGGGAAGAGAGGGCAGAGCCCTTGGATGAGCACAGGCCAATGAATTTTTCAACCAAAGTAATTCTTGAAGGCAAAGCTTATATAAAGGGGCTTAGGACCTGAATCAGTAGAGATCCAATAGAAAGAATACCAGACTGGAAGAAAAAAAAAAACCTGAGTCCAAAAATGATACCTGGGATGCCTCTTTGCTGTTTCTTGAAAACCAGAGTCCATCCTCCCATTCATTCTGTTGGGGTTCTTCATTCAGTAAATCAATGAACAATTGTTAATCACCATGTGCCTGGCACTCAGCTAGGGCCTAGGGATAAAGATTGATACCATCCATGGGGCTTATGCTGTTGTGGGAGATAACATCTTCTCGTATTAATATACATTAATAATAGTCCATAACATTGATAGGATTTTAAAGTTTGCAAAGTGCTTTACACAGGTCATCTCATTTGGTCCTCAGAACAATCATACGAGGTAGGTGCTTTTATTAATCCTCAGTTTACAGACGAGTTAAGCTGAAACAGAGAGATGAAGTGATTTGCCCAGGTGTCACCATAGTTCATATCTGGGACAGCTGTTAGAACTGAAGTCTGCACTAAGACTTCTGTGTAATGCCATGCACCAGCAGATTCCCAAAGGAATGCTACTGTGAACAGCTTTTAGAGTTTAGATCACAAAATATAGTGAACACTCTGTTTATTCCATTACAAATCAAGACAAACATTCAAAACATTATAATATTCACAACATTAATTCTTATCACAGAAAATGTCCACACAGTTTTCACTACAGTGGCCACAGTATTCAGAACAAGAAGCAATAGAATACTCAAACTTCCACTCATGGGGCAACTCAATCATTAGTCATTCAATCAGTTCACAATAGAATATTTAAACTTCCACTCATGGGGCAACCATTAACTTAATCAGTCACTAATCTAGATTTACAATTACTAAATATCTTGGTCACAAATAC
>CM053588.1:102253125-102269074 GCA_028646515.1 Pseudochirops corinnae
ATGCAATTATTTATAGCCCTTTGGGCATAGTTCCAGATTGCTCTCCAGAATGGTTGTATCAGTTCACAACATCACCAACGATGCATTAGTGTTCCAATTTTTCCACATCTTCTCCAGCATTTGTTATTTTCCTGTTTTGTCATCTTAGCTAATCTGACTGGTGAGATGTGATACCTCAAAGTTGTTTTGATTTGCATTTCTCGAATCAATAGTGATTTAGAGCATTTTTTCATATTCTTATAGATATCTTTAATTTCTACCTCTAAAAATTGCCTGTTCATGTCCTTTGATCATTTATCAATTGTAGAATGGTTTGTATTCTTATAGATTTTACTTAATTCCCTGTATATTTTAGAAATGAGGCCTTTATCAGAGACACTGGTTGTAAATATTCTTTCCCAATTTCCCACTTCCCTCTTAATCTTGGTTACCTTGGCTTTGTTTGTACAGAAACATTTCAATTTAATGTAATCAAGATTATCCATTTTTGTTGCATGATTTATCGAAAAGGGCCACAGTGCTGCCAAAAGTGCCAGCTTCAAATGAGTTACTTTCTAGAGCAGAAACATGGCCATTTGGCACAGCTTCTGTGAGAGGGAGAGAGAGAGAGAGAGAGAGAGAGAGAGAGAGAGAGAGAGAGAGAGAAACTTATCTCCAAACAGAATGGCATCAAGAACCCCTGTCATTTCCCTTTCCTTCCAAGGCTTTTGCCAAGCCATTGTTTCATAGAAGGCCAGGCTAGAAGGATCATAGAATCATAGGGTTTGAGCTCTTTGAAGACAAGGTTTGGTTGCAAGAGACTAACAGAACACCTGAGACATACTCAGTGCATAATGAATGCTGATCGAATTGAATTGGAAAGCATCTTAGAGATCACCAAATTCAGCCCCTTATCTTACAGGTGATCCAAAAGAGGTTCAGTCATTTAACCAAGGTCCCACACAGTATAGAACCAGTTGATTCAGACTCAATTTACTCAAAGTTCAGTGTTCTTTCTGGTACCTCCTGGTGCTTCTCGAGGGACTTTTGATTACCTAGTCTAATCATCCCATTTTACAGATAAGGAAACTGAGGCCCAGAGATGTCACACAAGTTAATAGAGAGGCTAAAATTCTGGCCAGACTTCTCTATCTCCAAATCTAATGTTCTTTCCACTCTCACCACACTGAAAATCTTCATTTTATAGATTAGGATACTGAAGTTCACAGGAGAGCAACTCACCCAGGGTCACACAGACAGTAATTGGCAGAGATCATAGGTATCACAGGGCTCTAGATTCCCAGGGTAGAACTCCCCTCAAAGCAGAACATCATGAGTGTAAACTGTTGTTCAGAAAGCTTCCCAGGGTTGTAGGAGGAAGGTCATGTTTCATTCTCACCTGAGGTTCTTGTCTCCTGTGCTGAACCCTGGGAGATTTGAGCCAAGCTTTTGCATGTGAACCTTTCGAAGAAGTTCATTTCAGCATGAAAAAAGACCCTGAGGCATATGATAAATAGCGTGTACACACACACACACACACACACACACACACACACACACACACACACACACTCTCTCTCTCTCTCTCTCTCTCTCTCTCTCTCTCTCTCACACACTCACAAACTCCTGGCCCATGTACTAACCCGTAGCTCTGCAGCAGGGAGAGCCCCGAGCTGCCTTCTCTCTAAGTTGAAGTCTCCTTTAAAACTTAACCTCCTCCCATGTAACCCCACCCCGCAGTCCACCCCATTGCCAAGTCAACCTTCAGAAGACATGATTAATGGCCTGGAGGTAGTTTCTTGTCAGTAACTTGGTGATCTTTGTTCCTTGCTCATACCATCTGCTGAGAACATAGGAGGCTGTTTGCCTATTTCTCAGCCCTTTTCATGCTTATTAAGGCTGAGGAAGACCAGGGGCCGGGGCTCTCAGGGCCTCATGCTCAAATTGGTATCCTCGTTCCCAGCTCACTAATAGTGGAGATTTATAGACTCATCCAGCCCAGCGTCCCGGGATCCTCAAAGGTTGCTCCAGCTGAGAACAGAGGGCCAGCTCACAGAAAGATAAATACCTTCACATGCCTCAAGAGAGTAGTTGTTAAGTTCTTTGCTGTCAAGTTGGATGACTCACTGGATCCAGGGAATTAACAAAATGACTTAATGTGCCCAAAATTTTCCTTCCTGGGTTCTAGGATCTGAAACTGGTCACTAATCTTTTTTCTTCCAAAAATTGAGTGGCCAAGAGGTCATTCTTGAAGAATTATCACGTCTCCAGGGATCGCCATAAAAAGGGTTTTTGTCTTTGTTTTGTTTAATTCTCACACTTGTCCTTTTTACCTCGATTTTATTTTTCTTTGCTACTTTTCCTCTCCTCCATTCTAAAGGAGTTACCAAGGAATCCCCAGCTTGAATAAGCTGGTGTATTTCTGAGATGAGTACATTGGTTTGGAGTCAGAGGAACTAGATGAAACTCAGCCTTGCAGTTTAATGCTCCTGTGTGATCTTGGGCAAAATCATTTCACACACACTGCTGGGTCTTGTTTTTGTCACTTGTAAAATTGGGGGGGGGGGGTGGTTACAAATCCTATGATAAATTATGCACACACACATACATACATACATACATACATACAATACATATACTAACATATACACACAGAGATGCACTGACTTCTGAGGCCTGTATGTAACCATGGAATTAGGAGTGACGCTGGATTCTGTAATATGAGGGGTTTGGACCCCATTGGCCTCTAAGATCCCTTTACATCTCTTAATCTATGACCCTATAATCCTGTTCTCAAAATGGAATGCAAGTTGTGAGTAATTCTACAGAGCAGGGAAGACTTTGCATGTGGAACTGGTAATGTATTTTATATCTAATGTCTAAGAATCAACCTAACTGCATTGGAGAATTTCATCACCAGATAGGTGATTCATTTCTTCAGCCATAGCAACTCCCAAAGACCATCTATTAAGTCATAGTGAGGCTACGATCTGCCTCGGTAGAAGGCAGTAAAACTGGAGAGATGAAATCACATATTCTTGAAATCTGTACCAGAGATTTAGATTTGTTCTCCTAGTTGTCCCCAACGTGCCTAACTGTCCTGTTGGCACTGTTCAAACCTTAAGAAATAGGAGGTATTAAATTTCTATTAGAAGAGAAAAAAGAAAAATAGTCTTTGGTGGGAGTTGGGGTAGTGGTGGGATGAGGTATTCTTAACCAGGTGGTGCAGTGGATAGAGCACTAGACCTGGAGTCAGCAAGACCTGAATTCAGATTCTGTCTCAGACACTTACTAGTCTTGTGACTCTAGGTAAGTCACTGAATTGTTCTCAAGCTCAGTTTCTTCATCTGCAAAATGGGACTAATAACAATTGAGATGACATAGGTAGAGGCTTTTCCAGCCTTTTAAAGTACTATGTAAATGCTAGGTATTATCATTATTGTTCACCCAGAGAGTTAAACCACCAACATTCTCTTATATTTTATAATTAAATATGGAAATAGTAAGGGGGAAAATATATAATTTCCTCTAGCATCATGGGGATTGCAGTAGAATAAAACATCAAGCTTGATAGGTCCTCCATAAACATCAGTAAACCTCCTTATATGTGGTATCACTCACTGCATTCTGCTAGCATGTGGGCTCCCTGAAGGCAGGGACTGCCTTGCTTTTCTATCTCATATTCCTAGCACTAAGCTTGTAGCAAGCATTTAGTAAATGTTATTCATTCATTCATTCTAGAACCACAGTCCCAGTGCCCATAAGACAGCCTCAGACAGACCTCTGAGTTGGTGACTTCTCTCTTTTTTCCATGCAGTGGATTGCCTGGATCCCACCTGCTCTGGACGAGGCGTCTGCGTCCGAGGTGAGTGTCACTGCTCCGTTGGCTGGGGAGGAACCAGCTGTGAGACACCAAGAGCCACGTGTTTGGACCAGTGTTCAGGCCATGGAACCTTCCTTCCTGACACAGGACTCTGCAGCTGTGATCCTAATTGGACCGGACATGATTGTTCAATTGGTGAGTGTGAATGCCTTTGGACTGGGGTCTTTCGAGAGAAGGGTTTCAGTTTCCAAGTTTGGCACATTGGTAAGACATTAGTGCAGCCCCGTTCTCAGTTACCTGTGGAGCAGATTTTCCATGCCTCTTATTATTCTCCCTTCTCTTGTTCCCCTGCCTTCTGACCATTAGCCCCAAGCCCACCTGCCATGGTGAAGTGAACTTGAGAAATGAAGAGAAGGCCCAAGAATGTAGTAGTCCCTCAGAGCACGTATGAGAGGCAGGCTCATGAGAAGAGTCATAATGCTGGGGTCAGAGAATACGCATTCAAATTCTACTTCTGATAGAGGTCACTTATGGGCCTCATTTATCTGTAAAACAAGGGGGTCACTGAGGTATCTAGGATCTTGTGTAAGGTCCTCTGTGGGTCAGCATCATCTGTACCCTCCACAAAATCACAAAAAGCAGAATCGTTTTATGCTAAGGAGAGAAGGTAGCTGTCTAGACAAGGGCCATCATCACTGTCTCTCACTGATGCTCTCAGTTTCAGAAATAAAAATGGCAGAAGGGTCAGTGTTGTTCTGGTGATCTTTTTATTGAGGTTCCTTCCTTCTGGAGTGCCAGGGAAGGTAGGTTACTGCAAATTGTCCAAATTTCAGAAAACTTGCACATGTTTGCTCAGAACTGTGGACTCAGGAAAATTCCCATCTCCCACCTGATTCACCTTCTTTCTTATCCATCATACGTTCTTTGGCATCTCTCTGGGATCCCATGACATTGGACCCATGGGAGACAGTGCAGTCAATAATATATGTACCGAAAAAGGCAATTTCCACTGGTGGAAACTAGCCTGTCTTTGTCTGTGGGCCAAGGAAACCTCAGGGATGAGCTGGCTCTGGTGCAAGGTCGTGCTGAAACCTGGACTTCTCCAGTTGGTACCATAACTGATGTCAGGTTTCTGAGGCTCTTCTTGTGTCTCCTCTGGAGAAGCCACTCTCAGGGAGGAGCAATATTTCTCAAGAGATGAAATGTTAATCACTTCGTGTTTGTATTTGTTATCTGACAGGCTGTTATGTGATGTGGACAGATCCTTGGGATGTTGTCAGGAGTCCATTGTTAAAGTCTTAGACATTGGTCAGCTAAATGACCTTCAGCAAGCACTTCTCTCTAGACCTCAGTTTCCCTATATGCAATTTCTAAGATCCTTTGCAGGTGTAATAGTCTTCATTATAACATGCCTTCTTCCTCCAGCGTTTCCTGATTCTGTGATTCTGTGGTCCAGGGTCTGGGAGGGGAAAAAGTTGAAAACGCTCATTGTGGATTCCCGTTGCTGGTCTACCCCTACGCTTCTTGACTTATAGAGAGAGTCTATACCCAGGTTCAGACAGCTTTTATCCTTCTTTGTTAAGCATGTACGAGGACATGATTGCAAACACAGATGTGCAGGGCCACGTAAATAATTCCTTTTATATTGCTCTGTTTATGGCCTTATAATAAACAGCCCTCTTAAAGTGGTGTAGACTTGCTATTGTTCATTATGTAGCGATGAAGCTAATTTATGTCTGGCGTATAGCTGTCTGTTGCATTGTTAATCCTTGATGAAGTTACGTAGATGCTGATGGATGCAGTTATGGTTTTTGTGTGAGATTACTAAGTATTCTTTGCTTGGCCTCATAAAAGGAGACAACACAGCCATTAGCAGGGGATTGCTTTTAGAGCCCCAAGGCCTATTCTTCCCCAGAGCTGTGGACACAGAACTCAGTGGTGCTCAGTAGATGGGTGCATGTTGCCTTATGTGAAAATAAAGTCTCATGCCTAGAAACGACACTCGTTGGGGCCAGGGAAGAGATGTGTGTTTGGGGAGCAGAGATCTCAACTCACACAATGATTCTCAGTATTGTCTTGTGTAAGCCCGTGCCAACATGTCCAGTCTTACTTGACCATAATGAGCAGGAGGCTGTGGTCCTGTCCTGCTCTAACCCTTGATTGGAATTATGTTAAAATTAGTACAGTTTTCATGTAACTTTATTTCATTTGGTTCTCACAAACCTAGCCTTCAGGGTAGCAGAAGGTAGATCTGAGTTTGACTCCTCTCTCAGCCACACATATCCTGTATGGCCCTGGGTATACCATTTAACATTCCTACACCTTAGTTTCTTCATCTGTAAAATGAATGGGTTGGACCCCATGACCTCTGAGGTATGTCCAGGTCTCCGGTCTGTGCCCTGTGACCCAAAGTATCATCTTCTCTGTTTAAATAGAAGAGAAAATAGTCTTGAGAGTTGACATTGCTTGCCAAAGGTAACAGTTATGGCTAACATTTCTTTTCCAGTTTCCTGTTGTATTAGATCCTTTCACGGACCTCTCCCTCTCTCTACCAATCAATAGGTGTAACAGTTATTCCCTAAACTTGGCGTCTCTCATTTAGCTTCATGGGTTTTTCACAGGCCTTGAATGTACTCCCTTCTCGCCCTTAGAAATCCTAGCTTCCTTCAAAACTCAGCCCATGTTCTTCTTCCAGGAAGACTTTTGTGATTCTCTCAGCTGTCAGTGTCTGGATTCCCACCCACCCACCCTGCTTTGCATTCACCTTGTATATGTTTGCATTTACTCTCATGGGTACGTGTTATTTCCTGTCCACACCCACACCCACCCCACCCCCTCATAAAATGTTGTTCATCCTTCATTCTCCAAGAGGACCTATGGTATCACAAGGGTGATGTCTTGACTAATCTAATCTCTTATGATCTCTCTCTCTCTCTCTCTTTCTGTCTCTCTCTGTCTCGCTCTCTCTCTGTCTCTCTCTGTCTCTCTCTGTCTCGCTCTCTCTCTCCCCTCCCCTCTATATATATGTATATAGATATATGTATATGTAGATAGAGATTGATAGATATACAGCCCTCCCCTCTCTCCTGAGTACCAGTCTCACATTACCAACTTCTACTTGGATACCTCAACCTGGATGTCCTGTAGGCATCTCAAAATCAACATGTCCACAACAGAATTCAGCATCTTTCTCCCTAAATCCTCCCCTTTCCCCAGCCTTCTAGTCCATTCTAGGGTACCATCTTCCTCTCAGTTACCCATCTGTGATTCCTCATCCACTCACATCTACCCACATAACCAGTCCTAAGCCAGTGTTTGCTATTTCTACCTTCACATCATCTCTCCACCCATTCCCTTCTCTGCACTCATACAGACAGGTTCAGGCCCTCATCACCTCATGACCGAGCCATCACAACAGTTCACTGGCTTGTCTCTTTGCCTCTCTCTCAGCTCCAGTCCATCCTTGATTCATTGGCCAAATTGATTTTCCTAAAGCACAGCTCTTGACATATCACCCCTGTATTCAGCAAACTCCAGTGGATTCCCATTACCTTCTGGATCAAATTGTCAGTGCTCTATTCAACTTGTAAAGTCCTCTACAACCTGGGTCCTTCCTGCCTCTTCCATCTTCTCATAACCTTCTCCTCCATGTGCTTTTCTGTCCAGTGAAATTGGTCTCCTTCTTGTTGTTCAAGCACAACACGCCATCTCTTGACTCAGTATCTTTTATTAACTTCCCCCACCTATGCTAGGAATGCTCTTCTTCCTCATTCATTTCTCCTGACTTCTGAAGCACTTGGCTAACTTATCATAAGCATGGTGTCCAAAGGGAGAGTGATATCTACAAATCTCCACAGGTAGAAAGAACCCAGATCTGCCAGTCAGGTTCTTATTGGGTAGCCTGGGGCAGCTTGGTGGCTCGGTAGAAAGAGCCCTGGGACTAGAGTCAGGAAGATATGAGTTCAAATCCAGCCTCAGATACTTACTAGTTGTGTGACTGTAAGCAAATCACTAAAGCCTTTTTACCTGAGTTTCCTCATCTGTAAAATGAGCTGGAGAAGGAAATGGCAAATCACTCCAGTATCTTTGCCCCAAAAAACCCCCAAATAGTGTCATGAAGAAACACTCAACAATTGGGTAGCCATGGACCCAAGTAACACATGTAAATTGCAGGTGAAAATAAGAGTCCTACCACCTAACTATAATCACAGGATTATAGCCTCGATGCCAGGTTCATGGTGTGCTCTTCTTACTATTTCTAACCAAGTTGAACTGAAATGCACCTCAGACCACTTAGATTCAATCACAAAAAGTCAACAGCTAAGTATTTAGTGGTCTATGGACAGGGCAGCCTTGAAGCTGGAGCTTCTCCAGTTGGCAGAACCGCTCACAGACTGTCTTATCCCCTTAGAGAAGCAAGCTCTCTTTTCACTGAGCAAAGCAGAGTGCTGTTTGGCACAGAGAGTGAGGCTTAATGAAACCATCCTGAATCAACACACCCTGCATTAAACAACAAAAATGAAATGTGAGCTAACATGTTACTGAGCTCCTTGGTTTGCTTGGTGGAGACAAAGAAGTCGGATTCTTAGACAAGTGCTTCCTCTGTTTCTAGATCCTTGGATTCCAGCTTCTCTTCTGAAGCTCTTTTCTCTGGAGAAGCCTTCTGGACTGGCCACAGGGCTAAGGCTGGCTTTCTTCAGGAGCGTGTTTCATTAGGAGTTGGGCTCATTCATCTTTAAAGTCCCTACTTGCTCTGACATTCTAGAAGTCAGCACAAAAGAGGCCTCAGGATGATTCTGTTCTCATTATGGGATGCCTCAGAGTATTCTCTTTTCACTAGAAGTCTTTGTTTTTAAAGGCCAATTACCTTATATTCGTTTTACATTTATAGAGTTATTACTGTTTCTTCCCAACCACCCCCCTCCTTAGAATTAAAGCTCACTGAGGGCAGCAACTATCTTGACTTTTGTCTGTGTATCCCCAGCACACAGTAGGCCCTTAATAAATGCTGACCGATTGATTAAAAGACAGCCTTCCCATCAGTTCATTTGTAGAAGAATGGGTTGAAGTAGATGTCCTTGGAGGACTCTTGTAGATCTGAAGTTCTGGGATGCCTTTTCCTTCACTTTCTAATCCCCTTCCCCTTTGAATCTGTTTCCCCCCCCCCCCATCTTCATTTGAATGGGGCATGAAGGAGGTGAATATCCAGCCAGAGTCACTGCGTGTCCACTGTGTGATTATCACTGTGGCTGTGTAACCCTTGTCCCTGACACTGTCATGATCCAAAGGGCCTGTGTACACTTTGGTGGGGGGGGATATTTTATGATCTTGTCTCATAGCTCCTACCCAGGAACCTTAGGAAAGTATATGTGTCCTGCTTCCCAATGTACTGACACCAGCTCCCCACTTACAAAAATACAGTTCAGCTTATAGGGGAAGAAAGGTTTGTTTTAGGAAAAAAAAAAACAGAGACCTTTGAATGAATAATTATTATTCCCAAAGTGTAGGTAAATCCCCAGAAGAACTCCCAGTCCCAAATAGGAGGACCCTTCCGGAAGAGGGCCCCTTTCTTCACTGTGTCCTCCCTTGCCCAGCTTTTCTCTTCATTTAAAGCAGAGAGGGGCATTATTTCAGTCTCCCTACCCTTTTCTGCCTTCTCAGGGTCCCTTCACATTCCTCCCCATTCTAGCGGCCACCCAACCTGCCACTTCCTCAGCAAGACGAGTAGCATGGCCCATGGCTTTCTGATCTCTTGGCTCTGGATAACCAGCTAACATACTCAGCTCTCCCTCCCTTCCCCTTCCTCCAAATGCTACCTTTCACTTTGCACACCACAGCCTCCTTCCTCATCCTTTCCCCCTTATTCCCAGGTAACAGCTTCACATATAACCAGGTATATCTTGTTGAGGAGATGCCACCTTTATTCCTCTTCATTATTCAAACAGGAAAGGGGGAACTACTGGGAAAGTATATGTAGGGATAAAGAGAAAGTCAGAATGTTTAACTTTAGCTTGACAAGCGTTTATTACTTGGTTTCCAAAGATCAAGTTACATGTATACAATATATGGGCAGAGGGAGGGGTCCAGGTGCGTAGAGGGAAGTTCATGTACAAAAGACATAGTGCTTTAGTAGCAAAACCTGAACTTACTGCAAGGCGACAGGAAATATGCCAGCCACTAATAATTTTAAAAAGCAAACAAACAGCTCCCAGAATTATAAGTTTGCCCCCAAAGAAGAGCTCTGAGAAGACAGCTCCCCTCACCTCCTCATAGAGCTTGAGAGTGATCCACTCGTAGGGCTCATTGCATATAACTAGACTTTTTATGCACTGGTTGGTTTCGCCGATTTTTTTCTCTTCTCTCTCCTTTTCTTTTTACAAAATTCTTATTTGCCTTAAACAAAGGCTCTGGTGCTGGTGGGGGAGGTGGGCATACATCTATCAATAAGATTTATCTAAAAACAACTACTATAAACCCGTTTTCCCACTAGACCCCTGTGAGGTGGGTAGTACAGATAGGGTTTCCCCCATTTGACTTAAGAACCCAAATGGAGTGGTCATCCTACTGATGTGGGCACCCCCAACAATGACTTGGATGGTGGCCCATCTTATGAACAGCCCGCTGCTGTTCATAAGCTCCCGTAGGTTGACAACAGGAAGTCTACCTGATGTGCTGGGGGCTTGCCTTGATTTCTCTCTTGACAGCTGCAAGAGTAGCCATGGAGCCTGCTGGCTATCCGTCAGTCACCTCTCATCCTGTCCACGTGAGCTGCCCATCTTTTTCAGTTTCCTTGGTGGCGTTCTTTGCACTGTTTCTTCTTTATCATTATGCACAGTGATGTGTTGCAGCCCAGTCAGATCCTTCTCCATTGTCCTCTGGGTCATGCTCACTTCTTTGGAGAGTATAGTGCTCCATGACTGACAGCTATTCAGGAAAACCAGAAGAATGTTAGTATAAAAAAATCAGCCTTTGTTTCAGAGAGAAACCTGGGTTCATTAAAAGAATCTCATGGTTCCTGCCAAGTAATCCAACCTGCTTTTTTCTTCCTGTTCAGTTCTGGCTCTGACTCATTGTCCATTTGCAGCATCGGTCTGAGAGTGGCCTGCTGTCACATAACAATAAGTGGCATTTATGTACTGCTTAGAGGGAGGCTTATAAAACACTTTATAGCCATCATTTTACTTGATCCTAACAGCCTTATGAGCTAAATGCTTCAGGTGACGTTATCCCCATTTTACAGATAAGAAAACTGAGGGTCAGAGAAGTTAAAAGACTTGTCCATAATCATAGGACCATTAAGTATGTATTAGAGATTTGAATACTAGTCTTTCCTGGCTCCAGATACTGTACTCCTGCCACTTTCTTTCCTCCTCCTCCTCCTCCTCCTCCTTTACCTTCCAGGGTTAAGTGACTTGCCCAGGGTCACACAGCTTGTATGTGTCTGAGGTCACATTGGAACTCAGGTCCCCCTGACTCCAGGGCCACTGCTCTATCCACTGTGCCACCCAGCTGCCCCAGCCATACAACTCCTTTAGATAGCAGAGACATGATTCAAACTCAGGTCTCTTCATTCCAAGTTCATTCTCTCCAATATGCTATACTTCCTGTTACAAAAACTCATTTCACTTTATGCCTGTCAACAAGATTAATGTATATATGGGTCTTCTTTTGAATAAAAGACAGCATCTATTTTTCAGTGAAAAGTCGGGTAACCTCTCTATGCCTCAGTTATAAAAAAGGAACAATCACAAAACTACCTCCCACAGTTGTTGAAAATAATAAGTTAGATGATGTGAAGTACTTAGTAAACCTTGAAGTGATATATCATTATCTAATTTACTGTTATTATCGTTGTCTACACTAATCAGAGACATGGTGCAGGAGATTCCTCTCCAGGCATGGGTCAGGGGAGGGAATAGGCATTTATTAAGCTCCTACTGTATGCCAGGCACTGTGCTAGGCACTTTACAGATATTTTTCTCATATGAGTGGTTGTCTGGAATGAATGAACTCTGAGGTACCTTCTGATCTTTGATCCTAAGAATTTACGATATAATGAATGAACACTTGGTTACAGACCACGTTACATGCATGATCTCATTGAGTCTCACAATAATCCTATGCAATTGGCAGGTATGCAATCCTATGCATACTAGCCCAGTCTTCAGAGAGTTGAAGGGTCTCCTGCAGCCCATAAGTCAGGGCTCCAATTCAGGTCTCTGGCTCTAAACCCAGTGTTCTTTCTCCTACTCTCTGCTCCATGAAGAGAAAGGACCGTTTTCTCTCTCCTGACTTTTTTCATAACGAAGCTTTCGCTGTGTTCATGGAGTAACTGAAGCCACCCGCAACACCGCAGAGCACCAGCTCGAGAGCATGCTCTGATTAGTGGCCACCCCCAGGACCAGCACTATCTATGTGATAAAAATCTGACTCCTTGGCAGAACTGAGTGTCAGACTTTTAAGACAAAACCCTGGTGTAGAATTCATGTTGTGCTCAAGGCCAGCCAAGGACATCGCTACTCCAGAAAACTCTTCACATCATTTCACCTCCAAGCCAGCTTCCCTTACCAAGCAGAGCAGCGCGGCCTCTGCCTATGATGAACGTTGCATCTGCTTTTGAATACAATGCAGTTGTTACTATCACTACAGTGTTCTGAGGCTTCCCACTCCTGCCCACAGCCCTGAGTGAGTTTTCTTCTTTGCTGAGAACGGCATAAGAAAAGAACAGAAAATTAAACTTGGAGATAGAGGCCATGAAATTGGGGCGACCCTTAACTAATTCAGATGCTAACTGCTTAAAAAGGTTTTAGGCCATGCTCCTTTTGCGGAAGAAGCTTCTTTGATTGACAGCCCTCCTGAATTACAAATTCCCTCTCTTGGTATTCAAGGCCCTCCAAGAGCTAACCCCAGCTTACCTTTCCAGACTACTCTTAGATAGCTGTGTACTCTACCTTCTAGCCAAACTGGACTGCTTACCATCGCTCTGAATTGTAGTTTCCTTCCTCCATGCCTTTGCTTCCCACCTCCACCCCCTGTGCACCCTTCATCCTCACTTGTGGAAATTCTCTGCATACTACAGTCTATCTTCAGTACCACCTTTTTAATGAAGCCTGAATCTATTATCCCCTCGTTTCATTAACAAGCTTTCCCTCTCCTCAGTCTGTGCCTTCTATTTTCCCCTCTTATTAACTCATCTTACTAATTTTTTTTAAATCTAATCAGTCACCAGACATTTATTAAACACCGACTATATGCCTGCCAGGCACTGTTGTAGGCCCTGGGGATACAAATACAAAGACTGAAATAATCTCTTCTCAGGAGGAGCTTATAATTCTAATGGAGAAAATAAGTATAAATATCAGTATACATGGAACAAATGCAAAATGAATTTTATTTTATTGTAATGCAGTCATCTTGTCCTATTCCCCTACTAGCCAAAAAACCCCAAGAGGGCAAGGACTGTGTCTTATTGAAATTCTATTTCTGCTCTATTGTTGATGAGTCATTTTCAGTCGTATCTGAGGTTTTCTTGGCAAAGATACAGGCATGGTTCACATTTCCTCCTCCTATTCGTTTTACAGATGAGGAAGATGAGGCAAGCAAGGTCAAGCGACTTGCCCAGGGTCACACAGCTAGGAAGCATCTGAGGATTTGAACTTGGGTCTTCCTGATTCCAGGGCTGGTACGCTATCCATTGTGCCCCCCTAGCTGCCCGTATCTACTATAGTGCTCTGCATATGGCAGACACTTCTAAAATGTGGGCCAAGTTGCATTGGAACCTTTGGCTGACCCTGCATTTTCCCTCAGACTTTCCTGGGCCCATGTGGTGTATTGCAAAGAGCTCTGTCTCAACCTAGGAGACCTTGATATGAGTCTCATCTCTATGACTTCTGACCTAGTGACCCTGGGCACTCATTGAACCTCTGTTTCCTTACATAAAATTTTGATAATAATACCTGTTTTACAGCCTGCAGCTGCTGCACAGAAAGCGCTGCAGAAATGTGAGCTGTTTCTGTGCATTCCTCATTTTTAGTGCAATCCATTCTCTCTCTCCCCGAGTGTGTTTTGCCTAAATGACTTTTTTCTAGGCTGCCGTCACTGTCTCTGGTTTCTCTAGTCTAGAAAAACTGCACAGCTGAGGTTCTGTCTTTGAAATACACATTTATGCAGGCGCTTTATCACTTTTATAATTTCACTATTCCTGTTTATAGGAGGACTGTGGGGGTTATTCGAATCAGTTAGGCATTTATGAAGTACCTAATATGTGCCAGTCATTGTAGTAGCTGGGCAGCTAGGTAGCACAGTGGATAGAGCACTGGGCCTTGAGTCAGGAAGATTCATGTTCCTGAGTTCAGATCCAGCCTCAAACACTTACTAGCTGTGTGACCTTGGGTAAGTCACTTCATCCTGTTTGCCTCAGTTCCCTCATCTATAAAATGAGCTGGAGAAGGAAACGGCAAACCACTGCAGTATCTTTGCCAAGGAAACCCCAAATGGGGTCATGAAGAGTCAGACAAGGCTGAAAAGTCACTAAACAAACAAATTATAGTCAGTACTAGTGTTAAAAAGAGAAAAATGAAGCAGTTTCTGTCCTCAGGGAGCTTAAAAATCTGATTGCATGTAAGTAGTAGTAGTGGTGGTGGTGGTAGTATTTATGTAGTCCTTTAAGGCTTACAAAGCACTTTACAAATATGGCTCCTGATGGAACGGATGCTTGAATTCAGGTTTAAGGTAAGTTAGGAATTTTAAGAGACAGAGGAAGTCAGGCTTGAGTAATACCCTGAGAATGGACTTGGTTTTAGAGGACTCCTTAGTCTCTATTTTCCTCTGAACACATAATGGAAATAGTTCTGGATTTGGAGATATAGGCCTAGGGTTCAAAACAGTCCGTCACTCAGCAGATATTTATTTAATGATAACTGTGGTCCAAGCACGGTGCTAAGCTCTGGGGTATAAAGAAAGGCAAAAACACCCAAAAAGCCGGGAACTGACGTTCTGATGAGGAAGACAGCTTGTAGATAAATGGGTATGTAAAAAGAAAATCACCGGCATTGCCTGCCTTGTGACCCTGAGGTCACATCCACTTCTTTAAATGTCAGGGCTTTTTTTTAAATTTGAGAAGAGGTAAAAGGGTTGATTTAAACTTAATGACCACTGGCATTCATCTCAGCTCTGAAATCTGTCATCCTGTAGCCAATATGAAGACCCTCTGAGCTGCTTCCAGATAGGAGATTCCCATTGCTGTACATCTGCAAACAGGGCCTGGCTTAGGAGGTCCCTAGTGAGGATACTCTGGAAGGGATTTATGCTTCAGGTCAGATCGAAGATTCTGTGATTCTATGAAGCAAGAAATTAACCAGAAGCCAGCTTTCTAGGCATACACGAGGGTGATAGAAATGATGCTGAGCCCGGAGTCAGAGCCTTAGGCTCCTGGACAATTAAGATTGAAAAGGGCCTTAAACCATAAAATGTCAGAGCTCCTGCAGATTACTCCCACAAACACACTTTTCACCTTTATTTTTAGTCATTTCTTATCTATTGTTTCTTTCTTTGCTTCCTACAAATATGATCATTTCTCTTCTCCTTAAAAAGAACCTTTAATTCACCATGCATCCCCTTAAGCTGTCACCCTTTATCTTGTCTCTCTTTTATGGCCAAACTCCTAGAAAAAGTTGTCTATACTTGGATCCTCTACTTTCTCTCCTCTCACTTCTCAATACCTTGCAGTCTGGCTTTGGTCACTCAACTGATTCTGTCCTCTCCAAAATTACCAGTGATCTCTTAATTGTCAAATCCAGTAGCCTTTGTGCAATTCTTATTTTTCTTATCAATTATTATTATTAATATATTTTTGTATTTTCTTATATTTCTCCTGCTTCCACCTCTTATGGTGTTACTCCTTCCTGGTTCTTCCCCTACATGTCTGGCTGCTTTTTCCCAGTTTCCTTTGTTGGTTCATCATTCATATCCTTGGTGTGGTATTCTCCAGGTATGGGTATCTCTTGAGGCTTCATCCTGGGCCCTCTTATTCCTCTACACCAGTGGTTCTCAACCTGTGGGTCACGACCCCTTTGGAGTCAAATGACGCTTTCACAGGGGTCACATGGGTCTCCTAAGACCATCGGAAAACACATATTTCCAATGGTC
>CM053588.1:102269174-102346338 GCA_028646515.1 Pseudochirops corinnae
TCTCTCATATACACATACTCTCTCATTCTCTCTCTTCCTCTCTCTTCTTTACCCTCCTCTCTTTCTCTTTCTCTGTCTCTCTTTCTCTCTCTCTCTCTTCTTCCCCCTCCCCTCTCTTGTTCTCTCTCTCATACATACTCTCCTCATGCTCTCTCTCTCTGTCACACACACTCTCACACACTCTTTCTTTTTCTCTGTCTCTCTCTCATTCTCTCTCTCATATATACATACTCTCTCATTCTCTCTCTCTTCCTCTCTCCCCTTTACCCTTCTCTCTCTCTCTCACTCTGTCTCTCTTTCTCTCACACACATATATACACTCTTTCTCTCATTCTCTCTCTTACATACACTGTCTCTCATTCTCTCTCACTCTCTCATTCTCTCTCACACTCTCTCATTCTCTATCTCACACACACACTCTCTCATTTTCTCTCTCTTTCTCTCTCACATACTCTCTCTCTCTCTCTCTCATTCTCTCACTTTCTCTCTGTCTCTGTGTCACTCTCATTCTCTCTCTCTCATATACACACATACTTTCTTTCTCCATCTCTCTCTCTCTCTCTCTCACACACACACACACACACAAATACAACCTTAGTCTCTCCCTTGAGCTCCAGTCCTGTGTCACCAACCCCTTATTAGACATTTCAAGCCTGATGCCCTTATAGGCATCTCAAATTCAGCAGATCCCCAAAGAGAACTCATGGGCTTTTCCACCAAATCCTACTTCCCCTTCCTAACCCTGCCATTTCTATGCAGATCATCACTGTTCTTTTGGTCATCCAGGTTCTCAACCTCAGGGACACCTTCAGCTCTTCCTTCTCATACCAACGAGTTGCCGTGTTGGCTCAGTTCTAATACCAGCATCTTGCCTCCTCCTCCCTTCCCCCCCTAAAACCCCCACAAGCCATGATAAAATCACTTAGATGTATATGATGTTCTCTATCATGATTTCATCTGAACTTCAGGAGAATCTAGTATGGGGGAGGTTGTGAAAGTATCGTTTGTCTTTCTCCTTTTCTAAGAAAAACAAACTCAAAGAGGTTATAAAGAATACAGTTTGCATCACTATAGCATGTTATGTTTCATAATGGACTTCATGAAAGCCCTATGAGGTAGGTAGTGAAAACTTTATTATCGTCCTTTTACTGATTAGGGAACTGAGCCTCAAGTTTCTCCCATAGACTTATGCTTAGTAAATTGCCAAGCTGGCCTCAGAACTCTACCTTCTGACTCCAAGTCTATAGAGCTCTTGACACAATCCCCTGCTGTCTCTGAGTAATAGCAATAGTACATGTCTGAAAAGCTGAGAAATCTATTTTTACATTGCCTCCTAACCAACAGCAAAAGAATACTTGGCAACTGATTAAAAAAAAAAAGATCTAGTTCAGGAAGTAACAGGGTTAAAAAAAAAAACAACTTTTAATATAGTAGTTGCATTAGCGCTAAGTTTTAAAAATGCTAATTCAATTTTATTTACGAGGCAAAACATAATTACATTTAAATTTGAGGGAACAGAATTTAATTCTTATTAATGACAGAAAGACTGAGCAAGATGCTTTCATGCCACAGAAATTGTCTTATGTTCATGGATGGGAGAGAAAATTAGATTCTGTACCAAGCACCCACCCCTGGTATGAGCCTCATTTATGCAGAAAGAATTGTTACTTCTTGGGAAGCTTTAGATTCTCATCCGAGAAAGCACCAAGATCCAATTAAACATCAAAGGAAAACCTAATCTATCAGGTTGGAATATTTATATAGAGATACATTTGGGAGGGGGCAGGAGGAGGAGAGAATTTCATCCCAGGAATAACATCCATTGAGGTTTGACACTTCATGCACTGCTCCTGGACAGCAAGTGACAGTTTAATATCAAAGTTCAGAATAATAAATAACAGAGATTGACACTGGCATAGAGGAGGAGGAGGAGAAAGTGAAAGAAGAAGATAAAAAAAGGAATGTACAAGTGATGTGGGGGGAGGAGGGGTAGAAGGGTGTAGACACAGTGTGATGGTCACCGCCTTTCTGGTTGAATCAAAGAAGGGAAGAAACGGGAGAGAAAGAAGGAAGGCAACCGAGACATCAATGTTCCTTCTCTTTCTCTTTTGTTTTCTCTTCCTTTCTTACCAAATACTGTTTCTACCTCCACAACATCCTACAATCTCTCCTTTCGACATTGATCATAGGATGAAAGAAAAAGTCTAGATCTTGGCATTCAAGGACCTTCATAACCTGGCTCCAACTTGTTACAGGCAAACAAGACTAATTTGTTGTCCACGTCATTCCATTTAAGTCTGACTTTTCATAACCCCATCTGGGATTTTCTTGGCAAGGATACTGGAGTGGTTTGCCATGTCCTTCTCTGGTTTATTTTATAGATGGGGAAACTGAGGCAAACAGGGTTAAGTGACTTGCCCAGGGTCACACATATAGTAAGTGTCTGAGGCCAGATTTGAACTCAGGAAGATGAGTCTTCCTGACTCCAGGCCTGGCACTCTAACCGCTGTGCCACCTAGCTGCCCAACCAAACAAATAGTTTTTCTCAGATCTCATTCTTTGCTTTCAAATCTTGTATCTTTGTGCACCATAACCCCCATTCCTAAAATGGTCTCCTCACCACATCTCTGTTTCTGAAATATTTCCATTCTCTCAAGGTCCATCCTTGGGTGCATCCTCTTTCATGCAGCCTTCCCTGATGCCCCCAGCTCAAAGCATTTGTTCCCTTTTCAATTCTTCCATGCTACTTCTGTTTTAACCTGCCCTGTCTGTACCTTCTCAGTCACTCAGTCTATACCTGTCTTGGGCACTTGTCAGCAGATAATAGTTTTAGAACTGGAATGGAACTTTGAAGCCATTGAATCCAAGTCACTCTATAGATGAGGAAGCTGAGGAATAGAGAGGTTAAGTGTCGCACCCAGAAAAAGCCACCCAGTTTGTAAGTGTCCAGCTTCTCCCTGGATTCAGATTCTCCATCCACAGCTCAATAGCTGGGTGGACTTGGGTAAGTCACTTAACAAACTCTTCATCTCAGGGGTTTTATCTTTACATTACCTGCCTCACTGTGTTGTTATGAGGCCAGTTCTTTGTGAACACTCAAAATTCTCTCAAAAGGTGAGCTGTTATTTCCCTAATTAGATTCAAAAGCTCCAGTGAGGTGAGTGCTCAGAACCAGCCTTCAGCTTATGTGACAGGTCATGGTGAGCTGTGGGATTTCGGGGCATTGAAAACTAGAGATGGAGGGAAGGGAAGTGGTTATATAACAGCAGCTAATTATGGGCATAGTAATTTTTAAAAGGGGTGTGTGTGTGTGTGTGTGTGTGTGTGTGTGTGTATACACATGTACCTGCAGTGACCACTGTCTTTCTTTCACCTCATTGGGTTCTTGACTGTATTTCAATCCAGAACCACTAAGAGATACTTAAGAGGATGAGAACATTATAGTGCTTTTAGATAGGAGATTTGAGATCCCTGAATGTTGTGGCTTGTCCAGGGAGGCAGAGCAGGGACTAGAACCCAGATCCCCTAACTTCCAGGCCAGGGTTCCTTCCTCTTTATTCATTTTAAGTATTCACATTTTAGGTGACAGACACACAGGCTTTCCTTAGTACTGGGCTTGGGAATTTAGTCCTTAGTAGAGTCATTCTAATTGGAAAGTAACATGGCCTCAAATTAAGTGTATTAGCGTAGGTTTTACATAGGTTATACAAGCATTAGCATTACCCAGGAGCTCCTGGGGTGACATGCTTTTTAAAGGCTTTCAATCAGGGCAGGGGGGAGGGCACCTAATGCCGATACGCTGGAGTCCTCTTCGCTGATTGGTTTGAAAGGTTTCTGGGCACTGTTAGATGAGTTAAAAGGTAGTGTGGTTGAAAGGTTAATTAGCTTTGTACCTTCAGAAGCACGTTTCCTGGCATGGCCTGACTCTCCAACAGCACATACGGAGGTTCCATCACGTGGTTTCGGTAGTGCCTAAGTGGTCCTCATTGCTCTGCTTGGGTTTGGCCTCCTTTCCTCTCGTTCCTACCCCTACCCCCAGCCCGAAGCTCTACAGCAGTCCTGGGGGAGGTGAGGGGAAGAGGAGAAAGGGAACATTGCAGGAACGCTAACCTGGGGAATTCACAGTCTTCGAGCGGTACAGAAATCGGGCACTGCTGGAATTCTTCTTGCAGGTCAGCCAAAAACTCTGTAGCACAGGACTGTGGGAATGTGATGCCTTTGCCTTAGTGCTTTTTTCTCAAATGAGGTGGCCAGACTCCACGATCTACACTTGCGAGTTGTGTGAATCTGGTCATCTTTTACTAGCCTCAGTTTGTCCCCCTGGAAATTGGGAATAATATAAAAATAGTTAACGTGAGGGTCTTAGGATGATAGATTAGAGCTTCAAAGGACCTTTGAGGTCACTGAGTCCGACCCCCCCCCCCCATTTTACAGAGAAGGGGCTGAGGTCCAGAGATCTTGAATGACTTACCTAGGGTCACACAGGTAGCAAATGGTAGAATTAGGATTCAGACTCAGGTCCTCAGACTCCTAATCTGACGTGGTTCTCTCTGTTGCCTCCCTCATAAGGGAAACAATCAAGACAACATATATAAAGCATTTTGCAAACCTTGAAGGGCTGGAAGCTTCCATCCATCCCTTATATCCTGTGTGCTAAGATCCCCTCTAACCTGTTCCTAATAGGCCTGTGAGATAAGTGGAGCTGTTATCATTCATTCAGTAAGCAGTTTTTTAAACGCTTGTTGTGGATAGATAGCAGTGGCCAGCACTGGGGAAGATGGAGAGCCTTTACCACCCTTCTCCGTCCCCCAGGGAGTGTCCCTGTCATAGCACAGGATGCTAAGACACAGACGCAGGTAACTACGGGGGACAGTTTTACGTGATGAGCACATCAGAGAGGCACCAGATAGCATGTGTTGTGAGAATCTCCCTCTGGTTCCCCCAGCAGTCCTGATACATCCATCCACAGGCCAGTCTTTCTGTGCTCGTTTTCCCAGTGCAGAAACAGAGACCAAATGGGGTGAAGTAACTCTCCTGCATTCACAGAGCCGAGAAGGGGTAGAATCAGGATTCAGAGCTATATCAGGAACTTCCAGGGCCAACCACTGCCCTGCTGCCCGCTCTGCTTCTCAGATAGGAGGGTCCTCTATTCATGTCCCTTTCCTGTGACACTGACCATCCTCACCCAGCCTTTGCTCCTCATCTACTTCCTGTGGTTGTGTTCCGGAGATGGCAAACACAAGAACAGACCTGCATGTCGCCCTTTAAGGTTGGCACAGCACATCCATCCATCAGTCCTCAATATTTATTAAGTGCCTACTGTGTGCAATGAACTCAACATCCAAACCTTACAGTAACCCTGTGAAGTAGGTGCTACAGGGATTTTTTTATCATGATTTTACAGATGAAGTAACGGAGACAGGTGAACTTATTGGCTTATGGTTAAGCAAAATAATCTAAACTCAGGTCTTCCCAACTCCAAGTAAAAATAATAATACTAGTGATAACTGGCATTTATGAAGCTCTTTAAAATTTGTAAAGCACTTTAAAAATTTTACCTCACCTTATTCTCATGGCAACCTCAGGAGATAAGTGCCATTTTAATCCCAATTTCACAGATAAGCAAACTGAGGCAGAGAGGCTAAGTGCCTTGCCCAGGGTCACACAGCTAGTAAGTATCTGAGGCAGGTTTTGAACTCAAGTCTTCTTGAAATATGCCCCATTGCTTCTTTAGTCAAGAAGCATTTATTGAATGAATGAGCAAATGAATGAATGAGGATGAATCTATTAAGCACTTACCTTATGCTAAGTACTTAACATGTATTAAATTTTGGGGATATAAACACCCATACATGGGGTATTTATGGGACCATCATGGCCTTCTAATCTAATAGGCAGAGTGGTACTGAGCTCCTCTTATGCCTTGCTTTACTGCGTTTGAACACAAAGCAGTCTGAGACTCAGGCCCTCTGCTCAGCCCAGGGAAAGATAAATCTGAAACAATTAGGGAACTGTAGGCAGGAGTCACTCAAGGAGGGGAGACCTTCATTCCATCACGTCACCCCATGAGACAATCTCTCGGCCACCCATGAAACTCCACCTTGTCACCCGGTAGTCACTCTGGGTATCTTTCCCTGTTCAGTTGCAAGTTTCATGTAGATTCTGTATGTTCTAAGAGTATAAAGGTGATGGTATCATGGCCAACACACTAGGAGCTGGCTATGAAACATGAAATCCTACCAAAGATCATATATAAAATCTTAGCAATATCTCACCTTTATTTAGCACTTTAAAATCTACTGAGTACCTTCCTCAGAATGGTCCTGTGAAGCTCACCGTACAAGAATTATAATATCCCCATTTTATAGAGGAAGAAACTGAGGCTTCCTAGAGTACTTAGAGCTGAGAGGGACCCCAAAAATTATCTAGTCCAGGGATTTTTAACCTGGACTTGTAGATAGATTGCAAGAGGGTCCATGAATTTGGTGGGGGAAATAGTTACATCTTTATTTAAATGTAACTGGTTTCTTTTGTATTTTATTTATAATTCTGGAGGGCAGCTAGGTGGATAGAGCACCAGTCCTGGAAGCAGGAGGACCTGAGTTCAAATCCAGCCTTAGACACTTACTAGCTAGGTAGCCCTGAGCAAGTCACTTAACCCCACTGGCCTCCAAATAAAAATAACAGTAATTCTGAGAAGGGGTTCACTTGATTACCATGACACAGCATAGGTGGAGAACACCACCCTCTCATTTCACAAATGAAAAAACTAAGACCCGGGAATGTTATTTGACTTTCTGAGATGACCTGGGTAGGAAGGAGTAGAAGTGAAATCTTCACCTGACTCCAGTCACCTCCTAACAAGCAGTAAGGCCAGGATTGCAACTGCCATTTAAAGCTTCTCAAGGTCCTTCTGTGCACCCTTGGCCCTGAGATGTACAGAATGGTTTCACCAGATCTTACATTTGAACACCAAATTCCGAATCATTAGCAGATTCAGCCGAGGAGAAATGCGGCCCTGTCTCTGCCTTCCCTGCTCATGAATTTTAGAAACAATTTCCATCTGCATCAGTTCTCTTCAGCTTGTGGGGCTCCCTCTTGGCTGAGAGCCTTGAGTCTCTGCCGGGTCAAGTTCAGGGCATCTTCACAAGTGGAAGTGATTTGATGGGAAAATTATGCAGATCTCTTTCCCATTTGGGAGCAGTGACTCCTTCTCCTCCCAACGTTTTCAATCAACAGGATTGTGAAAATAAGTCCAGACGAATTAAAACATTGCCTTAATAGACCGTGGACTTCTAAGTGCTGGTGGGGCGATTAGCGTCTGCTGTGAAGAAGTGGGAGGACTTTTTTTTTCTTTTTGTACATCCTGCAGTGTTGTCAGAAGGCTTAGGCTCCCTGCTTGCCTGTCACCCTTACCCCTAGAGTCAGTGGATGTGCTGAAGCCCCTTCCCCATTACTGCAGCGTGGTGTGGTGGACACTCTAAACTGACAGTCAGCCTGGGTTTCCTGCCTCAGACATTCACTAAATGTGTGATCCTGTGCAAATCAGGTTTGTCGTGGGGTCGCAGGAACATCGCTTTAGAGCTGCAAAGGACCTTTGTTGTTGTTATTATTCAGTGTTTCAGTTGTGTCCAAGTCTTTGTGATCCCACTTGGAGTTTTCTTGGCATAGATATTGGATTGGTTTTGTCATTTCCTTGTCCAGCTCATTTTTGCAGATGAGGAAACTGAGGCAAAGAGGGTTAAGTGACTTGCTCAGGGTCACCATAGAGGTTATCAAACCCAAGCCCCACTCCTTTTACAGATGAAGAAACTAAGGCCCAGGGAAATGAATATATTTGTCCAAGATCACGCAGGTAGGGACAGGATTCAAACCCAGTTCCTCTGGTTCCTAATCCCATGTCCTTTCTGCCATACTACACTGCCTCCCTAGTAGGGGAAATCAGAGGAGATAATGTGTATAATGTATAACATACGTCAGTTTAGACTGTCTACCATGTATATAAACATATTGCAAACTCTGTACTATGTACATGAGAGCTAGACTTGGGGTCACCAGGGACCTCAGAGCTCATTGCCTGACCCATATCTGAGCAGGTACAACGTCCTTGACAAGGACACCACTGCCTCCAGGGGAACTCAGTGTCTCCTAAGGAAGTCCACTTCATCTGGGGACACTTCTGAGAGTCTGAAAGTTGTTACTTCTGTTGAACCATGGTGCCTTTGCCCGTTGGGCTGCTCTCTTGTTCGGATCATGTCGCTGCCTAGTTCAGAATCCTGTAAGGTCAGTTTCAATGCCTTAAGTTGGCATTCAAGGCTTCCACAGTCTGATGCCACCAGCCCTCTTAGCCATAGTTGAAAATATTCTAGATGTCCCTCTTCCATGAAGTTTTCCATGACCTCCCAGACCTCAACTAGATGCCTGTGCTCTCTCTATTTCTTAGAGTTCTCAGAGAGATTTGTTTATACCTTTCATATTCACTTATCACTTTGCTCCTTTGTGTTTACATTATTTGTCTTAATCATCTATATTCCCAACGTTCTAGATAGAACCTTGCACATAATTAAGGAATATTTGTGGAAAGATCTGCTGGCCACAGGGCCTGCAGCCTTTGCATATAGCAAGATCAATGACATTTGTGAATGAATGAAAAACATCTATTAAGCATTTATACCAGGCACAATGCTGAGCACTGAGGATACAGATAGAAAAAAAACAAGACTGTACCTGCCCTCAGGAAGCTTACAGTCTAGGAGCAGGAGACAGTGCATATACCATAGTAGTGGCCAATGAGGGATATTGGGGTCAAAGAAAGCTTGGCATTGGTAAGGGGAGTCATAGAACAATGGTAGTATCATCTGATCTTTGTTCCCAGCCTACAGAAGGAATGTAGGAGGGGTTGTATATAGAATGAAGATGGCCACAAATGATCTCATTAGATCTTCTTAACTGCCCTGTGAAATGACTACTGTAGGCATTTTTTTTCATCCCTACTTCACAGATGAAGAGACTAAAGCTCAGAGAGGTCATATAACATACCCAGCTAGTTAGTGTAGAAGGAAAATTTCCATATGGTTTAGGTAGTAAATTGGCCAGATGTGTTGAGCCTCATTCTTTGAGACTTTCCAGAGGATTCTTCAAGGCCCTTCTGTATACCCTTAGATTACATTAATTACAGTCGCAACTTGAGGGTGAGAACATTATGCCTTTTTTCCCCTTGTGTTGTTTTTTTTCCTTGAAAGCAGAAAAATTCATCTGGCTCCCAGATCAGAAGCAAACTTGTCAAGTCTGTGGTTTAAAAAAATAAAAAACTTCAAAGTTCTTATGAAGTCTTGAGTTAAATTCATGCAGCGAATACATGGTCAACAGACAGCCTCGTCCACCTGCTTTCAACATTCTTCTGCCACTGTGGTAGGATAATGATTTTGAAAATATTTACAGAGGAAATCTACCTAAGGTGCCCCATGTTTTAAGAAAAGGGGTTTTATCTTTTGGCAAAGAAACACACCTACAAGATCTATAAGAATGTGGCCCTGTGGTGTGGAAATCCTATACATATGAAAGTCATAACTCATTTGTATAACTCAGATACTGTTACTAGGTTTTATGTAGGAACTTGTATTTAGAGCTGCAAGGAACCCTAGAAGTATTTCTTTCAAAACTTTTATTTTGCAGGTGGGGAAACTGAGGCCCATAAAGATGGTATCTTAATGTAGGAGATACAAATAAAACAAAAAAAATCAAGATAGCCTCTACTTTTTAAGAGTTTATATTCTAATAAGGAAAGAGGGGGACTGGAAATGATAGCGAAGAGGGATAATGGTACCCTAGTTGGGGCAAAGGTATAGATGAGGAGATGGAGAATCAGTCCAGACAAAGGTGAAGGGCCTCTCAAGAAATAATGGTCCACAACTGTGATAGACTTAACTCTTCTCAGCAATACAAGCTATCTAAGACAATTCCAAAAGATTCATGATGAAAAATGCCATCTGCATCCAGAGAAAGAACTATGGAGTCTGAATATCGATTGAAGCATTCAATTTTCTCTATTTTTTTGTTTCTTCTTTCTCATAGTTTTTCCCTGTGGTTCTAATTCTTCTTTACAACATGACTAAAGTGGAAATGTGTCTTAAAAATAAATAAATAATTGTCCAGGGTAGGAAGTGTCTAATCAGCAGAGAGGACCCCAAGGTAGAGGTTTCTTTAGAGTGGGAAAGGCAGGAGACATCTAGGAGATGGACAGTTCTAGAGAATGAGTCAGATGAAGCAAATATAGCATTCTACATAAGAGTATCAGTGGAGAGGCTTAGAAATTCCCCAGAAGGTCTAAGAATCGTACCAGGGCTAAAACCTGTGAAATCAGTCGTCTATACATGAGTGTTCTGAGTAGGAATATCAAAGAAAGTAAACCAGAGATGTTAACATTGCTTCTCACTGTGCAACCTGACACGTAACTTACCTTCTCTGGGACTCATAACCCCTTTTCATAAAACAAGGTAATAGAACTAGGTGAGCTTTCTTTCCGGTGCCTTCCAGTTCTAGCTTTCTGTGTTCTCTGTCCTAATGTTCTGTGCAGTGAGGACCCTTCTAGCTTGAGCGTCATACCTTGGAGGCCCTTGTGATTCTCTGATCACAGATTTTCCCTCTCCTTTTCAGATTGTTGTTCTTCTTTGCCTAGGCAGCCAGAAAGCCCCGTCTGTTTAATGAAAACCAAGACCCCAACGGGGTTTGATCTTTTCTATTAGCACCCCATAAACGTGAAGGCTACTCCTGATCAGACCTCGGCCATTAAAGGCTGGAATGATGGAGGGAGCCCCGGCTTGTAAAGTTCTAATGTAGGGAGCAGATGTCCTCAGGGCAGTTTAATGGCTAGTGGGAGGAGGAATGCCCTGAGTTAAATGGAAGACTTAAAGAAATATTTAGATGGAAGATTCCTCTCTCTTCACTGGTAGTGTAACCAAACCATGTGTGAGAATATACCCAAAGGACTGAGTTTTGTGCTGGGATCTGGCTTGAATACAACCGGAGCTCAGAACAAAAACACTGCCAGAGGTAGAAGAGGTCCCTGGGTTTCATTACAAAGGCAGAGAATGCCAACTGGCTGCTGTTTTCTGGGCCTTCTGGCCCCTGGGTGGCAGCCTGGTTTCCTTCCACTGCAGTCAGTGAAATTAGCAGAGGTGCAGGCTGTTGACAAGATAGGCAGTCATCGATGCCTAGAATGCATTCATGTCTTTCATTCATACAAAGAAAGACAAAAGACAACCCTTACTCACAAGGAGCTCCTGGTCTAATGGGGGACAACCTGAAAATAACTCTTTGTGTACTGGTTTGTATAAACAAGATAAAGACAGTATACGGTGGAGATAATCTGCAGAGGGAAGGTACCAGCATTAAGGGAAGGTTTCTTGCAGAAGGTGGGAGATCAACTGAGATTTGATGGGAGCCAAGAGGCAGAGATGAGGAAGGAGAGCGTTGTAGCGATAAGGGATAGGCACAGAAAATGCAAAGAGTCAGACTACGCCCTGTGAGACTAGAGTACAAAGACAGAAAGAATCCCTGCCCTCAAGGACAGATAAAGGGCAGGTAGAGACATAAGTAAAGACCAGATAATTTGAGTGGAGAATACTAGTATCTCCCTGAGAAGTTTCTCCTCTTCTGTGCCTTCTTCCTATTTAAACTCCTTTTAATTTTTGTGTTGGTTTTTTTTAATCCAAATCTTTGATTTCATCCAAGTGTAGGGAACTCCAGGTACAGAAACTCCTTCCACCAATGCAGATAATAACTGTCCAGTAACTTAACCCTTGGCTTCTTACTATGTGACTTGTAGAAGTGACTTTTGTAAAATGAAGGTTGCACCAGGTTAGCACTCCTGGTGGCAAGCAGAATGCATTTCTATTTTAATTTGGCTCACCATCTTCATTATTGCTTTTCCTCTCTGAGCTCTTGTCTCCTTATCCACAAGATGAGGAGATGAGACTAAAGGGCCACCAAGTTCTTTCCATCCATGCTTCATCATGAAAGGTAGTTGTTTGGCTGAAAATCTAGCCTTATTTTATTTGGTACTGGAGGGCAGGATTTGTAATAATCGGTGGAAGATTTGGGGAGAAAAAATGGGTTCTTTGTAGGGAAAAACATCCCAGTAACCACCTGTCCAACAGTAGAATGGTTTGCATCTGGAGATGGTGAGCTTCTGCTTTACACGGTGTATGAGCCGTCCATTAGTCATCATCTATTAAGCATTTATAAATCCTTTGAGTTTACCCCCAGTTTATCCTGTCTGTATCTCGTTTCTACATAGTTGTTTTCATATTGTCTCTCCCATCAGCCTGTGAGTTCCTTGAGAGCAGGGACTAATTTGTGCCTTTTCTTTTTATGTTCCTGGCGCACACTCAGCCCAGTGCCTGACAATCAGTAGGTGCTTAATAAATGCTTGTTGACTGACTAGAATCTTTTTAAACAGCAGTATGTTAGCCCACAGTAAAATTACAAAAATAGCCACTTAATCTTGATTTTGGTGATTCTGTTTGGGGCATATATCCTGAAACTATTAACAAAAAACAAAACCAAGCAATAGCTAACTCTTTGAAGATTTCCATGGTAGTGGTATATGGAATTGCAAAATATCTGAAAGCAGTGTAAATGTCCTGCCATAAAATAATGTCTAAATAAATAGTAGTGCATTAATGTAAGAAGATACTGTAATGCAATTAAGGTCAACAAGTATGATGAATACAAAGAATGTGGAAAGATCTTTACATAGTACAGATTTTCTTAAGAAGCCTAAAGACTGTATTTACTGGAAGACCAAATCCTAGTAGAAAACCTCTCACAACCTCAGATGCATAATCAAACACTTAGGACAACGGTTTTTGTTGCAAAGGGAATGCAAGCGGTCTCGGTACTTAAGTTTATTGATTCGAAATCTAGTGCTCTTTCCACCAGGGATAGGGAGCCTGTGGCCTCGAGGCCACATGTGAAGTTTGGATTCAGTCAAAGGGCTGCACTTGAGGACCAAGAGGGCCACATGTGACCTTGAGGCTGCAGGCTCCCCATTCCTGCATTAGGCCATACCACCATTATACATTGTTTTTAGTACAACAATAATAGCATTGATATAGCACTTTGAGGTTTCCTTAGCACTTTACAGATATTATCTCATTTGATCCTCACAATATCTCTGGGAGGTAGGTGCCATTATTATCCCCATTGTACAATTGAGGAAACTGAGGCAAACAGAGGTTAAGTGACTTACCCAGGGTCATATAGCTAGTAAGTGTCTGAGGTCACATTTGATCTCAGATCTTCCTCATTCCAGATCCAGTGCTCTATCCACTGAGCCCCCCAGATGTCTCAAAAAAAAAAGCCACTTGAGAAAACAAGTGAAAATTGTCTTCCTAGACTGGGTGACCAAATTAAATTGGCCCCATTTAAAGTCTCTTGATCAGGGTTAGAAGGGAATGCCACCTTTTTGAATAGTAGAAAATGTTCTTTCTGCAGGCTTACACCTCATTTAAGAGATGTGCTATCTGCTGATGACTCTCACACCATAAACTGCCATGCAAAGAATATCCTTAACTCAGCACATGAATGACCATCATCTCTTTCCCCCACCTTCTTTCCTGGAACTTGTAGATTATAAACACCAGCTCTGCCCCTGAGCCCAGGCAAACCTGAGGGTCACCACAGCTAGCACATAGTAAGGAAGAGAGGAGGAGAGGGGAGGACGAAAGGAGGAAAGAGAAGAAGGAAGAAGGGGAAAGAAGAGGAAGAGGAAAGAGAGAGAGAATGTTGACAAAAGGCAAGAGGGAGGCCTCGTTGGTGCCTGTTGTTTGTCCTCCGTCTTAGGGGAGCCCCAAGTGCTTTGACTTGTGTGTACAAGGATGGGGGCCATTTTCAGCTTTGGACAACCCCTCCTTCTTCCTTGGGCCAGGAAATGCATAAGCACTTTCCTCAGGGGTCAGATCCGCAGCTGCCCTCACCTCACCTCTGAGCAAAGTAGTCTTGTGAGAGAAGAGGTCTCTCTACCTGGTTGAAATTTCTGACCTGCTTTCATTTGTGGAGCTCTGTTAATTGGAGTGATGCAAACAAATTTAGACTAAATCACTCCAAGTCGTGTAAAGCATTCAAACGGGCCGAGCCTTGGATGAGACTCAAAAAATGCACAAGCTCATTGTACCCATGACTTGGAACAGCTGTTGACACAGCGCACACCTGCATACAGAAGAACAAACCTTCTGGGATGCATGTCATAGAACCAGTAGGACCATGGGGCTCTAGAGCATTTAGAATATCACTCACCCCTGCAGAACGTTAGTTCCTGTTTCATTTTTGTCTGTGTAACCCCACTGCCTAGGGCTTTATATAGGCCCCACACAGAAGATCCTCGAGGCCTTACTTATGGTTGTATAGGGAGACTGGTCCTCTGATTTTATTGCCATAGAGAGCTCTCAGAAGAGGAAATTCCTTCTACTAATGCAAGTCACCAGCTTCTTTGCAAATTAAAGTCGTTGAGGGTTGCCCAGTGCACCAAGAGGTAAAGTGACTCGCCCACAGTGAGTCTTTTAAGGAGATGATAGAGGGAGTATTGGTGTTGTTCATCCTTTATTTTCGAAGAGAACCAATGACATCACAGGGTAACATCTTGACTCTCACATAGATTGGATTTAAGTGAGGCAGAATGACCCAAAGTCACCAGCCTCACTCTCTCTTCCAGAGTTATTGAAGTCCAGTGACAGGACAAAAGTCAAGATGACTCATGATGGGAAGAAAATATATACACAAATAACATGTGTGTGCAAGTAACATAGACTATGATGAGCATGTGACAAGTACAAAGGACACTGAGATTTCAGAGGGAGAGAATTCTTCTAGTTCTAAGTCACAGAGCTAGTAATTAACACAGCTGGAACTAGAATTCGGTTTACATAGTTCTCAGGCCAACGGCCTTCTTACTCTCCCACTGTGTCTGGCTCTCATTTACAGGAGGATGACCCCAGGATCACAGTTTAGAGCTAGAAAGAGCCTCACTACTTACAAAGTCCCACCCTCTCATTTACAAATGAGGAAACTGAGCCCCAGAGAAATCGTGCCAGTCAAAACTAAAAAAGGATATAAGATCTCTTTCCTTTGTTGCTACAGCCTACTCTGACAACCAGAGCATAAGATCCTAGAGGTTGGTAGGCTTCTTAGAGGTCATCTAGACCAAAGACCTCCTTTTACAGGTGAGGAACTTGAGGGACAAGGATGTTAAAAGACCTGCCCAGAGTCACATAACTTGTGTCTTAGGTGGGATTTGAACCCAAGTCCCCCTGATTCCAAATCCTATGCCCTCTCCCACTATGATCCTCTTAACTTAAAAAAAAATTTATTCAATGCCCAGATAGAACATAGGCCCCCTTCTAAACCAAAAATGAGTCATTTAAGCCTAAGGCAGGCTTGCTTTTATTAAAGGGTCAGAAAGAATTTGATTCAAGATAAATTAGAGGTGTCACAATTACCACAGAGACACAACTCAATTTGACCAGATTTATTAAACTCTTCCTTTGTATGCCTTACTAAGTACTAACATACAAAAAGTGATATCATCTAGGTCTTGTGTACAAGGAATCTAAAAATTTCAGGGGTATAACACGTGCAAAAAAAAAAAATTGTGCAACAGCATAGAATATAAACCTGGCAAAGATTAAAAGTTAGACAAAAAGGCTAAAGAAAATTTGGGGAAGGAGAGATCACTTTCAGCTTGGAGGGTTGTGTCTGGGGAAGATCAGGGAAAGTTTCAGTGGCATCTGAAGTGAGGTCCTTTTAATTGAAAAAACACAGGATGTCAAAAGCTGATTTGTGGAAGAAAAGCATTTCATGAGGGAGGAAGGGCACGTGTGATCATGGTTGGCAGTACAAGGTGAACCAAGGTCGGGGGGCGGGGGGTCAGTAGATCTGCTTTCCAGAAAGCAGAGTGGGAGGAAATAAGGTAGAAAAGCCCAGATGAGAAGAAGAGTTTCCCAGGTTTGGGTACCAAGATAGGAGAATCAAAGCTGGCATTTTTAGGCTGGGGATGGGGGGTGAGGGGGTGAGGGGTGGGAAGAGGCAGGAGGAGGCAGAAGAAGCATGTCTTGTCAGGTTTATGTGACATGGTGTAGCATGAACACCTTCCCTTGTGGATTTCACTTCTGACATCATCCATTTTCATGTGGGAACACAGCAGGAATATCCTTTCATTGAGGGATGCCATCACTAGCTTTGCCATATACTCATCAAAAAAAGTTAAATCAGCAGCAATAGTGTTTTACAGTTTAGTGTTTTCTTCAAAGGCCTAAAAAGTACATTATAAATATCATGGATTAGGCAAAATATTTTGTGTATTCTGAGAAGACAACGTGATTAGTGAAAACATGGCCAATCAGAGTATCGAACTTAAGACCCAGCTCTGCTTTTCCTAACCATGTGACCTAAGAGCTCATCTCCGACCCTTACTGAGTCTCAGATTCCTCATTTGTGAAATGGGAATAATCCTCTGCCACTTCTCCCTCCCTTTCTCTCCTTCTCCCTCTTTCGATGGCAAGGGCAAGATTTAGTAAAGAAAACACAGCGGCTAGAACCCCTGTTTGTGTTACACACACTTTGACATCACTTAACTTTATTATCAGTGATTCATCTCTGGATTGTTTCCATGCAACTAATTTTTAATTAAATTTGACCTTCCTTACATCTGTTTAGAAGGGCTTTCCCCTTTGGAACTGGCAAACATAAAAGCTTAGTGAGCCAGACCTGTCCATTTGCAAGAGAGAAAGGGATGAGGGAAATCGAGGACAAAGAGGGGAAAGTCAGCTGCCCCTCGGATTTGTGTTGTCCCGGGGGATTTGTGTTAGCAACCCCAAGAGATTCCTTTCATTCCTGTGATGCTAAGTGAAGCGTGGCTGCTTTTCTGGAGAGCAACACTCTGAATGTTTGGTGTTTTTTTTCTCATTCTTTTCCCCCCCCACTGTCTTCTCCTGCTTCCTCTCCTCCTCACCCCCTTCCTGCCCTGTCTCTTGATTGTGCCCCCAGAGATCTGTGCGTCAGACTGTGGAGGCCACGGAGTCTGCGTGGGAGGCACCTGTCGCTGTGAGGATGGCTGGATGGGATCGACCTGTGATCAGAGGGCATGTCACCCTCGCTGTAACGAGCACGGGACCTGCCGGGACGGCAAGTGTGAATGCAGCCCAGGCTGGAATGGAGAACATTGCACCATTGGTACGGGGAAAGGAAAACAACCTGTAATGGCATTATTAGACTGGAGTGGGGGGGGGGGGTTAGGAGGTGAGGGGTGGGAGGAGGCAGAAGAAGCATGCCTCATTGGGTTTATGTGATGTGGTATAGCATGAGCACCTCTCCTTGTGGATTTCACTTCTGGCATCATCCATTTTCATGTGGGAACACAGCAGAATGTCCTTTCATTGAGTGATGCCATCACCAGCTTTGCCATGTACTCATCAAAAAGTTAAATCAGCAGTATACATCCCTAATTCTCCTGGGCCCCCACCCACACCACCCCCAGTCACGCTCTTCACCGAGGCACTGTGGTATCCTACAAAGAACTTTGGGTCTGGAGGTATCCCTGGACTCCAGTACCAGCTCTGACACTGGCTTTGTGACTCTGGGAAAACACCCTCTGAGATTCAGCTTTCTCACCTGAAAAATGGAGGCAGTGATACACACCATATGTATCTCACACAGTGTAGTTGGGAAGACCAAATGAGATTAGGCACGTCAGGCGCTTTGTAAGACAAAAATACAAGCGATTATTGCTCAGTTCTGCTAACATTTCTTGAGCATGTATACAGAATTCTTTCTCACCAAGGATCGGATTACAAGTGGAACAGTTGAGGCTTCCTATTTAATTGGAAGGGTTTGGGTTTACACTAACTCCGTTCACAAATGTTAATGGTAAACCCTACAGATATTTCCTAAGCACTCAGCAGGAGAGGAAAGCTGCCCTCAGAGCCAGAAAGACCGAGATTTAAGGGCCCGCCTTTGAAAAATACTAACTGTGTGAGCGGGAAAAATGTCACTTAATGTCTCTTAGTATTGATTATAACTATTTCTAGTGAGCATTTATATAGTACTTTAAAGTTTACAAAGTACTTTAAAAATATTTCATTTTTGTCTTCACAACAAACAACCCTGAGAGATAGGTACTATTATCTTTATTTTGTTTTTGCTTTTTAAAGGGCAGTTGGGGCTAAGACTTGCCCAACGTCACACAGCTAGTTTTTGTGTTAAGTGTCTGAGGTCGAATTTGAACTGAGGTCCTCCCAACTCCAGGGTCAGTGCTCTATTCACTGTGCCACCCAACTACCCCTATAAGTACTATTGAAGAAACTGAGGCAGACAACCATTAAGTGACTAGTCCAGGCATACAGCTGGTAAGTTCTGAGGCATTGCTGGAATTCAGTTCTTCCTGACTTAAGGCCCAATGTTCTGTCTACTGCATTACCTGGCTGCCTCTCAGTGCCCCCAGGCAACATTCTAGACCTAAGTTAGGGAACTTCACAAATAGAGGGATCTCCCCATACCAGTAAAATCACAGTTTTAAGCCCCTATCCCTAACCCTAGTCTGTGTCCTGTACTATGCTAAGCACCAAGGAAGAGGATAAGATTATAATAGCTCATATTTCAATAGTTTTTTACAATTTAGAAACTGTTTTCTACAAAGGCTTAAAAAAAATTATTTTCCCTGGGTCAGAGAGTAAGGAGGCCTTGCATAAGGTCTTTTGACTATAAGCCCAGACCCTGTCTGCAAGGAATTAACAGTCTAGGGATAAGGCATGTACACAGACATTTTTTAATACATTCTCTATGCAGTGCTGTAGACTGTGTGCTAAAGAAGATAAAAAGATGAACGAGGCTTCGGTCCTTGTCCTCTGAGAGGTAAGGCCAGGGTGCCCCAAGCTTAGCACCTTTCACATCCAGTTACAATGGTCACCAACCTCAGAACTCGCTCTGAGCTTCCAAAGTCTGGCTGAGTGCTCCTTGATAGACACAGCAGGGGAATGTATAGCATATCCAGCTTCCCATTCAGCTCTGGCTCCTTCCTTCATTGCCTCTTACCTACTCCCTTAAGTGTCCTAGTTAGGTGGAGGCACAGTCACGGGAGTATTCATTCATTTATAAAAGCAAACATTCATTAAGAGACAATTGAGTACAGAGCATGGTCCTGGGTGTTAGAAGGGATCTTAGAATGCAGAATGTGGGTGCTGGGAAGAACCTGTAAACATTGATTGACAAAGTCAGAAGGCACCTGAGAGACTGGCAGTCAGCAGACATTTATTAAGTACTTACCCTGTGCCAGGAACCATGCTAAGAGGCGGGGGATAAGATTTTTCCCTCACGGAGCTCTATCCAATAGAAAATATAAAAACAGCTATGTAGAAACAAGATCTTTACAGGATAAATTGGAGATAATCAATAGAGGGAAGGCCCCAGCCTTAAGAACCAGAAAAGGTTTCTCATGAATGGGATTTTAGATGGAACTTGAAGGAAGCCAGGAGTCAGAGATGAGGAGGGGCAACGTTCCGGACAACTCTGAAAGGTCAGCGAAAATGCCATCTCCCTCATCTCACAGATGGGAAAACCAGTGCCTTCAGAGGGCAGGTGATTTGTCAGAGTCGCACAGCCAGGTAGAAGTGGATTTGAAACTGGAACCCACTTCTCCTGCCTTCCAGTCATGGAATCTCTCCTCTGTACCACATAGTCCACTTTAGACCATTCCCGTTTGCTACGAAACCCAGCTTCCTTATGCCATTCCTCTCTGGCCTTCCTGCTAGCTTCTTGTTTTGTTGAGATAGCAGTTGGCTTGCGTTATCATCAACAAGTAAACACTCCTTACAGACTTAAGCTGAGTCTAGGAGATGGGAATGTTTGTCTCTTTGTTGTGGGGCAACGTTTTTTCTTGTTCAAATCTAGCCTCAGATGCTTAAGAGCTGTGTGACCCTGGATAAGTCACTTAATCCTGTTTGCCTCACTTTCCTCATCTGTAAATTGAGCTAGAAAAGGAAATGGCAAACAAGTTTAGTATCTTTGCCAAGAAAGCCCCAAATGGGGTCACAAAGAGTTGGACTCGACTGAAAAATGACCAAGCAACAAAAAACTGTAATTAGATGGTTAGCAGGTGGGTCTAAGAGTAGGAGCTTTTTAAGAACCCATTCCCAACTCCTCTAGTGACTCCTCAGCTCAGGTTAAGAAACGGCTGCAACTCGTAGTGAATGAGCCTTCCTGATGCCATGTAGAAGCTAGGTAGCCACTGAATACCCTGATGTGTCCTTCAGTCTTAGGTGGATAATATAACACCCTCATATGAGATCTGTACTGTTCGGGGGGCAGAAGCATTACCAATGACAATTTCTTTATGTTCTTTGCCACTTAAAGACCTGGAGGGGAAGCTCCTGAAACATTCGTGCTACTCCTGATAGAACCATGAGATTTAGAGAAGAAAAGGAATCTGGGCCATCTAGTTCATAGCACCATCAATTTGGAACCAGGAAAGACCTTTAGAAATCATCTAATGTAGCTACTTAATTTTACAAAAAAGGAAACTGAGGTTCAGAAAGGAAGAACCTTATCTAGCATTATATTGGAAAAAGGGAAAAGTCAGACTTTACTCCCAGACCTTCTAACTACCATCGCAAAGTTCTAATCACTACACTACACTTACTTCTCTCATCCTGTCCTACTCTAGCGAGGTATCAAAAAATGCATTTTTCCCTCTTCTGAAATATTGGTTCTTTATTAATCAGATTATTGATATAACACCCTTTTTGGTCAGAGAGTTCTCCCGTAAGCTGGTCAAGATAACAAGTTTGTATAAGACAGCGTCCCTGCCCTCATGGATCTCAAACTTCATTGACCCAATATCACCCATACAAACGTCCCATGTTGCCTCTACCAATTCCAGCTGTTGCATATTGTTCTGCCCTTTGGGGTCAAGCAGGACAGTGCTTCTACAGGAGACCCCCTCATCTATGTGTAAACAGTTGTCATGGCTTCTTCACTGAAGTGTTCCCTTCTTCAAACAATCCCCTTCTCCTTCAGTTGGAGCTCACTGTTGTTTGTGGATGTTAGCTGTTTTTAATCATTTGTTTAGAATTCTGTTGCCCCAGTCGCCAGACTGTCCAAAGCTTGTGAACATCAGTCTTTGAGATGATAAAATCAGCTTTGTCTGGGTTAAATGACTAGGTAGTTAGGAAAATCCCCCAAACCCACAGCATAAATGATGCTCAAGAAGATTTGTCAGCAAATTGAGCTGTATTTCATGTTTACAATAGTTGGTTATTTTGTTTGGGTTCCCCCTCTCCATGACTCTACAAACTGGTTTAGGCAACACCCACTCCCCTTTTTGGAGTCTAGAATTCAGTTTCTCACGGCCACCTTTGGTCCTTTGAGAACCAATTCTCCTCTGTAGTCACAGACAGTAGATTCCCCTTCTGGGCCCTGCTTGTGACAGCTACACAGACTGCCCCCTGAAGTCTGACCAAGTCATGAACACCAGCATGATTTAACAGGAGGTTGAAGAGGCGTCAAGCCTTAATATTGGCACAGATGAAAGGACATTGGCCTGCATTGATGTGCTAAATGTTTCCCTTCCTCCCTCTCTCCTTTCCCTGCATGGTGACTTGCTTGATTGCAAATGACTGCCTTTTGCACCTCTGCCTCTGCCTGGCTATATCATGTCATTTCAGGTGTCTATGTGTGCAGGTAACACAAGAGGACACACACCAAAGGTACAGGCTCAAGGTGGCTGCTACTGTTCATTGGTCCCACAAAAGCATAACGTGACAAAACAGCGTTCCTGGGGCCAGTCGGTCCAATAGTACAGAGGAGGAAGGTGTGAGCCTCCCTAGTGGGGACTGAGAGCAGAGCCAAAGCTGCTGGGAGTTAGAGGTGGAAGAGAAGGGCGAAGAAAGGAGTCTAAGTGCATTGTAGTACAGTCCATCATGGCGGGCTGTATTTTAATATCTGTATCAAAAGAGTCATTGTGGAGTAGTGGAAAGAGCACTGGGTTTGCAGAGTCCTGGGGTCAAATCCTGCCTTTGTGACTTTTGAAAAGTCACTTCCTTCCTCTCTAGGGCTCAGTTTCCACATCTGCAAAATGGGATGGTTGGACCAGATGAGCTGGAAGGTACCTTCTAATTCTCAGGTCTGTGATCTTATAATACAGGTCTAGACACTCTCCTGTAGGATAGATACGTGAGGGAAAATCCTTTGTTTCTTGTTTGAGCACACACAAGTGTGGATCTTCAATTTATCTTTTAAAGTAGCAAAATATACCTAATATAACTCACTTTTAGACACTATTTTAAGGTTTATGTGAGAGACAATTTGGGTTAGTTGATAGAGAGCTTAGAACGGGGAAGAACTGTGTTCAAACTCTGCTCCTAGGTTTGTGGTCACGGGCTGGTCACCTCTCCTCTTCATGCTCTTATGTCTCTAAGTTGATAAAAGTCCCGAGCATCATTGGCAGAGGACATCTCCTCATCCAGGGAATTTGCCCATATCCTGATACCCAAAATTCTGGTCTCAAAACAGCTCTCAGAGGCACATAATAACAGCCATTCAATAAGCAAGCATTTATTAAGCACCTACTATGGTCCAGGCATTGAGGGGTTAAACAAGTAGAAGTGCAATTATTGTTACCCTCTTTTTACAGATGGGGAAACTGAGCCCCAGAGAGGGAAAGTGACTTGCCCAGATTCACCCAGGGAGAAAATAGCAGAAAAGTATTTGAACCCAGGTGTCTTTCCTGACCAACACTCTTTGCACCATTCTTCCTGATGACACTGGGGAAGCCCAGTCCCTTTGAGAACCATTCTGTTTTTGTGGTGGTCGTTGTTAATTTGCCGATGTGAAGTATTAGAAATTCAGAGAGCTTCATTTCCCCCATCACACGGTATTTCATTACAGGCTCTACATTCCATCACTGCCACAGTGTAGTTAATTCCTATAAAATGGATGTAGAAGCTGGTGATCATGAGCTCAATTCGAAGGCCCCCGTGTGCGCTAGCGAGAGGATGGAACACTTGTTTATTTATACACGGTAGTCATCTATAAACTCAGCCCATTGCCTTCATTCCCATATTCCTTCCCAAAAGAGTGAAAGAATGTGAAAATTTGGGGTGTTTTATGACTGAGTCCCAAGTACAAAACCTCCCTCCTGGGGTTGATGTGAAGAAGGGGGTGTGTATGAAGAGAGGAGCTGGGTGCGAATCCCTTCTTGGTCCCTGTGTGATATAGGTTAGTCACTGGCCCCATATGGGCCTCAGTTTCCTTTTCTGTAAGATGAAGGGAAGGAAGGAGACAAGCTTTTAATAAGCGCCTACTTTGTGCCAGGTGCTTCTCAAATGTTATCTCAAAGTGCTTTTTTGTGCCAAGGGCTTTCTAAATATTATCTCATTTTATCCTCTTAACAACCATGGGAGAGAGGCGCCATTATTATCTCCATTTTATGGTTGAGAACGGAGACATTAAGTAACTTCTCCAAGGTTACACAGCTAGCATCTGAGGCAGGATTTGAACTCGGGTCTTTCCTACTCCAGGTCCCACGCTCTGTGCACTATGGCACCACCTAGCTGCCTTAGACAATCTTAAGATTTTTTTCTGAATGCTACGATCCTCTGAGGTCCTACCATGTACCGGTCAGCCTCTGTGAGCCATAGCGCCCTGCCAAAGTTGTTATGAGGACGGTACCTTGTCAGCCTTATGTTTAGAAATGGGAGCAGTTATTCTCCAATGACTAACTTTATGGCCACAAGAATGATGCCTGTTAAAGGCCCATCAGGCCTTTGGTTCCATGACTGTTGAGCGCTCCTGGTTTGCTTTTAGTTGAAGAATGTTCTTAGTAAATGGGGCCTCTCTGTTTGATTTTGCATTTATTGCCCCTTAGGTTTATGCAAACATCAGCCCATTTCATAGATATTGTGGAAAGCAAAGGGCCCATCTTTGAGTCCTTCCAGTCCAGTCACTTCATTTTATCCCAGCCATTTATTATCGTTCTATTCTTTCAGATACTCAGAGTAAAATTAATTAATAACCTTTACCTTCTCTGAACACAAATATGCGTATCTCTATCTGTGAGACACAGTCTACCTACCCCTGGAGGTAAAATGAGTTGTATTAGGGCCATATCTCAAAATTGCTGGCAATGTGGAATCTATATTTTATTGTCTTTTCCAGATAATCTACATGCCTTATGTATTTTTTCCTTTTTTGGTCAGGGAGGAGAGGAACATGGAGGAGAAAAGAGGGCAGCTAGGTGGCACAGTAGATAGAGTGCTGGTCCTGGAGTCAGGAGGCCCTGAGTTCAAATCCTGCCTCAGATACTTACTAGCCATGTGACCCTGGGCAAGTCACTTCACTTTGTTTGCCTCAGTTTCCTCATCTGTTAAATCAGCTGGAGAAGGAAGTGGCAAACACTCCAGCATCATTGTCAAGAAAGCCCCAAATGGGGTCACAGAGAATCAGATATGATTGAAACAATTCAGCAACAACAGAGGAGAAAAGGAGTGTTACAGGCAGATTCCCATAGAGAAATCTGGGAAATACAGCTTCCTTTTAGGATGAATTTGTTTCTTCTGTTTTTTCTGGGAAACAATCAGGACCATAATATAGAATTTATCATGAATTAATAATTTTCTTAAAAATCATAACATTCATATAGCGTTCATATGCTTTAGTTACAGAGTTACACAGTGAAGTTACAGAGTATTTCACATACAGTATCTCCTGTAATCCTCACAACAACCTGTGAGATACTTAATGTGAATTTTAATTAGAACCGATCTTTGAGATGAAGAAGAGGCTCATAGAGAAGCATAATATTCTCCTCCGTTTGTGTGACACTTTAAGGTACACAGAATCCTGTCCCTGTGGTACATCTGTGGGACAGATAGATAACCACCATTGTGGTTAGGAAAGACCAAGTAGATACTCCTCTTTTCACCATCATTGCTAAGTGGAGATGCAACATGCAACCACAGAATTTTTCTATCTCCAGGATGGAAGAGACCTAGGAGGCTCATATAAATATAGTTTTTTTTGTCCCAGATCACTGGTAAATGGTGGCTTTGAGATTTGAACCCCAGGTTCCAGGCTCCAATTGCAGCACCCTTTCCATTCAACCACAGCTTCCTCACCGAAAAGTATGTTGCCACTTAAAAAAAAAAAGGACCTTTGCTAACCTTCTTTATTAAGTGACAGAAGATTACCATGACATATCAACTGATAATATCTTTAAAATTCCAAACCTGGACCCCAAACTAGTGATTATTCAAGACAGTAGAGATACTAAATTTTGCATTATATGATAAATCCCAGTCTTTAAACCACATTGACATTAGGGAGTTGAGAACGTAATCTCACTCTGATATGTCATGATTCCATGATTGAGTAACACCAGACTTCCTGGTTGAAAGCAATCCACAAAGAAAGACCACACTTAATAAGGAAGGCTCCCCTCCCCATTAGGCCTGACAACTATCGAGTTTCACTTGTGCAACCTATAAGCTCTTATCTCAGAGCTTGCCATGTGGTATCAGTGACTGTAACAACCCTACATTTAACCTCACAATAAACCTGCTGGGTCATGGCAGTTAGGGGCGCCTGTGACCCAGCTGGGGAAAGAGAAGCTAGATGGGGATCTGGACAAGCTTATCTTCTGCAGAGGAGTGTTTGACAAGCTGATGGCCCCAGGAGCTTTTAGTGTGCATAAGGTATGGATGCTAAGTTAGAGGAGTCACCTTGAGGGTAGAAACCGAAGAGCCTCCCAGAATCTCAAGTTTCACAGGGACATTCTACCTTATAGAGCCCAATCCCCAACCTGATACATGGATTCCCTCAATAACATTCTTGACAGGTGGTCATCCAGGCAGGATCCATCAACCTTTCCCTGCTAGGATTGTGTGGCCTCTGATGCAATTGCATCCCTAAGAGGCCAGAATATGTAATCCAGGATGAAGCTGTCATTGCCACTAGGACAAAGACATCAGCACCCAAACACATCCATATTTCTTGTACCCAAGTTCCCAGTCGGCTTGCAGCAATGCCCGGCACAAAATAGATATACAGGACATCATAATGGCATATCAGTTGATATGTCATGATAATCTTCTGTCACTTAATATACAAGGGCAGCAAAGCTCCTTTTTTTAAAAGGCAACTTATTTTTGAGTGAGCAAGATGTGGTTGAATGGAAAGGGTGCTGTGTTTGGAACCAGGGACCTGGGGTTCAAATCTCAGAGCCACCATTTACCAGTGATTTGGGACAAAAAAAAACAAAACCATACTTACATGAGCATCCATGTTTTCAAAATCTGCAAAATGGAGAAAATAACTCTTGGGTCCCTTCCATCTTTGAGACAGAAAATTCTGTGGTGCATGTTGCATCTCCACTTAGCAATGATGGTGAAAAGAGGAGTATCTACTAGGTCTTTCTTAACCACAACAGTGGTTATCTATCTGTCCCACAGGTGTGCCATGGGGACAGGAGTCTTTGAACTTTAAAGTGTCACACAAATGGTAGATGTTGTTCTTATCCTCATGAAAATGGTCTAAGACCATTTCCAGCACTATTTATTATGCTGTGTAAAAGTGAAGCTCTCTCTGGGCTCCTTCTTACTCTTTCCCTCTTTCATGGAACACCAGCTCTGCAAACAAGAGAGGAATGACCCTGCTGAAAACCCAGCCCAGTTCAGATTCTCAGGGCACTTAGCACAGGGCCTTACAACATAATAAGTACTTAATAAACGATGAATTAAATTGAATCGAATGGCAGGCAGCCTTGGGATTAATGTTCTCACCTCACCTGCCACTGTACAGCGGTTCCATTTTCCTTAATGTGACAACCTGTCCAGATTTCATTTGAATCCTTCTAGTGACATGGGCCTTAATCAATACTGAAATAGCCCATTTTTTTGTGGGCAGAACAGGAAGTTCTTCCTGAATCTGTCTCATTGTAACTTCAGGAGAGTGGGCTCTTACTGCACAGTGTATTATACCCCAAGCACCAACTTAAAATCCTCAAGAGATTTCTCCTGACCAAGTAGAAAAGGCAGCAGATGCAACCAAGACCAAACAATAGTATCGGTTAGATGGCCAGTGGTTCATCTTAAAGAAAGAGCCTCTGGGGCAGTGGTTCTCAACCTTCCTAATGCCACGACCCTTTAAAACTCGTATGTGGGCATGTCTGCATGTGGGCAGACCCACCTGGAGATGGATGGAGGAGCAGTATCTTGGTTCCTAAGACCATCGGAAATATGTGTTTTCTGATGGTCTTAGGCAACCCCACTGAAAGGGTCATTCGACCCCCAAAGGGTCTCAACCCACAGGTTGAGAACCACTGCTCTGGGGTTTCCTTGAACCATACTTTGAGAACAGCTGCTCTGGAGTTAACCAGAAGGAAAAAGTTGGGCTAACACATCTGACATCTTATCTAGCTCTAAGTCCCCTTTAAAATGCCTCCTGGGGATCCTCCACAACCCTTCAGGTCCCCCAGAAATTACTTGTTGGGGATGAAAGCTCTGCTGTCACAGTCAAACCCAGTTAATAATTTCCTGAATTACAAAGGTCACAAATAGCTAGGATTATACAAGATGAATATAAGGGTTACAGAAGGCTCAGAAATGCATCTCATACACCTTTGTATCCTCTGGAACAGCCAGCACATAGGCCACACTCAGTAAACTGTTGAATGAATGGGCATTGGTCAAGACTAATGACAGCTTCACCACCATCATAGCTAGGAAAGACCAAGTAGATAGATGCAACAAGTCAGTAAAATACTGAGTCTTCTTTTCACCATCATTGCTAGGTAGAGAAACAACATGGAACCACAGAATTCTGTCTCAAAGATGGAAGGAAGGGACCCAAGAGATCCTGTCATCCTAATCCCTTTTTTAACATCCCGAAATGGCTGTCCAGTTTCACTTTTAGTAATAGGAAACTCACGTTTTCTCTGGATTAGCCTTCCTTTTGTTGGATAACTCCATTTACAAGGCATTTTTTTCTTTTATTGAGTCAAAAATTGATTTTTTCATACTTCTGCCCATTTGTCCTAATTCTTTCTGGAGCCCAACAGAACAAGCCTCATCTTTATTCCTTACGACAGCCTTTTAAATAAGAAGAATTGTTATTTAATGATGATAATAATGAGCATTTTATAGTGCCTTAAGGTTTCGAAAACACTTTAGAACGATCTCATTTTATCCTCACAGCCACCTTGAGAGGTGGATGCTGTTTAACCTCATTTCACAGATGAGAAGACTGAGGCAAGAAGTGATGAAGTCACTTGCCCAGAGTCACACAGCTAGTCAGTGTCTGAAGCTGGATTTGAACTCAGGTCCTCTTGACTCCAGGCCCAGAGCTCTATCCATTGTGCCACCCAGCTACTCTGTCAGTTTCCCTCCATGCCACCATTTTCCCTTCTCCATTGTGGACTTTGCTACAATCCCATCAGTCCATCAAGAAGCATCTATTAAACATCTGTGTGCCAGGAACTATGCTATGTGCTAGGAATACAAGTTTTTTTTTTTAATTAGAGGTACATACTCTCAGGGCTACTAGGTGGTGCAGTGAATAGAGCTCCGGCCCTGGAGTCAGGAGGACCTGAGTTCAAATGCGGCCTCAGACACTTAACACAAAACTAGCCATGTGACCTTGGGCAAGTCACTTAGCCTAATTGCCCTGCATTACCCCCTCCAAAAAGAAAAAAAAAAAAAAGAAATCCATACTCTCAAGGAACATATATTTTGTTGGAGACGTAGTTAAGGTTAAAATCACAGAATTCAAGGATATACCTTGAATACATATATATTATATTATACATATAATATAAAAAATAAGTAAAGGGAAGAGAATACTTAGACATCACCATAGAAGAAATATATCTGGATTTATTATATGGACCCCATTTTACTATTCTTATGATGGTAAACAGACAGGTCGGTTGAGTCACCTCTGACCCAAATGCCCCATACTATCATATCACCTTAGAACTTTATTGGATCTCTCTAGATCACTTAGAACCCAATTTAACTTTAAAATGGCGGTCCATGCAGTGTGGTTAATTTCAGCGCAACAAACATTTAGTAATGGTAAAATGGATGGAGCTCTGGGCTGAGAGTTCAAATCTAGCCTCAGACGCTTACTAGCTTTGTTACCCTGGCCAAGTCACCTAACTTTTGCTTGCCTTGGTTTCCTCATCTGTAAAATGTGGATGTTAATGGCACCTACTTTCCATGATCGTTGTGAGGATCCAGTGAGACACTATTTGTAAAATATTTAGGACAGTATCTGGCACATAGTGCTGTATTAACATTAGCTATTATTATTACTATGTGCAAAATACAGAGTTAGGCATTAAGGGTATGAAGATAATGTTAGCGTAGCCCTCAAGGATCTGACTTTTAAGAAAACAAAATGTACACCAATAAATACGGTCCAAGACAGAGTGTAATAAGAGCCAAGAAGAGATTCCCCCCTAAAAAATGATAGGTGACATTTTGATGTGGGAGAGTTCACTGCAGTAGGAAGGCTCAGGGCGGGTTCAGTAATGGAAGTGATGGCATGGGAGCTAGACCTTGATGGAAAAGAAGGCCTTAACAGGAACAGATGGTGAGGGGTTAAGTTCCAGACGTAGGGCCAGCCTGTGACAATACAAGGAGGCAGGAGAGGCAAGGATGAGTTTAGGGGACAAATATAGGGAGAGACACTTCATATATTTTCCAGGTCTTCTAGCTGGCCCGTATGGAGGTTGTACCAGCTCTGTGCTCGGGGTGGTGCATAAACAATCTTTCCTTTTCACTGCTGGCTTCCAAAAGATGCCAGTCTCACACCAGCCACATCCTAAATATAGGAAACTCTTTTAAAAAAATAGCGTTAAGTCTGGACACAACAGAGAAATGGTCTCAGAACCAGAACCCTGAATTCAAATCCTGACTCTAAAACTTTACAGACGACTCAACCTAGCCATGCCTTTTCAGTTCTTTTGGCCTCTCTTTCTTTATCTGTAAAATGGGGTTAATGATGTTTGCACCACTTATAAGATATTTGTGAGGAAATTCTTGTAAACCTGAAGAAAAAAAACCACTATAGAAATGTGAGCTAGAGTTATTTTTATGAGGGAGCTAGGTTGTCCAGTGGTTAGAGCACTATGATTTGTTTATTTATTGGAATCGGGGAAAGCCTGAGTTCAACTCCTGCCTCAGACACCTACTGACTGTGTGTTCCTAAGCAAGTCACCTAACCCCCATCTGCTTTAGTTGCTTTGTCTATAAAATAGGGACAGTAATAGCACCCACCTCCGGGGTTGTCATAAAGATAAAATGAGATAACATTTGTCAGGCACTTTGCAAAGCTTAAAAGGCTTTATAATTACGGGCTATTATTTTTTTGTGGGCCTAGACTGGGGTGAAGAGGTCAGATCAAAGTGGGAGTCCCTTTCTTCCATGAATAGCATCTTTTAAAAAAAGTATTTTTTGTGAAATAAAGCAAGTATTTCTATAACATAATAAAATAAAAAGATGATTGCACATGAAACCACAAATCTGCTAATCACAACTTGCTATTATTTGCAAACATACAACAAAATTATCATGGATTTTTTTTCCTAGTTCCCCCCCCCCCCCCCGCGTCCTAGAGATTACTGCCGTTAGACACAAATAGATATATATGTGTGTGAAATTATTCAATATATACTTCTATTTATCAGTTCCTTCTCTGGATGCAGATAACATCTCACTTCATATGTCCTTTATAGTTATTTTGAGTACTTATAATAGTACGTTTTGACTGTTATAAGTAAGTAATTTTATTTATTTATTCGAAGTCATTCTTAAAACAGTATTGCTAATAGTAATAAACTGAGCCACAGTAATAGCACTAGAGCATGTAAGAGATGGAAAGGACCTGAGAGATCATGTAGACTTTTCTCTTTTTACAAATGGGGAAACTGAGGTCAAGGAGGTCAGAGGATTAGATCTGTAACTGCCAACTTCAGGCAACAGCACAGGCAAGAAATTCTTGCTGGATACACTCTGGATTTCAAATTCTAACATTAGATGCCAGGGGAACTTCTCTTGCCCCTTGCTCCCTGGTGCCCAGGGCCCTATGCCACAGGTTTGTCACTACCGCCTATAGCCTGGAACACATAATCTTGGTTAAAAGGGAGATTAGTAGATGTTAAAAACAAACACTTAATTAAATCTTTTCCCTGATCTAATCGGAAGAATTAAAAGAATACTGAAAAAGAGAAACCTTTAGATAAAAAGTAAATGACATTTTGGGTAAGGAACAAAGATTATATTTATCTAATTCCAAGAAATCTCTAGAACTAAGATCCTGATAGGCCAGAGATGGGCCAAATTTAACAAAAGGAAGTTTACTGAGAACAAATGTAAAGTCTTATGCTTGGGTTCAAAATATCAGTGGTACAAATATGAGATGAAGATCTGAGGATTTTAGCTGACTGCAAATTCATTCTGAACTGACAGGGAAACTTTGCAGCCAAAAACATTGATTTGATGCGTGACTAGATTAAGAGAGGCATAGATAGCCTCCAGAAGAAGGGAGGTGATAGTCCTACTGTACTCCACCGTGGTCAGACTCAATCTGAAATGTGGTGTTCAGTTTTAGGAAGAATGATGACAACCTTGAGCCCATTCATTGAAAGGTCATCAGAATATGAGAAGATTGGAGACCATACCACATGAGGATCAGTTGAAGGAATTGACAACAATTTGCCTGGAGAAAAAATAACTCAGTTCACGTAAATGAGAAGAATATTGAGTTTGTTCTGTCTGGCCTCAGAGGACAGACATATAAAGAATGGGTGAAAAGTGCAGACAAGCAGATTTCAGCTTGATGGAAGGAAGGCCTGGTGGACTGTCAGCCTTAAGGGTAATAGTTTCTCCCTCACCACATGTCTTCAGGTACAAATAAAGAGCCATTTTTTCAAGCTGTTATGGGGAGGATTGTTATTTAGCAATTCACTAGTAAGTGATCTTTCAGCTCTGAGATTCTATGATTCTGGAGGTATGTTATCTTTATACAGTGGATATTATCTTCCATGGGGACCTTAAAAGAAACCCCGAGTGATTTCTAATTATTTTTTTAATTACGCCTCCAGAATCATTTGTAAATCCTGAATTTGGGTGACAACTAAAGATGTTGGTCCAGATATTCATTAAGATTACATGATGCTATGTTCACTGGGGCATTGTTGATGGTACCCTGCTTAATCCAGAACCATATCATAGTAGAATTACAGAGTTGAAAGGGACATCAGAAGTTGTCTTGTTCAAACCTTGTTCAGAGCATGAATCTTCTCACCACATCATTCCTGGTGAGGGGGTAAAGCGGAGTGTCAGAGAAGCCTATTCAAACTGTTTTATGGAGCCAGATTTAAAACCCCCACAGGAAACCTCACATCTAGTGAACAAAACAAACACCACATATGAGGCTCCTGCTGTCTTACCAGGTACTACATTAGGCTCCAGAGATGTACATACAGTGAATGAAGTAATCCTTGCTCTCAAGGAGATTATATTCTTTTGGAGGAGCCACATATATACTTAGGAAGAAAGAAAGAGCAAAATGTAAGAGAAAGGAAATTCGATGCAGCATAGGGAGGAGGCCATGAGCAATTGAGGGGAACTCAAGAAGGCAGTATTTGGACTTAGTCTTGAAGAAAAAGAGGACTCCTGTGAGAGGAAGGCAAGGAGTGAGTGCATTCTAGTCATTGAGGACACGATAATACAAAAACACAGAGGTGGGAAATGGCACATCCTGCATGAGGAACAGCAAGAAGCCCCGGCCAGTCCATTAGAGAATGCCAGAGGTTGTTTTGGGTTTTTTTTGCTTTTTTTTTTTTGGAAGGCAATTGGGGTTAAGTGAGTTGCCCAAAGTCACACAGCTAGTTTTTGTATTAAGTGTCTGAGGCCAGATTTGAACTTGGGTGCTCCTGACTCCAAGGCTGGTGCTCTATTCACTGTGCCACCTAGCCACCCAAAAGTTTTTGATCAAAGACAAAGAATCCTTGTGGGTGATGATGATATGGGGGCAAGGGAGGGAGCAGGAGAGAGGGTGGCCATCCCTCTGGGTAGCTGAGATGGAGTGAAGAAGGAGGTCATGGAGGCAGATTTGAGCAGCTAGACAGTTGGGGTATTTGAGGGAGCATCACCAGAAATGTTAAGTCCCCACGTGAGGATGAAAGGTTGACAATTAGCCAGGTGCTGATGGCCAGTCTATCCAATATGTGAAGAGAGTAGTGATCAGCCTACTGCATGACCTCAGAGCCCTGAACCAGATACATCAATGGAGCTTTATTAGCAGTAGTTGACCCCAGTAAAAACATTCACTGCAGCCAGCTTCCTTCAGCGTGTTTTAAATGATCAAATGTGTATCCATAGGATTCACACACAACATTTCAGGACCACGTCTTTGTACAAGAACAGCATTTGACATTTATGTAGTGTTTTACAAAGTCCTTCGTGAGCCCACCTGTGAAATAAGGAGGTGAATTTGTCCCCATTTTGCTGATAAGGTAACTTTGTCTCACAGAAGTTAAACAGCCCCTCAAAGCCACCCAGCTGGCATGTGGCAGAGCTCAGGTGTGACTGAAAGGACTCAACAACTCCAAATCCCATGCTCTTTCCACTTTGCCTCTGGCCGGGAATATTCTTCTGTTTGATGGAAATAGCTTGTAATTACGCACTTTATGTTTACAAGGCACTTCTATTGGTTACCTCCTTGAACCCTCACAGCCACCCTGTTGGGTAGACAGGGCAGGGAGGAATATACACCCTTTTTATAGAAGTAAACTCTAAAACTCAGCTTAATTGACTTAAAGGCCACATAACTGGTAAGTGTCTGAACTGATATCTGAGTCTTTCTGACTTCAGATGGGCTTTGCCACTAACTACTTCCCGGAGCTCTCCTCACCATGGCTCCCATTTGTCAAGAGAGTGGAGGTCCCCCCAGTCTAGCGGGCCCTTCCCCCAACAGGAGGGCATTGGCAGCAGGGGCTAGCTCTGAGGGGAATCCACACCTGCCTCACCTGCCTCACCTGCTGCTGCTCCTCCCCATGCTTGCCTTCCATTCATTTCCATCCCTGTGTGTTTGATTTCTTGCTGTCCTGGTCATGTTCCCAAAGTCAGGTGGATGGGTGAGAAGCCATTCCCTGGGGCCCTGCTCTTCCGCCCAGCCTCTGTTTCTTATGCTGTTGGTTAATGCTCTTCCTCCTGCGACAGAGGTTACATTCTGATGCTGTTGGCCAAGTTTCCTCTTCCTCTGTAACACCTGCATTGTCTTGTGATGGGCAATATGGTACTTACTCAACCCTACCTTAAATGTCCTGTGTTTTATCTCCCAAGCTCACTATCTGGATAAGGTAGTGAAAGGTATGGTCTTCCTTCCTCTATTTTCCTGTTGTCTTTGTGTGTGTGAGTGTGTGTGTTATGGATAATTGTATAGATAATAATTGATATACATCCCCATGAACCCACCACCTCCAGGCTGCCCTAACCCCATTGCAGACACTGAGGTCTCAGTCCCATGGGGGTGGGATGCCTGGAGCATTGTTCATTTCCCAGAGGCTTTGGTCTCTGTGGAATGCTGCCACCGCATCTATGTCCTTTACTCTCCATGATCCCAACCCCCAGCCCTTCCTCCTTGTCCACCCATCTTTTACCATCCTTCCCATCCCCCACCTCCGCTGACCAAGGTCATCAGAATTGAAATATTGGGAGCCAGGGGGTGGATTGAGAGGGAAAGAAACCTCAGGCAAGTTGAAAAGATCCTGAAAGCAATGTCCCCAGCATTTTATGGTATGATTCTTTTTTTCCTAGAGAAGGAACTGGCTTTTGGATATTTTATCTTACAAATGACTGGTCTTATGCTAATTAAGAGCTGTGGTCCGCAGGCCTTGGTTCAGAATGGGTTTTTTTTTCCTTCTCACCTATTGACGATGATTAGATAACTACTGATTTCCCAAACAGATCTTATTTCTCCAAGATTCACTTCTCTGGGAAACTCAGGTATTTGAGCCCTAACATTTAATTGGAAGTTTCAGTTCATTAGCCAGTTTAATTTATGAAATTGTAATTGCAATGGCCAAATTGGCTTTTAATTAGAAATATTGACTGCCATTTCAAACTGTGGTAATGACTTGGAAGAAAAGTGAAGGCACTACAATTTTTCATATGGGAGTTTCTTCTTTACATTAGATGAGGGGGACAGTGAGCCAGGCTGGTGGTAGTAATCAAACTGCCTGTAGGTTTGAGCGTGGCTAGAATGTCATTGTGATACTCAGTGACTTGCCAAGATTGCCAATGACTTAAATGCTCTAATTGAACATGGACAGCAAGGTTCTTTATCATAGACTTTTTGACATTCTGCACTGGAAGAGACCTTAGAGCAGAGAATGTTAGAGGCAGAAGGGCCTTAGAACAGGGAATGGTTGAGTCCCAAGGGACTTGATATCAGAGATGGAAGAGACTTTTGCAACATCAAGTGTTGAAACACAGAAGATGTGATGTCAGATCTGGAAGGGATCTTAGAACCTAAAATGTTAAAAACATAATATTAGTGCCAGAAGGATGTTACAGATCACTACATGATCCAAACTTCTCATTTTACAAAAGAGAAACTGAGTCTCAGAAAGATATTAAGTGACTTGTTCCAAATCATAGAGTAGCTAAGTCACAGAGCTACAATTTAAATCCATGTCCTCTATTTCCTAATGTTTTATTATAATGCTTCTTAACTTAGGTCAAATAGTTAGGTCCAAAACCATGATTAAAAATCAGGGTCCCAAGGCCATCTATATCCTAGACCATGTTGTTTCCCCAGACTTCTTATCTTGACTTTTTAGGCTGGTGAGATTTAAAAACAAAAGGCACTAAGACTTTTGGGACACTCTTAATTATTGGTGCCTGTATCATATCCCTGTACGCTCCATGAAGGGAGTGGCCAAGTTTTAACTCAATCTTTTATCCTCCCCAGTACATAAAAATGTTGTAGATATAATAGTTGCTGAATACTAAATTAGACCCTAGATAAACCCAGTCTCATAAAGTAAAATTGAACTAGCATAAATACATCTCTCCCATCTTTTCCTTGATTGGAGGATGACAGAGGTGGCAGCATGAACTGCTAATAGATGTAAACTATCTTAGTTTTACTTAAATGGTATTTTTCCTTTGTTTTTTTTGGAGGGGAGAGGGTAGGGCAATTGGGGTTAAGTGACTTGCCCAAGGTCACATGGCTAGTTTTTTTGTGTGTGTGTCTTAAGTGTCTGAGGCCGGATTTGAACTCAGGTCCTCCTGACTCCAGAGCTGGTGCTCTATTCACTGTGCCACCTAGCCTCATCTTAACTGTTTTTTTTTTTCAACAGGAGATGGTTCATTGCATAGGGAAAGGAGAGGAATATCCCAAAATGATCAATGTAAAATAAAAGCTATCCGTTCAATTAAAAAAAAAAACAATAGGAAGACTAATGCTCTTGAAACTTGTAAATTTAGTTGAACCTATCATAATATTTAGACCTGGAAAGGACCTTAGGGGAATTCTAATCCAATCCTCTTCAGTTTACAGATGAGAAAACTGAGACCACAAGAGGAAGGTCAGAGAGATAAAAAGTCAGGAGACAAACCCGGGTGTTTCAACCCTGAGCATAGTAGGATGTCTCAGCTGCCCATAGAGGACCCTCGCAAGGACGGAGCTATCATGATGAACAAGCCTGTCCATTTGTAGAGCATTGTGCACTTTTCAGAGTACTGCCAAAGCCCTATTATCTCATGAGGTCCTCACAGAATCCCTCTAAGATAATGAGCAGGTGCTCTTAGTGGCATTTAACAGAAGAGGAAATGGAGGCCCCTAATTCAGAGACCTCTGTGTAGCTAAGCATGAGGGAGGAAGATTTTTTATTCCCTCACTCATTCACCAAACCTTTACTAGAGCACTGTGAAAGGGGTAGACTTCTAAGACCCCTTCTTGCTCCGACTTTCCCTGTTCTAAGGGCCATTAGAGTACACTTGGGGTTTAGGGTTAGAATGAGCTTCAGGAGGGAGTGGTTCAGAGGACATTGCTTTGAGATCTAGTCTGTCACTTTGGAAGAAGCTGCCTCGCTTTATAGGTCCCTTCCTGTTCTGTGATTCTATGCTCTGGGGTCCATTCTAGTACAGACTTTCTATGAGTCTGTGAATGTAACACTCTAACACCCATTGTTTCTTTTGATTCTCATGACAGCCGTGTAAGGTAGGTAGGGTAAGTAATATTACTGATCAGCAATCAGATGTTCATTTAGCGCCGCCTTGGTGCACATCTCTGCTACCATCAGTGCTCAGAGGGAGAGGGGTACTGCACATTAGTCTCCGTCTTCTTGGAGGTCCTGTCTAATAGAGAGATATGTCATGAGCATAGAGAATGTTAGGATCCTGCCACTTCTTAGTTCATTAGAAAGGCACAGAAAAATGTGTTCTGTGAAACTTGAGGTAGGAAATCCCTAAGTTCATAGGATTAGAGCTGGAAGGCTCACTAGAAGCCATCAGTTACAAGAGCCTGATTTTACAGATGAAGAAACTGTGACTTGCCTATCGCACAGCTAGCAAGGTCTTTCATCTCATCCCTTCCCATCCTTTTTGTCACTTACCTCCCCTCCATCGATGAGGAGCTAGCTCACTGCATCCTAAGGCAGCCAGTTAAAACTTGTGAGCATCTCTGTTAAGAAGTTCTGAAAGAGGGGTAGGTAAAAGATTTCTTAGAAGCAGCTGGACAACAGGAAAGCAAGACAGTAAAGAAGAATAAATGTATTATTGTGATTTTTATAAAAAATACCACTCCCTTCCTCCTTCAGAAGGTAAAAATAAGCAAACCACACATGTGGCTAACTAGATGAAGAGTCTTCAGATATGCAGAGGGCAGGGAAGAGGACAGCCTCTAATGTGAGGGAACATGTTGCACTATGGAGTGCTGTCTGCCTTTGGGTCAGAAGGCCTGGGTTTGAATCCCAGCTCTGCCACTTCCTGTGTGACACCCAATGAGTCATGTCTCCTCTCTCAGCCCAAGTGGTTTTCTCTCTAAAATGAGGAAGAAGGGGTCATGGATCTCCAAGGTCCTGTAGACCCGTGGCATACTGTGCTTTGTCATTTAAAGAGCTCCATTTCTTTGGAAACATTCAGCCCTTTTCTAAACTTTAAATGCACGATCTTTTGGCCAAATGCCTGGCATGAGCCTTTCCAGAAGAGATTGTTAATGTCATTTTGGTTCTAAATAATTGATGAGTTTGGGGTTTGGGGTTTGAACGAGCCCTAGTAGTGGTTCAGAAGATATTGCTTTGAGAGCCAGTCTGTCACTTCCAAAGAAGCTGCTTCATGCTGGCAACCAGTAGCAGGGGCAGATTCCTGAAGTAATAGTAATAAGAGGGATAATGAGAGCTGACATTTATCTAACGCCACGCAATTACACAGACATCCTCCTCTGATGCTTCATTGTGGCATGGCTGTGACCCTGGGCTCCATCCCAGGGGATAGACCCAAGCACCGTCAGGGCCTAGAAAACTGAAAGTTTTGAGTTCAGACCCAGTGACAGCCTGGGTGTTGGTTGTCTGAGAACCAGTGGGGCTAAGAGACAGCAGGCTCAGTCACAGGAGGCTGGCCACCAAGGGGTGGCATTTCTCCCCCACCGCGATCCATGCAGATTTTATCTACAAAGTCACGAAGAGGGGATCGCGTTCATTGGCAGAAGGTATTGACAGGATTCCCCTTTAATGGATCCTTGAAGTTTTAAAGTTACTCAGCTCAGGACATACATCTTTTCGGCACACACACATCTTTATAAGGTAGGAAGGACAACCTCCACTTAAGGATAAAGGCTTAGTGTACTTATACAGTGAATAAAAGGCAGGGCCTGGATGGGAGCTTAGAACACAGGATGTCAGAGCTGGGAGGGACCTTAGGGACCATCAAATTCAACCCTCTCGTTTTGTAAACATGGAAATCAAGACACAGAGAAGAGAATCAACTTGTCCACAGTCACACTACGGGTAAGAGGCTGATGTGACTCTTGAACCCAGCTCTCCTGATTCCAAGTCCATTGCCATTTCATACTGCCTCTGATCTTTATTAAGGCAAGAAAAGGAAGCCAACTGTTACTTCTGTCATCCCAGTGATGATGATGATGATGGTGATGATGATGATGATGATGGTGATGCAGTAGCATTTCCTCCTGAATCACCCAGATAATTGCTCCTGTTTCCTGGATACCTTGTTCCATGCAGCTTCCTGGGACAGCTGAGGAAATCAGATGCCCTCTGTTCAGAGCCTTATGGAGGCCAGCAAAAGCAATTTGCCGATTACTAATTTTAAGATCAAGCCTTCTCTCCCCCAAGACCAATTTCAAGTAGAAATGAGGCTTAACTGAAAGGAAGTCCCAGCTGTAGGAAAGAAATTTATAATTGGGACTAATTGGGGGAAGGGAGGGGATGGTAACTGCTCAGATCGTTAATAGTGGCTGAGTCTGGCTACCAGATCCAAATGGCTGGGCAATTACCTGGGAATGCTCTTCAGTGTCTCTGCTCCCGTTCTCTACCCCCAGAACAGCTGGCTCATTTATATTTGGGTTGTCCATGGCCAGATTATGTGATAGAAGCTCTTGGATGGTCTTTTCCCTCTTTTTTTTTTCCTTTGGCCTTCTTCAGCTTTTAAAAGTCTGATATACAATAGATGTGCTTCTAAGGCTAAGAAGATGGCAGCCAGCCATATGACCGTGGCTGAGTCCCCTCTCTTCTCTAAAGCCTGAGTACTGTGTAGAATGAAGGAAGTAGACCAGATGGTCCCAAAGGTACCTTCCAGATCCAGCATTCCATTCCAATTCACCAGATACTTATAGTATTAAGCTCTTTTTTTCCCTAACGTCCTGTATTCTAAAATTCTTTCTAACATCCTGTTATATCTTTTAACATTCTATATTCTAAGGTCCCTTCTAGAACACACATTCTGTGTCCAGGGTTTCCCCTTCCTATGCTCTCACATCTGTGAATCTCTGCATTCAGTGCTTCTCACACCCCGGGCACATAGGAAGTCCTCAGTGAGTAAGCACCTGTTCATTTGAACAGAATACTCACTAGCCAAATTCAACCAAAATCTCAGAATAGGAGAGCAGGAAGGATCTTTAGAAGTCAACTAGACCAATTTCCTTCTTTTACATTTAGGAAACTGTGGCCCAGAAAAGAGCCCTACAACACCAGTTCTCAACCTGTGGGTCGTGACCCCTTTGAGGGTTGAACAACCCTTTCACAGGGGTCACAGGGGTCGCCTAAGACCATCAGAAAACACTTATTTCCGACGGTCTTAGAAACCGAGACACGGATCCTCTATCTGTCTCCAAGCAGGTCTGCCCACATGCAGATACGCCCACATATGAGTATTAAAGGGTCGTGGCATTAGAAAGGTTGAGAACCACTGTCCTACAACCAGGCCTGGAAGCCCAGAGAACCCCCAGAGCTCTGCTTCTAGCAACATCCCTAAGACCTCAGGCAGGAAGCCGTGGGGGAGGGGGTAAATCAGTCTGAAAGAGAACCAAAGCTTAATAATACCAAGCACAAGATAGTCCCATGGCATTTTATGTAAACAGAATTATTTACATATATCACCAAATCCTCATTGTAAACCTGTGATACTAGCTTTTTGAGCCTTTGGTTCCAAAATAAGGAGGACAATCATTATATTCCCATTTTGTGGATGAGAAGAATGAGGCTCAGAGAAGATAAAGGGATTTTATGGAGTCTTAAGAGCCGGTAGATGAAAGAAACAGGACTCAGATTTTTTAAAACTGCCAAATTAGAACGAAATCAGAACATGAACACAGCAGATGCAGCCTATTTCATTTTAGGGGACAGCTTTAGCAATTGGGAGCCCAAATCTGTCTTCCTTTAAGCTTTCATGGCCCTTCATTGCCAAGCAGTGTAATCTAATAATGTCCCACACCTACAATAGCTCTTTAGATTCATGTCTATAGTCATCATTCTCTGTCACCCCTCCGTCTTCTCTTCCCCAAAATCAACATCCCAGCTCTTCCAAACCATCCCATGTAACCTCTGGCCCTAAGATTCCTTGTTGTATTTTTCTTCAAATAACCTTAGCTTATGTAAACTCCCAGTCATTTATTCATTTCAACATTAATGAAAACCATTGGGGTTGGACATAGAGGGACCTGAGTTTGAATCCTGGCTCTACCCTCAATTATCTATGTGACCCTGAGAAGGAAGTCCCCCCTTTGATTCTCATTTTCCTCTTCCATAGAATAGGGACATAAGAAGGAAGTTTTGTGAACCATGAACGTGCTTCAGGAATGTCCTCTCATTAGATTTAGCAAAAAGAATGCGAGGTTTTGTAATCAGAGAAGTAGAATTCAGACTTTCTCTGTGGCTCACAACCTTGAGTGGGCCACTTCACCTCAGTTCCTCCTTTGTCAAGTGAGGAGATTGGACTAGGCGGCCTCCCAGGTACCTTTCAGCTCCGGTTGTATGGCCCTGTGATTCTTTGACTTATTTGGTACCTTCTGTGCGCGCAGTTTTGTGCTAGATGTTGGGGCAGATACAAAAGATGAACAAGGTCCCTGGCGCCATGTGCGTTGATAGAGGAATAGAGATAGACACAAAGGACTATGTACAAAAATCTAGTGTGAGGATAGAAGAGGAGTACAGAGTGCCATTCAGGCTGGTGAGGGAGAGATTATCTCTACCTGGGGGCATCAGGGAATACTTCAGAGGACAACGAGGTGGCTAGGCAGTTAGGTGGCTCAGTGGATAGAGCGCCAAGCCTGGAGTCAGGAAGACTCATCTTCTTGATTTCAAATCTGACCTCAGACGCTTACTAGCTGTGTGACCCTGGGCAAGTCACTTAACCCTGTTTACCTTAGTTCCTTATCTGTTAAACAAGTTGGAGAAGGAGATGGCAAACCATTGCAGTATCTTTGTCAAAAAAGTCCCAAAGGAGATCCCAGTAAGTTTAACATGACTTAATGATTTATGGAGTCAGTGATCTAATTCTAAACCTAAGATTCCCCCATAAGAAAAATATACATAAACAATAATAAGGGTACTTTTCTATACCTTCTTAAGGACAGCTTTGTAGCACAGTGCATAAAGAGCTGGGCCTGCAGTCAGGAAGACTCATCTTCCTGAGTTCAGAGCCTATCTCAGACACTTATTAGCTGTATGACCCCGGGCAAGTCACTTAACCCTGTTTGCCTCAGTTTCCTCATTTGAAAATGAGCTGGAGGAGGAAATGATAAACCACTCTCTTTGCCAAGAAAACCCCAAATAGGGTCAAGAAGAATCAGACATGACTTAAAAATGACTGAAAAAGTCAGTGGTCCAACTCTAAACCTATGATTCTCCTGGTAGAATGATTTAAATATATACATATATATATGTATATATATATATATACACACACACACACATACATATATACATATATATGCTTATATATATAAATTATATGTCTATATAAAAACAATAATAGCACTTTTCTATATTTCTTTAAGGTTCACAAAATATTTTCTTCAAAACCCCTTGAGATTGGTGTATGCAAATTATGATTCTCAGTTTACATGTGAAGATGCCCCAGGAAAGTCCAGTTACCTGTCCAAGTGTCTGCTCTGTGCCAGGCACTGTTCTAAGTGCTAGGGATATAAATAAAGATTAAAACAGCCACTATCCATTAGCACACAGCTGAGAAGTGCCCAAATGAAGTCACCCACAAATCCACTGCTTGTTTCATTACACAAGTGCTAAACTTTATATAACCAGGGGAGTTAGGATGGAAAAGGAACAAAAGCAAATCCATGTTTAGGGGGGAAAAGTGTTGTTTTTTTAAGGTAGCTGGCCTGGCCTGCAAATCAGGATGCCCACATTCTAGTCCTGCCTAACTCTGCCAATGACTGGCTGTGGAATCTTGGCAAATCCCTTCTTTTCTCTGGGTTTCTGTTCCCTCATCTATAAAACAAGGAAGGAGAACGGTCAGAATAGATGATCTCCAAGCCCCAGCCAGCTGTAACATTCAGTAGTTCTCCGTTTTGTGGTCTCTGCCAGTGCTGATATTCTAAATTCTCTTTTCTAAGGTCCCACCAGATACTTCATTATACAATTCACTTAGTAATCTTCTAAGGAAGAAACAAAAACTCAGATCAGTTCTACTTCATGTCTTCTGTTCTCATTATAACATTTATTAAGTGCCTGCTGGGGGGCCAGGCACTCTGCTAAATGCCAAAGATACAAAGAAAGACAAAAACAGTCCACTCCCTTAAGGAGCTCTCAATCTAAGGTGGGAGACGACATGTGAAAGACTATGTATAAACAAGATAAATACATGACAAATTGGAGATAATCAACAGAGGGAAAAACACCAGCATCAGTGGGAATGGGGAAAGGCTCCTATTGAAGGTAGAAGTCTGGCTGAGACTTAGCACAGGCCAGGGAAAGCAGAAGGAGGAGATGAGTCGGGAGAGAGTCCAGGCTTGAAGGACAGTGAGTGAAAATGCTGCTGGTCAGATCATGGTTCCAGATCCTTCCCCAAAGCAGAGACCACTGGCTGCCAAGAATCGCAATTGTAGGAAATGGAAGGGATTTACCCAAGTGTCCTTTTATCTCTCTGTCTTCCTGCGGTCCTTTGTAGAGTACTGCATATTAGTAATCTGTGTAACATACTTTCTGTAGAGTACTTTTTAAAAATCTGGTTGATATAAAAATTTAAAGGAGGCCTAGCTGTTTGAACTCCAGTGCTCACATGATTCATTCATTCAGCAAATATTGACATGCCGCCTGCTATGAAAAGGGTTTGCCGCTACCTTCTAAGGGAGATGCACAGATGGATAAAAGTGAGTCCCTGCTCTCAAGGAGCTTATTAATAGCGTATTAATGCTAGTGAGACAGGGACGCCTAGAGCTAAAATGCAAATCAGAACATAGAAAGTTCACAAACCAGGTCTAAAGTAATTGAATCATAGAATGTTAGGGCTAGAAGAGTCCTGTTCCACCTTTTTTCACACATCAGGAACCAAAGACCAGAGTGATAAAGCAGTGTACCTGGGGTACAGAGTGAGTTAGTGGCAAAGCTGGGATTAGGATGTGTGCTAGAATCTTGACCCTAACCAACATTCAAAAAATTAGTATATTTCTTCCACACCTTTGTTCAGGGTTTTGCTTTGGAAATTGGACCTAATGTTAACATAAGTACAGGGGCAGCTAAGTGGTGCCATAGAACACAGAGTGCAGGGCCTAGACTCAGGAAGACCTGAATTCCAATCCAGCTGCAGATACTTACTAGCTGTGTGACCCTGGGCAAGTCTCTGAACCCAGTTTGCCTCAGTTTCCTCATTGGTAAAATGAACTGGAGAAGGAAATGGCAAACCATTCCAGTATCTTTGCCAAAGATCCCAAAATGGGGTCAAGAAGAGTTAGACGTGACTGAACAGTAACAACAAAAGAAGCTTTTAGAATGGTAGTTTGTAAGACTGATTATATACCAAGAAACCGACTGCGTGCTGGTGCTCCAAGGACAGAGTCCATGTACAAACGATGAAACAGGATGAGAGCATTCATTTCCTGGAGGAAAGGATCAGGGGAGACTATGTGGAGAGGATGGCCTTTGAGACTACGTATCTGAGACAGAGCTATCAATTTTGTCCTTTCTGTCTTGCTATAGATTCCAGGTCTCCTCCCTCCCAGCACCCCAACCCTAGCCCACTTAGAAATTCAGGAACTGGGTCAGCCTGGGAATTAACCTTTTTTTAAAATCTAGTTGATATAAAATATTTAAATCAGCCTTATTTGACCACTGAGGGAGTAAATAAGATTTCAGCTTTTGGAGTGACAGCCCCATGGTAAATGAAGCAAGGCCCATTCCTATACCCAAACTCATCCCAAATCAGCCCAAGGGAAGACCCTTTGAGTTTGTCTGGGCTTGAACTTCCAAGCGTCTCCAGCTTATCTTCCAGGGGATGTAGAATCATCATAAGGACAGAGACAAAAAGCTTCCATTCTAACCATGGAGAATGGCGTGAGTGCGTCAAACCTATTCATTAGCCAAGAATCTAAATCCAAGGAACCATTTACCTCTCTCTGGCCAGTACTCTTGGGCAAGTTGCTTTCACTTTGGACATCATTTCCCTCATCTATGAAATGGGGATAATAACACATGAACTCTGCTTAATAGTGTCGTTGTGGAAAAAAGCACTGTATAAAACTCAAAGCATTATGTAGATATGAGTTGTCTCTGCTTTTATTGTTCTGTTAACAAGCATAGGATATTTTATGCTGTGCATAGCCTAATAGAGCCATTCTTGCAGAAGTCCTGGGAAGACGTGTGGGTCTTTAGTTCTGAACAGAAACATAGGGTAGAAATTATTCCCCCAAAGCAGTGTGGTTGAGTGGAAGAAGTGTTGCCACAGACTCAGTATTATAGATTTAGAACTAGAAGATCCTTAGAGACCTGTTAGCCATAGGGTCAAGAACTACAAAGGATCTTAGGAATCTCGAGTAGACTCTATCATTTTTCAGATGGGGAAACTGAGACCCAGGGGACTTAAGTGGTTTACCACAAGAGAGTAAGTAACAGAGCAGGATTTAGAGTCCAAGACTCCAAACCCCAAACCTAGTGTTCTTTCTACTACCCCACACCTCTATGTACACTCTAGTTGTGTGAGCAGGAACTGTCTTGACCTGTCTGAAACTTAATGTTCCTTACTTATAAAATATAAGTGATAAGGCTTACGTTCTTGTGAGGAAAGCATTTTGGAATTCGCAAAGTATTATCTCAGTGTGATCTATAGCATTAGGGGGGGAAACAGTTTCTCATAGCAAGATTGTTAATGTTGTTTCTTAAATCGTGCTTCTCTTTTGCATGTCCTAAAATAGCTACCTCTGAACCTTGATCTTTTGCTTTGTAGAAGGCTGTCCTGGTTTGTGCAATGGGAATGGCCGGTGTACCCTGGACCTGAACGGATGGCACTGTGTCTGTCAGCTGGGCTGGAGAGGCGCGGGCTGCGACACCTCCATGGAAACCGCATGTGGTGATAGCAAAGACAATGATGGAGGTAGGCACTGGCAATGGGGCCCCTTAACCATAGGGGCAAATAACCACCTAGCGACCATGCCCAGGATCAGCTCTTCAGCCAGAAAGGTGGTTAAAGAGGTTGCTAGACCTTTGATGTTGATTCACTGGAGAGAAGTGTGGCAAAAGGAAATTACTCCAGCCGACTACCTCTAGTGTCTTTTAATAAAGCTCTGGACAGAGAGTAAGAAGACCAAGATTAAATAGTTTGTGGTTAATGAGCTATATGACCTTGGCAAACCATACAGCATAATACAAATCATAGCAACAGTACTAGCTGGCATTTATACAGCACTTAGAGGTCTAAAAAGCACTTTACAAACATTAGTTCATTATCTTTGGATTTGTGTTACCTTTAGTAAGATGGTGGGAATAGATGATTTGTGATGCCCTTTTTAATTCCAAAGTTCTTTGTTCTGATAGACTATGTTGTGAAGTTGTCTTCCATCTCTAAGATTCTCTGTTCTAAGATTCCTTCTGGCTCTAATGTTCTTTGTTCTAAAAACCCTTCCATTATCCACCATTCTATGTCCCAGGGTACCTTCCAATTCTGTCCTGTTATATTCTGGGTTCTAACATTGTCCCGTTTAAAGATGTTACCATTTTAAATGTCTAAGATTCTAATCCTCAGTTATCTATAAAATTACCTGGATCATGGTATTCCCAAGTCTCACCTCTTAGCAGATAAGATTTATACTACATTGCTTTATCTTCCTTATGATATAATAATAATAAAAGAAAATAGTTAAGAGAATGTTTTAGGTAATAAATTATTCAAACTTTGATAGAAGTAGTAGTATTAATAGTAGCGGTAGTGGTAGTGGTAGTAGTAGTAGTAGTAGTTGTAGTAGTAGTGGTAGTAGTAATAGTATTAGTAGTATCAGTGTTATTATCCAATTGGCTTAGTTTGATCTATATCCTGGAGATACTTAAGCTCTGAGTTTCTCCAGGCATTTGTGAGTCAACAGATTTTTCTTAATACAAAGAGTGTATTGGACATTATTTTATAGTATCAAACACCCGAGGACTCAGGGAATAACCAGATTCAAGAGTTGAAAGAGAAATTGGAGTCATGTAATGCAAATCCATTCTCACCACGATATTTAAGTCAGTCAATGATTAAGCATTTATTAAGCGCCCACTATGTGCAAGGCACTGTGCCAAGGGCTGGGGACACAAACAAAGTCAAAGACAGTCCATAGTCTAGTCAAGGAGCTCACAGTCTAATGGGGGAGACAAAAAACAAATATGTATACAGGACAAATGGGGAACAATTAATAGATGGAAGGCACTAAAATTGAAAGGGGTTGGGGAAGGCTTCCTGTAGAAGGTGAGATTTCAGTTGGGATCTAAAGGAAGCCATTAGGTGGAAATGAGAAGGAACAAGACATGGGAAACAGACAGAGAACATGTCCAGAGCTGAGAAATAGAGTGTTGCATTGGAGCAACCAAGAGGCCAGTGTCACAGGATTAATGAGTGCTTGGAGGGAGCAATATGTAAGAGTGGAAAGGTAGGAGGGGGCTAGGTTATGAAGGGCTTAGAATGCCAGAGGATTTTGTATTTGGTCCTAGAGATAATAGGAAGTCACTGGAGTTTAGTGAGTACAGAGTGACATGGTCTAATTTGTGCTTTAGGAAAATCCCTCTGGCAGCTGAGTGGAGACTGAATTAGAATGAGAGTTGAGACAGGGAGACCCACCAGCTGACTATTGCAGTCATCCAAGGGTAAGATGAGGAGGGCCTGCACCAGAGTGATGACATTGTCAGAGGGGAGAAGGGGACAGATTTGAGAGATGCTGAAATCTGTAGAGTTTAGCAATAGATTGGATATGGGAGGTGAGAAATAGGGAGGCATTGAGGATGTGAGCCTAGAGTCATTGTGGGAAGATGCTGGTGCCCTAGACAATGACAGGGAAGTTTGGAAGGGGGAGGGTTTAGGGGTAAAGATAATGAGTTCAGTCTGGGACGTGTTGAGTTTAAAATGTCTACTGGACCTCCAGGATGAGATGTCTAGAAGGCATCTGGAATACAAGACTAGAGGTCAGTGGAGAGGTTAGGACAGGACAAGTCAATTTGAGAATCATCAGCATAGAGATGGTAATTAAATCTTTGGAAGCTGATAAGATCACCCAGTGAAGTAGTAGAGAAGGAGATGAGAAGAAGGCCCAGGACAGAACCCTGAGAGACCCTATGGTGTCCTACAGTTGCCCTAACAAATGGCATCCAACATCTTCTTGAACACATCCAGGCATGGGGATGTCCCTCCTTCCTGAGGCAGCCCATTTAGGGATAGGTCTGATTGTTAGGAAATTCTTTCATTGAACTTGAATCAGCCTCCTTGCCATTTCTTGTGTGTGTGTGTGTGTGTGTGTGTGTGTGTGTGTGTGTGTCTTTTTTTTTCCCCCTTGGAGGGGAGAAGGCAGGACAGTTGGGGTTAAGTGACTTGCCCAAGGTCACATAATTAATAAGTGTTAAGTGTCAGAGGTCGGATTTGAACGCAGATCCTCCTGACTCCAAGGCTAGTGCTCTATTCACTACACCACCTAGCTGCCCCCCTCCTTGCCATTTCTACTCATTGTCCCTAGTTATGCTTACTTGAGCCCAGCAGAATAAATCTAATCTTTTTTCCCTTCAGATACTTAGACACTGCTATCATATCCATAAGCCCCCTCTTCTTCAGACTAAGCATGTCTAGTTTCTTCAACTCATCTTATGTAGCATGGCTTAAAGTCCCCTCACCATCCTTACCACCCTTCTCTGAGCAGGCCTCACCTTGGCAGTATCTTTCTTTAAATATGATGCCCAGAATGGAATATGATCCCACAAATGAGCATTAGCCAGGGCAGAGACCAATGGAACTATCACTTCTCCTTCTTTGGACCTTAGACTATTAGGCCTTTAAGAGATGTTAAGTCTTGAGAGAACAGGTAAGAGTTTTAAGAGGTGGTAAGTCTTGAGAGAACAGCAATGTCATGTGTTTTCCTTTCAAATGGAGGAGGCCTGATAACCCCAATTCTGAAGCTTAAGTAGCCAGGAGAAGAGTTTAAGTATGAACCACAGCTCCAGGCACAGTAAAGTAGAGAGTGGGCCATAATTCAGATAGTGTTGATCTCTGCCAAAGGTAGCCAACCAATATGGATAATTCAGTCTTCTCCATACCACCCCCTGTTATCTAGATCAGTGTTCTCAAACTCAAATAAAATGCATCCCTAGGAGAGCATTTTGACTTAGAAAACCTCAAATTCACATTATTGACATCATGTTGCGTTTGTATTCACTGTATTAAATATTTCCCAATTCCATTTTAATCTGGTTCAGGATGTAGAAAGTTCAGGCTGACTCTAATCTAGAAAGTGTCCTTAATTAAAATCTGCCCAATCAGTTCTCCACTTCACAGCTTCCAAGTGATGAACGGTAAGTAGGTAGATAGAGTGGTACATACATAGCACCCTGGCTTTAGGCTTGTGAGACATAATTTGGAAACCTGGCTCTGCTGCTTTAGAACTGTGTGACTGGGGTGGCTAAGTGGTGCAGTGAATAGAGCACCTTGGAGTCAGGAGGACCTGAGTTCAAATCCAGCCTCAGACACTTAACACAAAACTAGCCGTGTGACCTTGGGCAAGTCACTTAACCCCAGTTGCCTTGTCTTCCCTCCTCCAAAAAGCAAAAAAAAAAAAAAAAAAAAAAAAATTGTGTGACCTGGAACATGTTTCCTCATCTGTAAAATGGAAGCAGGAATGTTTATATTATCTGCCTCCCAAGATTGACATAAGAGGAAGACTCTTTAAGCCTTAAACACCTGCATAAAAGTGAGATTTTTAGAAAATTTTTTATTAAAAGAGAATGAACAGAATATATTGAAAATAGCTGTGGACTCAGACTTAGAAAGACTCGGTGCCTGGCTCAGCTTTGATGCTTTGCAGTGGTGTCTCTGGACAGATCACTGTACTCCCCTGAGCCTCAGTTTCTCCATCTGCAAAATGGAAACAAGAACACTTATTACTACTTCCCTCCACAAGTTATTGTGAAGAAAGCACTTGTGGACAATAAACCAATGAACAGAACATGGGACTTGCAGTTGGGAAAACCTGGATGACCCTGGGAAAGTCACTTAACCCCATTAAGTCAGATGTTTAGTAAGCATTTATGAAACTCACTGTGCTAAACATTCAAAGAAAAGGAAAGACACTGTCTCTCTTTTAGAGGACTCATATTATAATGGTGGACATCACACGTAAACCACATGAAATATATATACCGAGCAGATGGAAGGCAGTCTCAGAGAGGGAGGCACTAGGTGAGGAGAGGGGTGACAGCCAGAGTGTTGGCTGTTAGCCTGTTTCTTCCTCTGTAAAATGAAGATTTTAAAAAGTATGTACGTCAGGGTTGTTGTGAGGGTGAAATGAGAACGTATGTATATATGTATATATATATGTGTATATATGTAAAGAGCTACATCAGTGTTTGCTATTATTATTATAACTGATCAAAGCAGTTGTGTCCTTCCCTCTGGTAGGACCCTAAATTCTCTACAAATATTCTAGATCGAGGGGAAATAAGCCCTATGCTGCTGTGTGAGTCTTCACTCCCCAGGCTCCCAGGTCTTTTCTCTGAAGCCTTAAGCAAGCTGTTTCACATCTGGAGAAGCAAATGGAGCCAAATGATCTGAATAAATATAGGAAAACACAGCTTCTCCCCCTTCTCCCTGCCGGGCCAAGAGCATAAGTCATGGAACAAAGGTCATTCGTTCCCATGAATGAAAGCAGATACCAATTTATTTATCTTTTTTTTTTTTTTTTTTTTTTTTTTACTATTTACAGCTGATAGTGACAATAATAAGTCACCACAGCCAGGGTGTAAGGGGGGGTGGCAAACCCATTCAGTCCCAAAATCTCGACACTCCTATGGGAAAGAGTGACCCCCACACCTTCGAGGAAGGGTCTAATCCAGGCCCCAGGCAAGCTGTACACAGTCAACAAGAGAGAGATCAGCTGCTGAAACAGTGGAAGCAATATGGAATGGGAGAAGACCACCACTGCTACCCCCTACCAGAAAATTCACCATTCTGGATCATGGCTAACTTGTGGGAAAGGGATTTCAGTCTTGTCCAAGTCTTTGTGACTCCATTTGGGGTTTTCTTGGCAAAGGTACTAGAGTGGGTTTGCCATTTCCTTCTCCAGCTCATTTTACAGATGAGAAAACTGAGATATAAACAGGGCTAAGTGACATGCCTAAGGTCACACAGCTAGTGAGCATCTGAGGACAGATCTGAACTCGGGTCTTCCTGACTCCAGGCTCAGCGCTCTAACCACTAGCTGCTCCATGTTGATGGAAATGCTCATGGTCTGATCTTCAGAGGAAGACTCGTGGGCAACTGTAGGCCCTGTCATTTATTAGCTCTGTGACTTCTCTTTGGGCTTGCCTGGATGCCTCTAAGTCCTAACTAAAATGTCGCCCTGACTCCTCCCCCGTAGTTCTGGTGCTTCCCTCTGTTAATTGTCTCCTTTTTTCCTACACGTTGCTTGATCATACGTAGTTGGTTGTTGTCTCTCCCATTGAGGGCGGGCGCTTTCTTTTGCCTGTCTTTGTATCCCCAGGCCTTAGCACAGTGCCTGGCACATAGAGGGAGTTTAATAAATGTTTGCTGATCAATTGATGGTTTCCTTATCTGTAAAAGGAAGAACTTGGACCAGCTGGTCTATAAAGACCCCTCTATTTCTAAAATCTTACATATGTTTAGAAATGGCTCACTCAGTTATTACTTTTAAGTTGATATAATTCATTCTAGAATGAAAATCTTAAAATTCCATAGCTAGAAGGGACCGGGGGGGGGGTCATCTAGTTCATCTCCTCCTAGAACAGAAATCCTGTTGGACAAGTGGTCATCTACCATCTATTTGAACATCTCCTTTGATTAGAAACTCAGCATCTAACAGGGTAGCTAATTCAAGGCAATAAATGACCTTTGTTTCCTCAAGCAGTGATTTATTTAAATATATATAAATACATATAATATATTATATATATGTATGTATATAATTTCCAATGGGTCTAGTGACACATGCCTATAATCTCCGTTTGATGGGGGATGGAAGGGATGAGGGTGAGAATGAGGTTCAGGCTGGTGGATCCCTTGAACTCACAAGTTTTGAGCTGTAGTAGGGCTGAAGATGATCGAGTGTCTATGCTAAATCTGACATCCATGTGATTAAACCCTTGGGAGTAGTGGGTGACCAGGCTACTTGAGAAGGGGCAAGCTGACCCAGATTAAAAACTGAGTGGGTCAAAGCTTCTGTACTGATCAGCAGTGAGATAAGACCATGAGTAGTCACTGTACTTCTAGCCTGGACAATTTGGGGAGATCCATTTTTAAAAACAAAAAATATATAAATTTCTTTTCATATCTATACAAGGTTGTATGGAGGAATGCCACCATGTACTTAGCTATTCCTACTACTCTAATGTGTCTTTGGTAGAGAATTAATCCATTGGGACTTTATGTATGCACTTTGAATCATAAAGTCATGGACCATTTGAAAAAGAAATGCCATGGAATTCATCAGTAGAATGTAAGCTCCCTGAGGGCAACAGATATTTGAGATCTTGTCTTTGTATCCCCAGACCCCTACCCAGAATGGGTACTAATGAAATGCTGTGGTTTGTTTTTTTTTAATTGACTTGCACCTGGTCCCATCTCTTTACCTTAGTGAGGAAGAAATTGAGACCCATAAAAGGGAATTGACTTGCCTATTGACTTATTAGTGACAAAGCAAGAATCAGGCAAGTGAACTCAGACTTGAGAATAATGCCCAGATACTACTAACAATTACTTCTATTTCCATAGCATTTTGCAGTTTCTAAAGTGCTAGCCTCCCAACAACCCTGTACAGCAGGAGGGCAGGCATCATTATCACTGTAATGAATGATAATTTCATATTTCAAAGAGTGTCAACATTTTCTCTCAGATCCCCTTTTCAGATCACTTGGAATAGAGCTTGAGAAACCCTGCTATGAGTAAGCGCTGATACAAAGAAATCTGGCAGTGAACCAGGGGCTCAGAATCTTAGATTTAGAAATGAAAGGACCCTCAGAGGTCGTCTCGTTCAGCTTCCTTATTGACAGGTGAGGAAACTGAGGTCCAGAGAAGTTAAGTAATTTGCCCCGGGTCACACCATCACGACGTAGAGCCATTTACTAACCTTGAATTTCATGGTTAAATGTCTCACCTCTGGGTCTTTGACCCAGCATTCTTTTGAATACAGCATTCTTTCCACCACACCTACTAATAATTGATATTTCTGTAGTAGTTTATAGTTTATAGAATATTTCCTTTTTTCATCTTACAGATGAGGAAACTGAGGATCAGTGAAGTGATTCATCTAATAAGTAGCAGACCCGTGATTCAGACCCAGGTCTCAAGCACACTTAGCCTTAGAATACCTTGGTTGCAAAGCATTTCCCTTTATTGCCAGTGTGGAAGGAAAGAGCAGGTGGGGCCTTGTCAGATACACCCTTAAACATGAATGTTTTCCAAATCACAGCTTTCTATCACGACTTAGTTTCATGGTCACTGTTTTTAAGAGGAGAAAAAAACAGCTGACTGGAATTTGAGTCAATCAGACTGTATTTGAGAAAGGGTTTGCAGCAGCCTTGAGATGTGGTAACCTCTTCCATGGAGTTCAAACGCTGTGGGGCCCATGAGACGCAATCATAAGACTGCATTACAAGTAATTTATGGGGTCAGCCTGGGAAAGGAAATTTCAGGCAAACTCAGAATCAAGATATCTCTCCAGCCCTCCCCCCAGCCCCCCATTCCCTTCCTGAAATTGAGAGTTCTCATAAAATGATATAATTTAGTCACCTGGCAGCCTGTTCCCATATAGTGTTTCACAGGATAAAAGGCAAGAGAGAAATTGACCTTTAAAAATATTGTGTTTCAGGCAGCATATAAAGGTTTTGCAAGCCATGCGAATGGAGTCAGAGAATTTATTATGGAGAATGGTAAAAAAAAAACTTTAACAAAATGTGTATTGAGAGGAAGCTGTGCTCCCCAGAGTGACCCCCCTGACATGGTTATGCATTATGCAATGGTTCTTTTTCAGGAGCCCCCTCCCCCGTGATTGCTAGATGAGTCTGGCTGGCTGCAGCCCACCTGTGGAGTGGGTTGTCATGCACACACAACCTGGAGAAGACTTAAGGTTGCAAAGAGACTAATTGATTCATTCTGCAATGCCTATGACAAAATCAACTTGCAGGCTAATTTTCCCAAGCTCCCTTTTCCTGTGAGGTCTGAACACAGTGAAAATGAAATGAGTATACTTTTCTGCCATAAATTGTTGCTCAGGGTAATAAGGGCCTAGAGTTAAGGGAGAGGGGCCCTTGAAACATCCTAGAATCCAAGAATGTTAGAGCTAGAAGGCATCTTAGAACATAGGGTGTCAGAGGTAAAAGAAAACCTAGAACATAGAATATTTGACCTAGAAAGAGGCTACAGAACATGCAAAGTTAAAAAAGAATGAAAGAGCATGGGATATTAAAGTTAGGAAACATCTTAGTTAAAAGATTTTAGAATGCAGACTGCTAGAAGATAGAAAATCAGACCTGGAAAGGACTGTCTAACATAGAATGTTAGAACATAGAATTATAGAGCTGGAAGGTATGTTAAAACACAGACTCTTAGAACTAAAAGGAATATTAAAACATGGAGCATTAAAACTACAAAGGATTTGGGAATGTAGAGTATTAGAGCTGGGTGGTGCAGTGGACAGAGCACTGGTTTTGGAATCAGGAAGATTCATCCTCATGAGTTCAAATCTGACCTCCGACACATACCAGCCATGTGACCCTGGGCAAGTCACTTAACCCTCATCTGTAAAATGAGCTGGAGAAGGAAATGACAAACCACTGTAGTATCATGACCAAGAAAACCCCAAATGAGATCATAGAGAGTCAGCCATGACTGAACAAAAACAAATGCTTATCCCCTTCCCCTACCCCCCCTTAGAAGTCACTTAGTCAACCCCTACCAAAGTTATGAGTCCTTTTTACAACCTCCCAATAGCTGGTCATACCGTTTCTACTCCAAGACTCCAATTTTCTACTCCAAGTGACAGGGCATTCACTAACTCCTAAGACAGATCATTTTCTACTTTTTTTTTGACAAGTCTTCATTTTAAGAAATTTGGTTTTCCCAAAGAAATTTTTCTGCTAACAGTCACATCAGCCAGGTGTTGAAATTGTCAGTCTCCTTCATGGCTACATTGCTTTTCTTGGATTAAATTAGATTCTGTTAGGAATCAAGGTCAGGTTTCTTGAAGCTTCTTAACCCCCAAACCTAACTGAAGGATCTCCCCTCAAATGTCATCTTATATGCTGGATCTGTATGCTGGAAAAGCCTTCGAAATGGGCTTCACTATTTAGATAGAACAGATTTGTTTTGGGGTCTGCTCCAATGATTAGAATAGTTTATAAAGAAGTGCAAGTTGCCGGTTAAGAAGTGGCAGTCTGTTTACAGCAGTCAGCAGATTCCCCGGGAATCGTCTTGCCAATAACTCAACATGATATCTTGAGTAAGTCTCTGCTCCTTGCTGGACCTCTTTCCTCTCCTTTATAAAGTGAGGAAGCCGGACTCAAGCGGGGCTTCTTAAACCTTTCTTGTGTCATAGATCCCTTTGGCCATCTGTTGAAGCCTGTGAAACCCTCCCATAACAATGCATTTAAATGCATCAAAAAAAAATATGTAGCATTACAAAGAAAACCAGTTATATTGAAATACACTTATCAAAATATTGTTTCAAAGATACGAACCCCAGTTAGATAATCCCTTTCACTTCTATACGTGACATTTCAAGTCACACTGAAATCCCTTAGTCCTGTCCAGTGGCAGGATTTTGTTAGATTTCTAATAGAGCCGTTTTGGCCAAGCCTCTGCAGATGTAGATACAAGCCTCTACAGATCTGTAGACATATGTCTGATAGAGGGCATGTATCTAATGAGAGTGTTGGCCAGAGGAAGAAGCATTACTCCCCCCACCCCAGCCATCCAGTAGCTATAGAGTGGAAATGTTTGTTGTTGGTTTTTCTGTTATTAATACTTTATCAGATTTGCAGAAGAAAAGAGACAGCATGATCCATTGGATTCAGATTCCCAAGGATTCAGGTTTGAATCTTGAAGTTTTCTGTTTGTTACCTGATTTTGTACAATTCTCTTTTTTTCTCTGGACCTGCATTTCCCCCCCTGTAGGATGACAGGGGTCTGTTACCTCTAAGGTGCTTCTGTATGAAGGGAGGCAAACGTTAAAAGACCTCGTGTTTGCTATTTCATTATTCTCTTCTTTTCAGTTAACTTCCACACTCCTCAGAATCTTTTCTTAATGAGGAAATGAATAATATCCCATATTCTCATGGGTCACAGAAGGTATGTTTTCAGATTTCCTGGAGCCATAAAAATGAATTCATAATGCACCAGCTAAATTTATGAGCCTTCTACACCAAAGGGTATTTATTGAGATCCAAGTGTGGCACAAGGAAGGAGCCCTGGATTTGGAGGCAGCAAACCTGGGTTCAGATGCCAACTCTGTCATTAACTAACTGTGTGACCCTAGTCAAATCATCTCCTCTCTCTGAGCATCAGCTTCTTCCTCTACAAAGTAAGGAAGTTAAAGTTGGTCACTTCTAAGGGCCCTCCTAGGTCTCATGTTCTCTAATTCTCTGTATCTGTGGAGATAACCACAAAGCTAAGGCTAAGCCATCACGTGGTGGTTGTAACTAAATGTTTGAACAGCACCTCGGCTTTTTGTCTTCAGTTTCCTGACACCCCTGGGAAACTGAATTGGATGGGGGTTGAGGCCAAAGAGCCACGGCAAAGGAACAGGGGCTAGTTGTATGAAGACTTGGTTACTATTGCTACTTACCAGCCTTGGATCCTGGACAAATCAGTTAGTTCCCCTCTCCACCTTTAGATTCTCTGTGAGTCAAATAAGTGGCTTGGATTGAGATGAACTTTCTTTAACTTTTTTTTTGGAGGGGGGAAGGTAGGGCATTTGGGGTTAAGTGACTTGCCCAAGGTCACACGGCTAGTTTTGTGTTAAGTGTCTGAGTGTGGATTTGAACTCAGGTCCTCCTGATTCCAGGGCTGGTGCTCTATTCACTACATCACCTAGCCTCCCCAAGATGAACTTTAAAGTCCTTCTTGGCTCTGACATTGTATGTTCTCTCTTCTTACATTCTTAGTTTTAAGGTGTTTTCCAGCACTAACATTTTATGTTCTTTGTTGTTGTTGAGTTGTTTCAGTCACGTCTGACTCTTTGTGACCCAGTTTTGGGGTTTTCTTGGCAAAGACACTGCAGTGATTTGCCATTTCCTTCTCCAGCTCATTTTGCAGATGAGGAAACTGAAGCCAAGAGGATTAAGTGACTCACCCAGGGTTACACAGCTAGGTAGTGTGAGGCTGGTTTTGAACTCAGGAATCCTGAGTCAAGGCCCGGTACTCTATGCACTGCCCCATGTAAGCTGCCCTACGTTCTTAGAACCCTTCTAACTCTAACAATCATATATTCTCAGGCCCCTTCCAGCTCAGACATTCTGTGTTCTAAAGCCCCATTTGGCTCCAACGTTCTACATTCTAAGGACCATTTCACCTCTTAACAGTCTGTGTTCTGAGACCCCTTATAGCGCTGATATTCTGTAACTGACGTGGGAATTCATTCATTTCATTCCTGCTGGTCCCTTAGTAAGTAATCCCTGAGAAACCATCTTCCTCTGTGAAAGCACAAAGATGGTTCTTCTTCAGGACGTTGAATATTAGGAACTTAAGCATAGTACGTTGGAGATCTCTACCATTTCTTCCTCTGATTCCCCAAATCGCATAATCCTGGAAAATCTTCTTGCTGGTATGGCTCTATGCCTCCATTCCAGACACAGGAAGCCTTTGTAATGGTCCTGAACTCATAGAGATACCTGCTCAGAGTTTCTCCCTTTCTTACTTTAGGTCAAGAACCAAATTACAAAGTGAACTTCCCCACCCGCAAATCCCACTCTCCCTGCCCATTCTAATTAACCCACATCTGGAGTACTCCTGGGTACCATATTATGGAAAGGGCATTGATAAATGAGAGCACCTCCAGAAGGAGATGAGGAGTGTGGTGAGGGGGCTGGAGGCTGTGCCACATGAGAAATAATTGAAGGGAAGAAAATGGGGGAGGAGGGAGAGTCATGACATTTGTCTTCATACACTGAAATTTGTTGCATGGAAGAGAAATTCAACTTCTACTTGGCTTCAGAGATAGAACTAAAGGGAAGAGGTGGAAATTAAAGAGAAACCGAGTTAGACTCAATATAAGGAAAAATTTCTGTCAATTAACAGTGTCCAAAACTGGAATTGGTTTCCTCAGGAGGCATTGGACTCCCTAGCAAAGGAGTTCAAGTGTGGTAGTTTGGATAAACAAGTAACAGCGAAACATTGAGCATTTATTAGGTACTGGGCTAGATTCTGGGAGTACAAATACAGTGAATGAAGCATTTCCTTCTCTCAAGGAGGTGTTGCCTTTTATGGGAAAGGTGACAAGTGCATAGATAAGTATATACAGGATAAGTCTATGGAGAATAAATACAAATCCATGTGTTGGAGATGTTGCAGACTGGCTCCCTGTTTGGTTCCAGGTTGGACCAGACGGCCTTTGAGTGCCCCTTTCAGCACTGAGGTTCTGGGACTCTGGAATGTAAAGAGTTTGTGACCAGGTGTAGTAAACCAGATGTTAGTGAAGTCACTGTGTTCCAGGGGCCAGAAGGGAAATGCCTCATCACCATCAGACCCGGGCCCTGATGGTGATGAAATCTCCCTCCAAAGTTCTCTTGGAGCTCCCCTCACACATCACCTTGTAGCAGCTGCCTTGATTTCTCTTGCACAGTCACCTGTGGTTTTTAATTGAATTGCTTCAAGTGAGAGGGGGAGAAAAGAGAAGGGGGCAATGGAAAAGAAACTTACTTCTTGGCTTCCTAATTCAGCCTCCTAGAAAAATAGCAAATACCTCAAGGTTTTAGAGAGCTTGTTGTATAAAGGTCAGTAGCTACCATCGTTCACATTCAGCTTACCCCCACCAAGGAAATGTCTTAAAAGCAAACTCAACATATAATCGAGACCTATTTATGACTTCTAGACTCCTTAGCTGCCCATTCTGGCTTCCTAATGTATGCATTCCCCACAAGATCTATCTCCTCCATTCTAGGGCCCATTTTTCATAATTATTTGTGAATCTGCTCCCATTATGCCACAGATTCCTCAGACAACACAGAATAAATGACCAGCTCTCCTTTTAAGGAAGGATGGTGAGCTGAGGGTAGTATAAGGGGTAGGAAGAATCATTCTCGGCTATTATCAGAGAGTTCTTCAGATTTGGTGTAGAGAACTCATCCCAAATTGAACCTAATTCAGCCTTTTTGAGGGGGAGGATTAGGAAGTGGACAGTCATGTAAATAGGGTTGGCCTGACACTAGCACTGTCTCTTCTTGGATTGTATATATAAATCCTAGCATTTAATCCAGTGCCTGGCTATCAGAAGTACTTAATAAATGCCTGTTGACTTGGCCTGATGTTCCCTGGAAGCGGCCATCCCAGATGTCACATTAAGGGTATTACTGGGGTCTTTGTTTCCTCACCTCAGAGTGCTATCCTCAGGACCCTCCTCCAAGCCAACCTTGTATCCCATAAAGGCCTCTTTCCCCAAGACTTCTGCTCCCAGCAGTTATAGCCCTGATCCACACCTGTGATTTCAATGGTATAATCAATCAATCGATCGATCAACATTTATTGAGCTTCAGCTATGTGCATGCACACTGTGCTAAGTAATTTAGAAATCTCCCCCTGTACAAACTCCCTTTCCCAGAGCAGATCAGTGATTTGATTTTAGAATATTGCCCTGGTGCTGAGAGGCCAAGGTCACACAGCTAAGCCATATCAGGGATGAAACTAAGAGGCCGATGAGTGGCACGCTGAACCCTGATCCAGCTCCACTCAAACTGTTTTTTTGCTGTTGCATCATAACATCTTTTCATTATGTCCTCCCCTCGAGGTGTGAGCATCTTCAGACATCAAAGTTAAGCCATTCAAAAAGCATATATTAAAGTCCTTCTGTATACAAGGCTTAGTCCTTGACACTGGGGATCAAAGAAACCATATGATTGCTGCCACTAAAGGACCTAAAATCTAATAGTGGGAATCCAGCTTACACAGAAATAAGTATGATACAAGGCATCAGAGTATCAGTGCTTGAAAGGCCAGGTCTTTTAGACCAAACAGTGTCTTTGGCCCACTACAACATTCCTGAGAAGATGCCATGGAGCCTTCCATTCCAGACCGCCATGATGGAGAGATTGCTACCTCATGAGCCAGCCTGTTCTGCCTCTTTTGGAATTCTCTGGGTATTTTTCATTCTTTTTGAGCCAAAATCTTCTTCTCTTCAGTATCCCCCTTTATCATCCCCCTCATGCCCAGCACTGTTCCTAATTCCACTCTCTGGGGCCAGCCCAAACGAGTGAAATGCCTTTTTCTCATGACAGCTTTTCAAATAGTAGAAGACAGCTGTTATGCCTTGGCTAAGGCTTCTCTTCCCCACACCAAATATCTCCATTTCCTTTAATATATGCTTGAAAGTGGAATGTACCAAGGACAAAGGAGAGGTTTAGAGGAAAAAATGGTAGAAGAGTATTTGAGTAGGTAAGCACTAGTTTTTCGCTGGGAGGATTAAGGAAGTTTTCGTGGCACCCAAGTTGGGTCTCAGAGGCTTTCAGTGGTCAGAAGTGGCAGGCAGCATAGGAGACCACGTCTGGGTTTGCCAGAGCTCACCCATTGTCCCCTGGAGTTCCTGCATGTCACTCTCAAAAAGTCCAAACTAGTACCATGTGTGTTATTTGCACATGTGGTTACTGTCCGTAGCAAAGATACTAATAAGCAGTGAAAATGTCTTAAATGTGGGCAGGAAGAAGAAAATCTGGAACAATCCACAGACTGCTCAGTCTGCCCTAGATCATATATCTGAAAGTTCTTTGTCAACTCTTTAAGTTCCATATAAACAGGACTTATCAGGATTAGCAGCCCTGCGAGGCAGGTGGTGTATCATTGGACTGATTTTTTTAGATGGGGAAACTAGGATTCAGAAAGATTAACTTATTTGCCCAAGGTCACAGGGTGGATGATGAATCAAAACATATGATCCCTCTTGGAGTATAAGTTCCCTCAGGGAAAATGCTGTCTCTTATTTGTTGAAGCAACCAACCAGAGGACCTGGAATATACTAAGAATCAGTGTGCATAAAGTAATATAAAGAGGTTTGAATTTAAGAGTCAGAAAATCTGGGTTCAAGGTCCAGTTTTTCCACTTAATAGTTGTCTGACCATAGGCAAGTACCTTCTACTTACTGGGTCTCCTTTTTCTCCTCTATAAATTGGGATGATTGAACTGAATAATCTCTGATTCTGTGAATGAATGAATGAGTACAGTGCTGTGGTTAGATTGTGTATGGATACGGGAGCCAGAAATCCAGTACACACACACACACACACACACACACACACACACACACACACTGCCATTTTACAGATGAGGAAACTGAGGCAAATAGAGATGAAACAACTTGTCCAGGGTCACACAGCTAGTAAGTATTTAAAGTGAGTTTTTAACTCGAGCCTTCTTGACTCCAAGTTCATTGCTTTATCTGTGTATTTCTTTATGATGCTTCATTATGCATCCAAAAAATATTTATTAAATGAATGAATACTCTCACCAAGTAAGCACTTAATAAATACGAGTTGCCTGCCTGTCGCCTATCAAACTGCAATACACAATAAAACAAAGTCAGTTAGAGATTTTTTTTTTTAAGTACTATGCTAAATCAGAGAAAGGAAAGATCATTTTCTCCTAGCGGGAGGGAGAGACAGGGGAAGCAAAGGAAAAGCGTCCTGGAAGAGCTGGTGTTTGAGCTGAGGCTCAAAGGATGAGTAGAATTTCAGCAGTAGGAGATGGGGAGTGAGAAGGAAGAGGGGGCTTTCCAGACACTGATGTGGACAAAGGCTCAGGAAAGCCGCAGATTTGTTTGGAGGATAAAATACACAGAGAAGAGTGGAATGAGATCAGTTTGGAAAGGCAAGGTGATGCCAGATTTTGGAGGGTCTTGAATGTCAGGCAGAGGAGCTGGCTTTTTTTTTCCAATAGATAAGAATGATCCATTGAAGATTTCTGAGCTGAAGAGTGATGTGATAAGGAGTTTACATTAAGATACATGGGAGACGCAGGATGAGTTAGGGGAGGGAGGGAGTGTGGAGCCTAGAGTCGGGGAGATCAGTTAGGAAGCTCTTCTGCAGTCATCCTGGCAGAGGGTAACAAGAACCAGGACGACTGTCCCCCTAGAATGCAGCTCACCACTGTGTGTCCAGTAGCTAGGTACCCAGTACGTATCTGCCACCTGTCTCCTAGAGGCTGATTATAGTCTGGAGAAATGTGTGCATAGTTTGTGGAACTCTGCAAATGCAAGAGGGTCCGTGTGGGTGATTAGATTCTGGGACTTGTTTGCATTAACTGGGGTGGGGGTGGGGGGCTCCTGGGTTTAAAGATGTGAAGCAACCTAATGTTGTAGAATATGTACCAGACATGCGGTTAGATACATTTCAATACCTGCTTTTCTGTTGTCTAACTTGTAACATAGGCAAGATAGACAAAAATAGCCATGATTCATAATGGATAAACCCCTTTTAAAGTTAATTATTTATTTTTACAGGCATGTATTCTCTCCCTCCCTCTCTCTCTCTCTCCCTCCCTCTCTCCCTCTGTTCTCTCTCTTCTCTCCCCCTTTACCTCTCCCCAATTGAACAGTTAAAAAAAAACAGCAACGGATAGAACACTGATTACAAATCTGCATAATCCAGCAAAATAAATCCTGGGATTGGCCACATTCAAAAATTTATTCTTGTATTTTAAGTCCATCACCTTTATGCTGGGGGTTGGAGTGGGGTGATGCTTCATATTCTGTCCTCTGGACTTGTGTTTTATCTCTGTATCACTTTAAAGTATAAGAAGCACTTCTCCCCGGTCCTCACTTTCCTTTTCTGCAAATCGGAGTTGGAGTAGATTAAGATGAGATTTCCATTTCGAAGTTCTTTGATCCATCTGATGCCTCCTTTCCAGAGTAGAATAGGTCCTGATAATCACTGTGTGTCCCAAGATGGGGAAGGTACCACCTGCTTAGATATGACCCCCTCTTCTCCCCCAGCCCACTTGTCCAGCATGCTTCCTTTCAAGCAGCACCTGTCAGACATTACTTAAACACGTAATTACAGCTGGAGCTGAAAGCAATTTGCATCTGAGTATCGATGCCTGCACGACAGGTTTTCTGGCCCCCTCCATAATTCTGTGGCAAGGGGCCATCATTCAATTGCAGCGGACTTAGAAGCTGACCATTAAATCAGCTGGCACAATTGAAAGGCCGTGAAAAGTCACGGCTAATTTGAAATTTTATTAGCTCTTGGACTGCTCTCGTCTACCTCAGAATCAGTCTCAGGAAACCAGTTCTTTGGGTCTTTCTGAAAACTGTGATTGCTTCCACTGCCAAGGGCTCCCAATGGCCCAGACAGGGAATGTTGGAAGGCTTCCTTCCACCCTGGGGGATGGTTATTGGTCCCTGAGAAGCAAATGAATGAGGATGGGAGATTTTTAGGGGATGATTTTCAGAGGAATGTATTAATTTCTATGGTTTACTAGTTGGTCAACAAAGAGCTGGAGGCTCCGGCCACCAGTGATTTAATCTCAGAATGAATGTAAGAGCTAAAAGGGACTGTAGAATATTGAATATTAGGATACAGAGTGTAGGTTGAGCTACAGTGGAAAGAGTAATGAGTCTACATAGACAGGACTTGTGATTATATCCTTCTTCGGGGTCTCTACCTTGTGTGACCTTGGGCTTGGCACTCAATCTCTCCAGAACTCAGTTTCTTCATCTGTAAGATGGGCTGTGAGATCCCTTCCCACCCCAACGATTCTATAATCCTATGAGTCTTTGAGCTATAAAGGACTTTAGAATATAAGTGTTAGAAAATAAGAGTGTAGGGGTGGCTAGGTGGCACAGTGAATACAACACCGGCCCTGGAGTCAGGAGGACCTGAGTTCAAATCCGGCCTCAGATACTTGACACTTACTAGCCATGTGACCTTGGACAAGTCACTTAACCCCAACTGCCCTGCCCTCCCCCCTCCAAAAAAAAATAGAGCATAAAGAGTTAGAATGGAAAGGGACTTCAGAGACCACCTCCTCATTTAAGACCAGAATGAAAACTGCTGGGTCAGCCTTGTAGTCTATGAGGAAAGAACAACCAAAGGGCTGCCCATTTGAGGCAGCAGGTGTGGGATGGGAAGGGAACAAGTTTGAAATTACTTGTCTCTGACCTTCAGTGTGGTTTTGTGGGGAGATGAAGGGTACAGCTCCCTGTACCTGGAATGTCTCCTCCCCCATCTCCACCTATTAAAATCTTGTCTATCCACTGCCATGGCCTTGCTGCCTCTTCCATCAAACTCATCCTTATCTCCCCCCTCCAAGTGATTTCAGATGTCTGTTCAGATCCTAGTTGTTTCAGTGGCTGCCTCTATAGCCTTTGTGAACCTCAGTATTCTCATCTGTAAAATGGGGTTAATATACTACCTTCCTCACAAAGAGAGGAAAGCGCTCTCTAGACTCTCTTTGAAGTACCATTAGGAAGGCCAAAAAGCTCTCACTTTCCACTTATTTTCTGTGTGATGTTGGGTAAGTGATCCTCGCTGGTGGTCTTCTAGCTGAAGCTGTAGAGGGGGCTTAGAGGGTGGGAGAGATGATATGTGAGCATCTGGGAAGTCTATGAAGTAGGTGATGATCAAGGTCCCTTTATACTCTAAGGGTCCATGGGTGTCTGTTCTCCGGTCCCTTTCAGCTCAATACTCTGTTTGGTGTTCTAACATTCTGTGTTTCAAGTTCCTTCCAGCTTTAGCAGTCTGTGAACAGCAGCTCCATTCTTTGAAAAATGAGTCCCAGAAGGGTTAAATGATATGCATAAGGATCATATGTGGAAGAAGGATGGGTCCCTGAGAGCAGAAGCTATAAATTAGTGTCCGAATCCCCATTTAACTCAGGAAAGTGTGTTGCATCTCCAAGCTGTCTTGTCTGTTTGGTGCATAGAGCCTCATACATTTACTGAGCTGTACTCAGGAGGGAGGGAGAGCAGATACTCATCCTGAAATGCACAGATGCCAATTTTACAGAAACGCCAAGTACCTTCTAGTCTCCTGGCCTCTATGCCTCGGTCCCACTGAGGGCTTCTGCACAGACAGAGCCAGGAAAGGGGAGCAGGTTGCGGTCAGCTTCTGGAACGTGGCTTACGGGTGATTTCATCTCAGCTGAAGCTGTAATCTTGGCTGAGCTACAGCATGAAAATAATTTAAAGAGAGAAGGGCAGCCGATGTGTACCATGTTACCGTAGCTGATGCATCCTTGGACAGCATACGTGTGCATGAATACTACTTGCTTTGTGGAAAATAGCTAAGAAAATAAGCCACTCATTCATTCATTTAGTAGACATGGTCTAAGTTTCTCCTACATCAAATCCATTTTATGGATTGAATGACAAAGAAGAAGAAGATAGATAAGATCCTTGGGGCTCATCAACCTCATGTTCATGAAGGTGGGGATTGGGGGAAATGTGACGAATGCACCGTGAATTAGAATACAAGGCAGAATATGAAAGGTGGGACAAGAGAGGGGCAGGATCATTCAGAAAATGAAAAGGTCACTTCCTGTTAAAGGAATCTGGGAAGACTTTATGGAGAAGGAAGCTTCATTGGAGAAGCTGAATCTGAATGGGTCAAGAGAGATTAGAATAGCAGGGCAAAAGGCAAATAAACTAGAAAACAAAAGGTGAAAAAGGAACTGTCGAGGAAACTTTCAGATGGAAGGATGGGGAAAGAGCGTCATGTCAGTGAAACTTTGCAAACAATTCTTTATTTAGGGAACTCACAAAGACATAGGGTGCCCTGACTTTCAGTTTCTGGTAAGGCACATAAGCAGAGTCTTAGCTAGAGTAATTAGGGTGCTTGTTAAGTAAAAGGGCTGGACATTTAAAAAGGGCACTGTAAGGGGCCAACTATTCCTGCAGAATCCCCAGAGTAGCTGCTCCAGAGTGAGAACGGCCAACAGAGTCTTCAGATCCTGAGCAGAAATTCCCAGTAAACTCTTCTCAGGCTTCAGAAAGCTAGATTAAGTTAAGCGGTCACAGATGATAGTCTAGAGAAAGAGATACGTATTGTACCTCATTGATTTGGTTCTTTTAAATCTTGTTTTATATCCTAGCTCCTTTTTTTTTAAAAAATAGATTACTTATGATAACTAGTCATTATTTTAATGATTCACGTGGACATTTAGGTGGTGTATTAGATAGGACTGAACTAGGAATCAGAAGACCTGAGTTCAAATACAACCCCAGACACTTACTAGCCGTGTGACCCTGGACAAGGCACTTAACCTCTGTTTGCCTGTATTTCTTCTTCTGTTAAAAGTCGGAAATAATAGCAGCACCTAGCTCCCAGGATTGTTGTGAGGATTAAATGATATATTTGTAAAGCACTTTTCAGACTTTAAAGTGCCATTCAAATTCTAGCTGTTATTATTCTTACTACTAAAGTAGAGCTATCGTAGAATTGTGAAGATTTTAGACTTGTGAGCAGTCTTAGAGATTAGGTAACCCTTTATACAAATCATTCATTCTGTCTTTAACATCTGGCTCTGAGAAGCCTATATATATGCTCTGAGTTGATATTTTGCTTTGGGGGCTCCCTTATGAGCAGATTCTTGTGATTCCCTCAGAATTTCAAGATTCTGAGTAGCTGTGTGTTCAGAGCACCCCCGGGGCCTACTCAGATGTAAAGGCCCTCTCCATCCAGGGATGTATGTAAAGCGTATAGTCGATCGAGGGAGTCAGAGGCCTGTTTGTTGGTCTTTATTTCTCTGATTGTATTTTCTTTGTGTTTTCTCTGAAGTTCAGGGTGGCGACTTTTCCCCAGAACTAGTGAATGCATTTAAAAAAGACTGTTGACCCCTTAAACAGCTGTCTTTCCTAGTAAAGCAGATCTAAGAACCTGTGCTAGTAGCCATCCTGGGTATGCCAGTGTGTTTGCCACTACAGTTTTCTCGAAGTTATCACTATCGTTTGCTTGTAAATATGATGTTTTAAGACGTCTGGCCCACGCCATATGCATTTGGCAAAGTGAATAGAAAAGAACTTGAAGTTATTAACAAGACCTGAGTTCAAGTCTTGCCTCAGATGCTTAATATTGTGTAACATTGAGCAAGTTTTTTAATCACTTTGAGACTCAGTTTCCTCAGCTGTAAAGTGGAGATGATCATGATGCCCACTTATTATTATTAGTTATTATTGTGGAATCATTTCATTCTTATCTGACTCTTTATGACGCCTTCTGGGGTTTTCTTGGGAAAGACACTGGCGTGGTTTGCCATTTCCTTCTCCAGCTCATTTTACAGATGAGAAAACTGAGGCAAAGAGGATGAAGTGACTTGCCCAGCTCTGAATATCTGAGGGCACATTTGAACTCAAGATGATGAGACTTCTTGGCTCCAGGCCCCCATTCTGTGCACTATGGCGCCACCTAGTGGCCTGCCGTAATTACAGGTTTAGTTACATGTTGTATGGTTACTTATTACGCTGAAAAGAGTATTGGGTTCCAGTCCCAGCTTTTCTGCTGACATCCCATGAGTTCTGGGATCCACCCACGATAAATCAGTGATACCCTCTGGTCTTCCCACAGACGGCTTGGTGGACTGCATGGACCCTGATTGCTGCTTACAGCCCCAGTGTCACGTCAATGCTCTGTGCCTTGGTTCGCCCGACCCAGTGGACATCATCCAGGAGACACAGGCCCCCGTGTCCTCGCAGAATCTGCGCTCCTTCTACGACCGCATCAAGTTCCTCGTTGGAAAGGACAGTACCCACATCGTCCCTGGAGAGAATCCCTTCGATGGAGGGTAAGTGCCCTAGGTCTGTGGTCCTCAACAAAGCATTTTCCTTACCATGACCCTGTCTGCGAGGTGGGGAATGCAGGGATGATTGTGCCCCTTCTGCAGATGGGAAAAACCTAGGCTCATAGCAGGAAAGTTTGCTTGACCACGATAATGTCTGGTAAATGTCAGAGCTCAGATATGAATCCAGGACTCCTGGTTACAAGTCCTTGATTTATATCACCACATTGTTCTACCTCAATCCTCACAAGGTCAGGTGGGGAGACCCCAGGGACAGGATTAGAATGACAGCAACCACCAAAGCCCTAGGAACCTTCATGTAGAAAACAGATAGGATTACTGCAGTTCTTAACAACCAAGCATTATCGCTGCCTCCAATTAAAATAAGAGTTCTCCAGGTGTTAACAGCCAACGACTATTTCTGCCTAGCAAGAAGGGCAGGACTCTCTATTTTGGGAAGGAACTTTGAAGATCCTTTAGTCTAACCTTCTCTCCCTCCCACTGCCCTTCTCTTTCCCTGATTGCCCCCAGCTCTCTTTGCAGCAGCCCCTTATGACACATTCCTAACTAAAGGTCTTCTGGCCTTTGCTCAGACATCTCCATTGAAGGGCATCTCATTATCCCCATCCCAGGGATCCCATCTCACTGTTGGACAGCTCTGAGTCTTATAAGTTCTTCCTTAGATTGAGCTGAAATGTGCTTCCCTGTAAACTTGTGCCCGCTGGTCCCAGTTCTGTCTGCTGGAGCTACACAGAATAATTTGTCAAAGTGACTGCTGGAATATCTGGCTGCTTGAACTCTCCTCGTCACATCCTGGGCTGCTTGGTTTCTTAATTGATGCTTAACGGGCCAGATAACAGCTTGACTCTGCTCTGGCAGCTTGGAGAGACAGACAGACAAATTATGAAGTAGAAAAAACACAGAACTATGTCCCCATGAAACAGATGAGGAGGCCAAGAGCAAAGAGGCCTGCATTATTGTTCAGTCATTTTTCAGTTGTGCCTGATTCCTTGTGACCCCCTTTTCTTGGCAAAAGTACGGGCATGATTTGCTATTTCCTTCTCCAGCTCATTTTACAGATGAGGAAACCAAGGCAAACAGGGTTAAGTGACTTGACCAGGGTCACAGAGCTATTAAGTGTCTGAGGTCACACTTGAACTCAGGTCATCCTGACTCCAGGCCCAGCACTCTTATCCACTGGACAACCCAGCTGCCTCTACATTGTAATCTTGCCGTATTTTCCTCCTCCGTAAAATAAATGCGTTGGCCTTGATGCCCCGCCTAAGGTCAATTCTTGCTCTGAGTTTTGGTCTCCTAACATCCTCTTTTCTAAGTTCCCTTCTCACTCTGAGGTCCTGTTTTCTGTGTTCTAACATAAAATCCCTTCCAGGACTGACAAATTGTGGTTTTGTAATTCTCTAGAATTAGAATCTGCCTGGTTAGCCCTTGGGGGAATCTCATCAGTAGTATAGTCATGGCCTTCCCTTTCACATGCGTACAGGTAACTTTTCTAAGGGTGTAGTTAATTTAATAGTCTTATCCTTCTCAAAATGTGATGCGCTTTCAGACTATTTGGGGCACCAGCATGAGCTACTTGTTTTTGCCCTGCTCTGTTCACTGATCTGACAAGAAGTCTTCACCAGGGTTTCTACTTGGAGTCAAAGCCATTTGATAATAAAAACGCATCTAGCAATGTAAGCGTGGAGTGCCTTATTGAGCATCATTTGCTGTGGCCATCTGTTCGGTAGATTCCCACGGTTATTATTAAGAATAACTATCTAGTCTTCCTGACTATAAAGGATGAGGTGTAACGATGAAGTCATGCGACGTTCAGATAAACATACCAGAAATTAGGCTCCCAATTAGGGGGTGCCGCCTTAAAGGACTCCCTAGCCCGTTAGGAGAATCAGTCTGAATTAGGAATTCTCGACCTTTTTTGTGTTATGAATCCCCTTTGGCAGTCAGTCTGGGGAGAGCCTGTAGATCTCTCAGAATAAGGCTTTTAATGCTTTTAAATAAAACAAAATACATAGGATTACCAAGGAAGCTAATCATATTGAAATGTACCTCTCAGAATGTCTTCTGAGTTCATGGATCCCAGTTTAAGAACCCTCGGATAAATTAATATTTGATGCTCACGAATTGTTTTTTACTCAAAATAATATTGACTGAACAGTCACTCAATTATTTACCATGCTGGCCTCCAAATACCTTTTGACCTTTTCCAAAAAATCAAACATGCCTTCTTAAAGGAAAATTTGCCTTCACAGAAGAAGAGGGAAAGGGAAAGTTCTGACGTCACTGGCTGGGATCGCCAGAAGGGTCTTGCCTTCAGGGAAAAGGAAAGTGTCTTAAGGAAAAAGAATCAGGCTACAAGCAATGCCCTTAGACACTCGATTTATTCTAGACTAATTCTCCTTGTTCTTCCTGAACTCTGAGTTGCTTGCCTCCCAGGGTCCAGCTTTGGTAATTCAATCAAGGCAAACCACCACATGAACAACTTCTTTAGCCAAGAGATGCCCCAGCAAGATCTAGGAGCAGATCCAGAAGGGTACCTAGAAAGATCCCAGCTCATCATGGATAGGATGGTTCTCTTGGTTCATACAGTCCCTTCCTTTTCTTTGTTTCACTTCTGTTCAGTCCTTCCTCCCTTCTGCAGCTGCCCAAGGGTCAGGCTACCTTCAGAAATGATAGATAGATAGATAGATAGATAGATAGATAGATAGATAGATAGATGTAAGCTATTATAAGAAGAATGTTTCCTGTTATGATCATTTTAAATATTGAAGACATTTTTTATATAATGTAGGAAAATTTGTAGGAGGTATTCTTACAATTCAGGGCAACTGGGTGGTACACTATAAAGTGTCAGGACTAGAAGTCAGGAAAACTCATCTTCCTGAGTTCAAATCTGGCCTCAGACACTTCCTAGCTATGCGATCCTGGGCAAGTCATTTCATTCTGTTTGCCTCAGTTTCCTTGGAGAAGGAAACGGTGAACCACTCCAGTATCTTTGCCAAGAAGACCCCAGAAGGGTTCATGAAGAATTGGACATGACTGAAAATGACTAAACAGCAACAACAAAATTCTTGGAAAATTGGTACAGGAGTTTCTGATGCCAAATATGCCTAGCTCTGATGAGGAAAAAAAGGAAAATTGCCTGAAGATATAGATGGATATATACACAGACTTGTTCAATCAACCTAACTTTTGAAAGATAATTTAAAAAGATGGATGCAAAGGTGGGCAGTGGCAGAGGAATACAAAAAGATAGCATAGTTCTATAAGAATAGTTTCATATAAGGGGATGTTCTTTGTTAAAATTCAGCAGTTGCTTTTCAAGCATCTATTGTGCACAAAGGCCCTTTGTTCAATGCACAGAATTTGTGATGGGAAACAACACACAAGGGGCTTTCAGGCTAAGAGGAGAGCTATGACATGAAGGGGTAGAATCATACAAGGTAAGAGTAACAGTTGGACAAACCAAATCCAGTGCCGTCTAGGAAAATCACAAGATAACAAAGATGTTAAAACTTGGTCTTTACCTTTATGGACCTTACAATTTGATAGGCTTCTGTTCTATTATGTATTGTGTTTATCTGTATGCACGTGTTATCTCCCTTGCCCCTTGAAGACAAAGTGCCTGATATATCTATTTCCTTTGGGGTTTGTTGTTTCTTTTTTTAATTGTATGAGAAGCAACATAGTATAATGGATTGACAGCTGGCTTTGGAACTAGGAAAAGCCTGGGTTTGAGTCTTGCCCCTGATACATACTTACTGATTGTGTGATCCTTGGCAAGCTAATGAAATTATCACTGCTGTGGGCATCTCACTAAGATTTTAAATTGCAAAGAAAATGATGATGTGTATCAGAAGAGGGAGTTTTATCCTCTGAGAGTTCCCTACACAGAAAGAATCATAAGTACAATGTCTGTCTCTTTCTTTTTTCCTCATTAGTCAGCACAAGATATTACGTGGAATAGATATTTGTGTTTCTTTTGTTTTGTTTTGTTTTTTTGCTTTTTGGAGGGAAATTGGGGTTAAGTGACTTGCCCAAGGTCACACGGCTAGTTTTTTTTTTTTTCTGTTAAGTGTCTGAGGGCAGATTTGAACTCAGGTCCTCCTGACTCCACAGCTGGTGCTCTATCCATGGTGCCACCTAGCCACCCATGTGTAATTTGATAAGTGTTTGAAGGAATCCATTATCTCGAACATTCTTTCATGGGAGTGTGAGTGTGCTCATTATTTAATGACATTCTACCTAACAACAAATAGGAAGAATTTAGAGAAATTTGCATTAACTTAGCAAAAAAAAACCAAATTATTATACGTGAGGTCCTACCATCAGCTGAGGCGATATAAACATTTTTAAAGTGAACTAGTCCCTGCCCTCAAGGAGTTTATATTCTTATAGGAAATATAGCTGGAATAAAGACATATACATCTTTTATATGTGAATAAATACCAGAAGGCATATATTTTAAAATAATGTTTTATTCATTTTTAACATTACTGTTACTTCTCAGTAACCTTCACCCACCCACTCCCAGTAGACCCCTCCCTTATAAATCAAAACAAACCAACGTGTTAGCCGTGAATCATTCTGCCTCTGAAGTCCAAGACCTCTTTCCCGAGAGGTGGGCATGTTTCCGTACATCAGTCCTCCAGAGTCAAGATTGGTCCCCACATGGGTCGGAGACAGGATGGCTTTCAGTACTGTGGTCATTGTGTAAATTGTTGAGTTTCCTCTGCTTGCATCACCCTGTCAGCACACACAACTCTTAGCAAATTTCTCTAAATTCTTCCTATTGTTGTTTGGTAGAATGGCATTAACCAATGAGCACTGCCATGAAAGAATGTTAGAGATAACGGATTCCTTTAAACTTCTAGAATGTCAAATGTTGGAGGTGGTGAGAGCATATAAAGATGATTTAGGTTAAACTCATTTAGTTAAACCCACACAGAGCCGGCACTTAGGGGAAACGGAGGCCGGAGACGGAATGACATTCCTCAAGTGAGTTAGGAGGAGAAGAACCAGGACCAGAAGGAGCACAACCCCAGTTCTAAGGTGCCTTCCAGCTTGAAAACTCTGTGTTGTAACTTCCAGAAGCAGGGGTCCCTTGTTTCCTGGTAGCCCTCCCCAACAAACAGAACCTAGTTGGCTCCTTCTCCCCCTCCCCCTCCTTGATGACAAGCTCCAGGCTGTTACTTAAAAGTGTAATTCTACCCAAAGGCCTTCCAGGATTGTATGCCCTTTTACTAAATTGGAGCTATAAATAATAAACATGCCAGGGAAATTTTTGGTTGCTAGTCATTTGCTGTTCACTTTGTGGTGTCTGAACATTGTTTCGGCTGGTTCCTCGTTTGTCCTGATCCAAACAGCATTCTCGGTCTGTAAGCCTGAAAGGGATTGCAAGCCCCCAGGGCCTGGGCCGAATCTCCCAGTATGTCTTGTACAACACTGAGCAGGCTGTCAGAGCTCAGAAAATAATAATATAATCTATGGTGCATGTTTATGTTTGCTACATTCAATATTTTGCACCACTGCCCGCGCAGCCAAAGCTCCGCCAGGCCGCGAGACACCCGTCAAGGGAGGAAGCAAACAGCCCGCACTTGGGCAACGCTGATAAACCATAACCCTGCTTAGAATTCCTCTCCACAGCAACAAGAACCTGCTGAAAACCAGGAGCTGAGCTAGAAGGAAAATAGAAGGAAAAAGGCCTTGGATGTCATTCCCCTCTCTAGGTCTCTAAGATGAGGGAGTTAGACTAAATGATCTCTAAGGTGCCTTGATGTTCTGTGTCTGCTGCTGTCTTCAGATGACATCACTCGGTTTGGAGTCAGGACAGACCTGATTTCAGATTCTGCCTCTGACACCTGCTGGTAGCGTGACCTTGGACAAGTCACTCAAACATTGCCTGCCTCGGTTTCCTTATGTGTAAAATAAGATAATAGTAGCACCGGCCTCTCAGGTTGATGCAAGGATACAACAGGATAATATTTGTCAGGTACTTTGTTAACTTTAAAGCATAGTAGTAGTTGTAGTAGTAGCAGCATCAGTAGTAAAAGTAGTAGTAGCAGCAACAGCAGTGATAGTAGTAGTAGTAGTAGTAGCAGCAGGAGTAGTAGTAGTAGCAGCAGCAGCAGGAGTAGTAGTAGTAGCAGTAGTAGTAGCAGTAGCAGTAGTGGTAGTAGTAGTAGCAGCAGCAGCAGTAGCAGTAGTGGTAGCAGTAATAATAGTAATAGATTCTAACAGTTTATGTTCTATGTTCTGATCTTCCATGCTCTAAGGTAGGAATTTTTACCCTTAGGAAATCTGATGAAGCCTGTGGACTCCTTCTCAAAATTATATTTTTAAATAATTGAAGGAAATGCTATATTTCAGGTGGAGGCTAGTGAAAATTGTCATTTTTTTTTGCAAGTTCCCTGACCCCCGGAAGCTTGTCCATGGATCCCTTGAGGGTCTGTGGATCCCAGACTAAGAAGACCAGCTCTGAGGTGTCTTCCAAGTTGAAAACTCTGTGTTGTAACTTTCTGTATTCCAAAAGCAGGGGTCCCTCCTAGCTTTCAAAGGCTGCAAAGCTCCTCAGGGCTATATGCCTGCCAAGCCTACGTCAGCATATGGTATCATGAACATTGGTCTTTATAAGAGATGGCCCATTTTAAGATTGTTCTGGGAATTTGGGGCCAAGCTTGATTTTCATAAATGTTGTAGCAGTAAAACCTTTCACCAGGTTCCTTATTTGTTAGTTTTTTTTTTTTCCTCTAAGACATAAACTTGGGGGAAATCAAACAACTCCCAATTTAACCTCTTTAACTGGAAGTAAATAGAGATTTGTCCTCTAAGAAAAGATATTGTGGGAGGGGAAGAGATCATGGGGGCTTTTTTCATGACTGTTTGAGCTGAGGGAGGGCTAGCCTCTGCCTGTCTTAGCCAGGAGACTGGTAGGAGCAGGAGCCTTGTTAGCCAGAAATTGGAATCCGATGACAGGTCTCCACAGAGCAGAACTCATAGTAAGCAGGAAGGTTAGTTATACATGGATCCGACATCGTATCCATGTATAACAAGTCTCTCCAAGGGCTGGCGAAACCCTGTATTGTTTCTGTGCTCTCTGCGCAATGATTTGTGCCTTCTCTTGGAGAAGTCATTCATTTTATAGGCACCATCCCCTGGGTAAAATTCCAGAGAGTCCCAATGAGGGCCAGACCAAACTGGTACAATTGTCTTCACCTGTAGCTGTCCTGCAGCAGCACTCGGGCATCTCAGGGCAGAGTCCTGGATTTGGAGTCAAAAAACCTAGGCTAGGCTTAAATCCTACTTACTACTGGCATAAACTTGGTGAAACTCCCTGGATTCAGTGTTCTTCTATACAAATAAAAGGGTTAAATTAAAGAAGCCCCAGGATCCCTCCTGGTCTAAATCCCATGGTTCTGTGAACTACCTGGAGAGTAGTCCTGGAAAAGTGAAACTAAAAATACCATATTGTCCCAATGGTTAGAACTATGACCAATTCAGTTAACCAAACATTTGTTAATCATAACTCAGGTAAGTGGATAGAGAGCCAGCTTTGGAATCAAGAAGATCTTGGCTTTGAGTCCTGCCTCTGACGGAACAGACTGGGTGATTCATATTACTTTCTTGTACCTCAGTTTCTGCATCTATAAAATGAGAGGGTTGGACTGGGTGGCTGCTAGGATCCCCTCCAGCCTTAGACCTATAATCCTGTGGCCTCTCTGTGGCCTGTTAACTCTTGAAGACTCTTAAGATTTAAAGCAAGTGCTAATCTTGTTGGTTGAGGATGTTTCCTCACTATAATTTCTCTATACCAGTGAAATCATAAGTCAAGTAAAAGAAAAAAAAAAGGGTGTGTGATTGTGTGTGTGTGTGTGTGTGTGTGTGTGTGTGAACATACATACACACAGCCCTGTTTTCAGTGATGGAGAATGTACAAAGTTTAGATAAGACAGGGTCCCTGCCCTCATGGAACTTATTGTCTAATACACATATCCTCTTCATTAAAATTCTCTGTGATAGATAAAAAGTATATTAGAAACGTGCAAAATGAAGTTCTCTGAGAAATTGTAAGAGGAGATCTTTTTATTGTCAGGGAAGAGTTGGGCAGGGGGGAGCTTCCTGGAGAAGGTGGCATTTGAATTGGGCTTTAAAAGACTGAGTAGCAATTCACCAGGCAGTGATGGGGAGGGTGGTCCCTTCACGGAGTTGGGACAGGTCCTCCAGGGTCATCCAGTCCAGCCCGTATCTGAATAGGAGACCCTTGGACAACATTCCTTACCAGGCTACCATCCGGCCATCACAGCAGGCTAGGCCCCATTCCACTTTGGCACAGCTGGTATTTTCCCCTTTAGAAATTTCATCATTTTGGGGCGGAGCCAAGATGGCGGCGTAGCAGCAGCAATATATCGCAGCTCTCACACAGCCACCCCCAAATACCCATGGAATAGGACTCTGGACCAACCTAGAACTTCAAAAACGCACACAGATACCTCCCACTAAAGTCAGCTCGGCTACGAGGAACCACATCAGCACCAAGAACCGAAGCCCAGGCTGTGCCCCGGGGGCGGCCAGGCGGGAGGTGCAGAGAAAGCTCTCAATAGCTCTCAGGTGAGCAGAGGATTAGCACCGGCTGGGAGGAGGGGGGATTAGCACCAGCTGCGCTAGTGGGGATTGTGAAAGAGGGAGATAAACGTCTGGCCCAAAGGTCTCCTGAGCGGAAAAGCGAAAGGCTGAGGTTTTGCACCCACCTCCGCATTGTAGCTTCCCGCCCTCGGCCTGCAAAAAGCAGGGGGGTTGAGCGATTGTTTTCAGACCAGTGCTCTCACGTTGAGCGGCCTGGATCCGGATCGTTGCCTTGGGCCTCGGTCCTGGAGTCTTCATTATGCAGTCAGGTGGAAGTCTACGGCAGCCGGGAGGACCCCAGCGATTTGGGACAGAGCTTTCCCTTCTGGAAGCAGAGCCCCACAGAG
>CM053588.1:102346838-102373165 GCA_028646515.1 Pseudochirops corinnae
GACTGGGGGAGGGGGGACACACTGGGATGGCTGTTTTGGGGTGGTGGATGGGGGAAAGACGGGGAGAAAATATGTAACTCAAAATCTTGTGGAAATGAATGATGCAAACTATAATAAAATTAAAAAAAAAAAAAAAAAGAAATTTCATCATTTGCTCCTAGTTCTGGCTTCATGGAACCAAACTAAAAAATCTTATTTCTCTTCATCATTTCAATGCTTTAAACACTTGTGTACAACTATTATCTATACACATGCGCACACATGCATGGCCCTAACTTCTAACACATCTTCCTAGTCCTGTGAGCTGAATGTCCCCATTTATTTCGGCCTGCCTTCATCTAGTGTGGTTTCCAGTTGTCTTATGTTGTGGCCGCAGCCCCGTCGACAAACTCAGTTTTGTCAGTGATGCCTTTCCTAAAATGTGGGTCCTGAGGCTTCACCCAGTACTTCAGCTGGGGTCTGACAACATTCCTGCCATTGGGAGCAGCATATGGAAAAGATGTGTAACTGGGAAAGCACAGTGGTTGGAAGATGCAGGAATTTCAGCTCAGTCTAAGCAAAGGAAAAGAAAAGTTCTTTCAGAGCTGGCCTATGATACTACTTTCTGGTTCTGAATCTTGTGATTTTATGATTCTTTGTCTGTATGGATATAGGTAGCACCGAATTAAGGAATGTGCTGGTTAATATAATCAAGGCAAGCTTAGTTATTGGCCCTTAGGAAGTTCTGCAATCATAGATTTAGAGCTGGAAAGGACTTGAGACCATCAAACCCCAAACCCTTAATTGAACAAATGGGGAAACTGAGGCATAGAGAGTGACTTGTAGTCAGTAAGTGGCATATCCTGGATTTGAACCCAGCCCACCGACTCTGAATCCATTGTTCTTTTTATCAGCTTGCCAACTTTGCTCATCAGTTCTGTTACAACAAATATGAATTGTCGCTTTAAAATCTCAGGTCAGAGGATACTGAGGTATGTGGGACTGTTAGCCACTGGCTGGCTCCAGGCTGCTAAGCCTTTTTTTTTTTTAACCTTCTTATATCTTCTTTTGATAGACTTTTCTGCCTTCTCCCTTAGTGTCAGAATAATTACCGCACCTTGTTATTGCCAACGGTTTGCTGGCCTCCGTCAGTCAAATTATTTATTCTCTTGTCAGCTTCTATGGACTGGGAAACTCCGTCATCCATGGTGCTAGAATTGTGTGTAAATTTAGGGTAACTCGGTACCTAGCAAGGGCCTAAGGGTCTCTCCTCTAGGTAAAATGCATCATCTTGATTAGCACAGGATGCTGTGACAACTATTTTAAATGCTCACAACTCCCTGTGGGACTTGCTATTTGCTCTCAGCTGTGTTGAATGTAATTGAAATTGCCTGATAAGTTAATTTCACCGCTCTAAAATTGGTAATAATCTAGTTCTCCCAAATGAACCTCTCCCCTTGATTTACCAGTCAAGAACTGCCCTCCTCAGGTAGTGAGTATGAGAAAGACTTAGGGGTCATAACTTGGGTTTGAATCTACTGGGTGCGTGACTCGATTTCCCCGATGTAAACTTCTGTTTCCTTCCCTGTAAAATGAAGGGACTGAGTGAGGTGTTCCCAAAGATCTCTTCCTGTTCTCAGTCCAATATTTTTACTTTTTATGTGACTTACACACACATACACACACACACACACACACCTATAAACCTGTCATTGTATCATGGTATAATTAACAAGAACTAAACTTCAGAAACATCTTCATCTTTTCCTGTGGCCTCAGCTGACCCTAACCCCAGAGGACAATCATCAGGAAACAGGTGATAAATAACACTTTACAACTTCACTAGAAGCTGTGTGCCTTCCTAATTATTTATAAGAAGCTATATATAAACATGAATATTATATTCATCTCTATTCCAGTACCAAGTTTTAATCAGACGGGGAATAGAGATTTAATGAGTCTTCTATAAGAATCCCTCACCTTAAGGTTTGCAAAGTGCTTTACATACATCATTTCATCTGAACCTTGCAAAAGCCCTATATGAGATTCTATTATTATCATCTCCATTTAGCAGAGGAGGAAACCAAGGCGAAGAGAGTTTTTGGTTTATTTTTGTGACTTGTCCAGGGTCAGACAACTAATAATTGTCTGAGGCTGCTTTTGAACTCGGGTCTTCCGAACTCCAGGCCCAGCACTCTACTCACTTTCCTACCTAGCTGCCTCGAAAGGTTGTTGGGGGAATCAAATGAGATGATGTAGGTGAAGTGCTTTCCAAACTTTAAAGTGCCATATTCAGGAGTGTTCTGGAACCAGCTCGAACCAGCTGATTGTGACATTTTCAGTGGGATTATTTCTAAAAAAAAACCATTAATGCAGATTAAACTTAAAAGTGTGCCCTGTGGTTTTTCTGAAAGCTATTCTATATTTATGTTTCCCAGTACATCCCTCAATATAAATCTGCTAACCATTATCATTTAAAATCAGTTTTCAATAGACAATTTCATCTGGGAAGGTGTATTCCATCTTCCTTGTAGACCCTAAGAGGTGATATATTATAAGAGAAAAGAGCATTGGATAAGGAATAGGAGAGCTGAGTTCTAATGCTGCCCATACTTAGAGGTGGCATAACTTTGCATGATACTTGCACACTCAGGCTCTTCCTTGGTTAAATGAGAGGATTGAACTGGATAACTTTGAAGTTTCTGTTCATCCCTGGTTTACCACCCTGTGTTCTAAGGCCTCTCTCAGCTTCTGTGTTCTATCTTCTGTGTCCTGATCTTCTTTGAAGTGCTCAGGCCTTATCCAGCTCTGATGTACTGTGATTTTTTTGTTTTTATTCTCAAGTCTTCTGTGATTCTAACTGGAGATACCGTTATGGGAATATATTCCCCTCTGTCTTCCTCTTGCGTATCAGACACTACTCAGGCCCCTTTTTAAAGGGGTTGAGCAATGGGCACCATCTAATGGAGTCCAAATAAACACAGGTCTCCTGACAGCCAGCTTCTGATTAAATTTATTATTGCATTACTGTCTTGCTTTTTAAGAACAAGCTGAGCTGACAAGTCACCTCATCACCATTAAAAACAAAAAAAGACAAAGATGAATTACCCTGATGGAGGGTGGAGGAAAGTAAAGAACTTATCTTTTCCAAAATGCCAGTGAGTATATATAATTCATGTTCTTTAAAAAAAAAAATCACTGTCCACATTGAAATGAGGGTTTATGATGATAAAGCAAGTTTCTGAATTAAATTTTGCATTCGAGGAGTGTCTTTTCACATCAGTTTGATGAACAGATAACAACTTCTCTTTGGCCACTTGATCATCCTTGTATTGATTTCAAAACCACTTACTGTCGCCATTTGCTTTGTGTCTTAACCTGTTGCGAGTTGTCAATCACTTAAAGGATTAACTTAAACTCCAGTCAAAAAAAAAAAAAGCACAGAGATTGGCAGAGCTAGAAGGGGCCATTGGTAGAGCTGGAAGGACCCTTACATCTTGGAACATAGCATGCAGAGGAGGAAGGGTCCTGAGAAATTAAAGTGTTAAAACAAAGAAGGTAGGATTAAATTAGTGCTAGAAGAGACCCAAGACATCATCCAATCCAGCCTCATAAACTGAGGTCTAGAAAGGTGATGTGGCTTCTTGTCCAAGGTCACCTAGCAAGGCTGTGAGTTCCTGGAAAAAAAGGGACTCTGTTGTTTGATTTGGTTTGGTTTTTATTTTTCTTTGTATCCCCAGTGCTGTTTTAATCATGTCTGACTCTTTGTGACCCCATTTGGGGGTTTTCTTGGCAGAGATACTGGAGTGGCTTGCCATTTCCTTCTCCGGCTAATTTTGTAGATGAGGAAACTGCAGCGAACAGGGTTAAGTGACTTGCCCAGGATCACATAACTAGCAAGTGTCTGAGGCCAGATTTGAACTCAGGAAGTTGAGGATAACCATGCTTGTAATACTAATTCAGTTAGACAAATATTATAAATTACCGCAATCAGTGTACTAGAACAAGGATTGAGGGAATTGCATATATGAATAAGAAACAATCTTCACAGTTCATAATCTTGTAAGAGGATAAAATGTATTTACAGACCCAGAGGCTCAAACTACAGACAGTTGTTAAATTTTCAGTGTGAACATTTACACCTCAGAAATGGGCAAAAGCTACAAAATCAGGGCTCAATCTATTGTTTTGTTCATTGTCCAGACTCAAGAAAGTGCTAACTAACAAGAAAGTGCTAAGTGCAGATTAAATTTAAAAGTTTGTATGAGTACTCTTCTGAGAACCTGGTTGTTAAACATTTACCAGCACACTCCTGTATTGCTTCATGGACATTGCTTGAGATCAGCAGGAGTGTAGGAGAAGGCTTGGGGAAGGAATCCATCACCAGACTGGAGGCTTGTTTCATTATTATGAATTATTAGCCTCCAGGCACCAGAAAAGTATGGATGCATCTGCCTGGACCATCCAGATAAAAGCTAAAATCCTGCCTTCTACAAGAGTCCTTTCCCCAATCTCCTTAATTCTAGTGTCTTCCCTGCGGTGATTATCTCCGCTTTATCCTGTCTATGTTTTGTCTGTACAGAGTTATCTGCAGGTTGCCACTCCCATTAGATTTTGAGCTCCCTGTAAGCAGGGACTGTCTTTTACATTGCTTTATCATGATGACTAGCACACAGTCAGTAAGAGTGACATGAAGAGATATTGTGACTGAACTGGAAAAGCACCTGTGCTCAACCAACACCACCTCACCTCACTTCTACCCCCAGTGAAGGTGTCAGTGAAAAGTCAGATCATCACTAATGAGAGAATGAAAGGCAAGCAGTGGGCCTGGAGAATCCACAGATTGGATAATGGATCTGTGAATTTTTAGAAGTTGGCTGTGAAAGTCCCTAAACTATGTTGAAGTTAATGAAGTAAGATGGTAATGATCTTTGGCTTAGCTCCTGGGAGGCCGTAGGGTTTCGGTTTTGTTTTTGCTTGGGGGCCGGGGGCAGCCGGGCAGAACAGGGACCACAGAGAAAAAAACCAGCCAGCAAAGAATTGACGAGCTCTAGAAATGAATGCATCCAGAGAGATCCCCAGTGTAGAGTCAAGTTTTAGCAGGCCTAGGAGATGTTTTTTATTGCAAAGATTGAAAAGCAATACAAAATATGTTATGAGAAGTTTGGCTAGAAACCCTGTGGGTGGAGGGATTGTATGGTTTTAAAGAAAAAAAGTAACATTGTGTTATTTGTGTTTGGGGTCTGGTGACAGATACTACTGGGAATTTTGTTGTGTGATAGCTGTATAGATCCTGGCTTTTGTTAGGTTTACCCTCTCTAAGGATTAGATAGGTACACTGCAGACATGTATTATAGAAAAGTACCAGTTAGATGGCATAGTAGATAGAATACGGGCCTCAGGGAGACTCATCTTCATGAGTTCCAATCTTCCCTCAGACACTTACTAGCACTGGGACCCTGGGGAAGTCATTCAACCCTATTTGCCTTAGTTTCCTCATCTGTAAAATGAGCTGGAGAAAGAAATGGCAAATTAATGCAGTGTCTTTGCCACACTCACCAAAAAAAAAAACCACACAAATAGAGATATAGATAATTAGACTTGACCAAAACAACTGAACAGCAACAACCATACAAGAATCGCTATGTTGTCACTTAGCAGATAAGTCTTAGACTGGAGAAGTTGGGAAGGATCTTAATATGTCTAGTTGCCCATTAGTTAGAGAATGTCTCCACAAACTGTGGTACATGAATGTAATGGAATATTACTGTACTCACCTCCTTTCCCCATCCCTGCCACTGATGACTTTGAAGAAGACAGGCATGTGAAGACATACAGAATGATACAGAATAAATAAACAGAGCCAGGAAACAATATATAGAAGGATTTAAGTCATTTAAACAGAAAAATCCCCACCACTTTAGTTAACACACAATGAATCTGAATATTGTGAAATTGTAATGACCAAGCTTGACCCCAAAGAAGAGATAGGAGACGGTATCTCCCTCTCTCCTTTGCAGAAGTGGGGGACTGTGGGCACGGAATGCTGCATGTACCATGGGACTTAATTGATATGTTGATTAGTTTCATTGGGCTGCTTTTTCATCTCTTTTCTTTTTATCTGTTATGAGGGATGGCTCTCTGGGCAAGGCAGTGAAATGGAAGTAATGTAGAAACAAAAGATAGTATTTTTTTAAATAATATAGATGGTTTCTTTTTTTAAAAGATATCTTCTAGTCCTTTGCTTATTTTACAAAGTAAAAAATGAGGCCGAGAGAATAGAAGAGAAACTTGTTAAGTGATGGATCCGAGATTCAACGCTAGTGTTTGACTCCAAGTCCAGTGATCTTTCTACAATACTATTCTGCCTCAGGGCTACCATCTTGATCCAACTTTCCTGGCTTTCCCTCTCTTGGATTTGCCCTGACACTTCATACTTCTCCTAGCTCCAGTAAATTGCAATCTGACCCAAATTCTTAGAATTCCCCTTCTGTTGACTTCATTGACCACTCCCATGACTCTGGTTGAAATTTTGAATTTTCCTCTCTCTCTTCCGAGATCTGAAGACCAGTTTCCTCTTCTATGTCAGGAGCAATTTTGTTGTTCCCAACAGTTCATGAGGCTCCACCATAAACCCCTGCCTGCCCAATTCCTTATTCTCCTACAGAATACCTTTGGACAAAAGTAGTTGTCACACAAGAGGACCAGTAGGCACATTTGCATTTCATCCTTCCTCTTGTACCTAATGGATAAAATATTCCCTCAGAGAATGGCTCAGTCCAAAGCTTCCAAATTCAGTGGCCAAGTTTCCAATCTCTTAAGGGAATAGAGAATGTTAGAGCCAAAAGGAATTTTTAATGGAAGGAATTGAGGGCCAGAGAAGGGGAAATGACTTTCTTAAAGTTATACAATGTTGGTTCCTAAGTTTGGACTTGAACCTAGTCATTCTGCCCCCTCATCTGGTGTTTTTCTCCATGGCAGCCTACTACTGAGCTCATAAAGACCAAGGCTGATCCTTGATAGCAGGGCTCACATCTGAAGCACTTTCATACCCACATTTTAAGTTCATAGAATCATAGAGTCAGAGCTGGAGAAGACCTCAGGGGTCATCTAGTCCAGCTTTCTCATTTTATGGATGAGACTGAGGCCAAGATAGATTACAACTTATCCAAGGTCATACAGAGAGTAAGCATCTCTTGACCTTCTGAAGAATCTTGGCAGTGGTGCAAAGGAGAAGACTGTCAGATAATCAAATGCTCATGTGTCATTCAGACATGCCTTAGAAGACCCAAGCTGTGGGTCCTACACTAAGGAACAGGAGATGTGGCTCATGAAAGACCTGAGATTAGTAGGTTCAACTTAGAGCGTTTCTTGTTCCAAGGTCCCTTCCAAAGCTGAAATTCTGTTAGCATGGCTCTTTTGAGACAGGTGAATAATGGGGGCCATTAAACTATGATTCTCACCTCCAAATTTTTGGGGGAAGGAGAGGAAATGAAGAGGAACCAAGAAGGAGACAAAGGAGGAATGCCTATGAATGTTGGTCAGGACCCTGGGAGTGTAATGTCAGGAAGTTGAGGCCAGAAGGGTTTTAGAAGACAATATGGCTGACAGTGTCAAGATCTGATCAGAAGTTTAACAATTCCATTAGATGTAACCAACATTTTTTAAATGCCTACTAAACATAGGTGCCTAGAAACAGATATGGACAAGGGCATATCCTGTACCCTGAAGGTGGTCACATTGTCCCAAACCCATCTCACTGGTCAGCAGCTCCACAGAAACTGAAGGGAAAAGACGATTGGCATCATGGACTTCAGAACATTGGACAGATTATCTTCCACCATACTTGAATGAGCAAGATCCTGTTTTGTTTTGTTTCTTACAAGAAGGAGTTTGAAAGAGTCTCGAGCATAAATCTGTTATACACTTAATGCATTGGGGTTATTTACATAACCAATAGTGACATTCTAGTGACAAATACTTTTCAAACGTGGAAAGTCTAGAATGATTATTTCCTACCTTAAATCCTAAAATGAATATTCAGATTCTTTGAATACCGGCTTAATTAGCTGCTTTCATTAAAAAAATTTTAATGGAAAGCTAAAGTTTTCTTCCCATCATCTTCCTTCGTCAGCTTAAGTAATGTGCACTGAATAAAACATTGGACTTAATTGCCAGCATTATTTTAAAATTGTATATGCATTTGTACAGCAAGATTGCAAGGGGAGGGGGTTGGGGGTTTGGAAGGAAATCAAAGCAGTTATACTTTCTAAAAATCCAGAACAGATTTTTGTTTTTTTTCCTTATTTACTCGTTTGTTCAGATGGTAGTAGGTTGAGAAGACCTTTTGTACTCTATTTGTGCTGTTAGGAATCTATAGAATGCCAGAACCTGTGGAAAGACTTTAGTGACTGTCTAATTTGACTCCTTGATTTTGAAGAGGAAACTAAGACCAGAGGAGGAAAGAGACTTGCCCAAGGTCATATAGAATATTTGCAGCAGAGTAATGGACTCTTGACTGGGCAGCTAGGTAGCACAGTGGATAGAGTGCCTGGCATGGAGACAGAAGGACCTGAATTTAAATCCAGCCTCAGATACTTATCAGCTGTATGGCCCTGGGTAAGTCACTTAACCCTGTTTGCCTCAGTTTCCTCATCTGTAAAATGAGCTGGACAAGGAAATGGCAAACCACTTCAGTATCTTTGCAAAAATAAAATTCCAAATGGTTCACAGAGAGTCAGATATGACTAATCGACTTTTAAGAAAAAAAAAAGACTTGACTTTTTCAGTGTTTTGGGTTGGGTGTGGTGGAAAGAATACCACCTTGGAGCATGGAGACCTGCTCTGAATCCTGATTCTAAGACTTATTAATTAACTGGATGCCCATGGGCAATCATTTAACCTCCCTGAGCCTCAGTTTCCTCATCTGTAAAACAGAAATGATAGTACTTGCACTATTGTAGTGATCGTAAAAGAGAGTTATTCTAAAGCCAGCTCCTTGTAAACTTTAAAAGTATGGTGGGGAATGTAAGCTACGATGATCGTTAGTGTTGTTACCCAGTGAGATAATGTGTGCAGAGTGCTTTGTAATACACAAACATGAGACACTATGATCATCAATTCTCAATCAGCATTGCTGCCTCCCCGTCTCGTCAGCTTGAGGAAAGGCCGTCTTCTCTCCATCTGTCATATTTCAGACTTTGCTCCCTGATTCCAAGTCCATCAGCCCTCCTTGAGAAATGGCTGCAGCAAATTCCTGAAGGTACAGTTGGTCTGATATCATTGGGCCGAGCTCCTGCTTGGTCTGACACCAGCCATTCTGGTGCTAGGTTTATTGGCGAGTCTCTGCCCGGCCTAATTGCACAGTTTACGTCCCAGCTGTTCAGCATGTACCAAACACTTGCACTGAGTCACCAGTGTTGTAGATTGCAGAGGGCTATATGAGCTTAGCTACATTTTATTTTTTAATATGTTTTTGGCTGTTTTCTCTCATCAGCCTTCAAGGCTTAGAATCACAGAATCAGAATTTGAGAGCTAAAATGTACTTGAGAATCATGGAATCAGTGAATAGCATTAGGACTAAAAAGGAACATAGAACATAAAATGTTAAATCTAGAAGAGATTTAGAACATAGAATGCTGCAACATAAAACATGGAATATTAGAGCTAGAAAGTTTCTTAGAACATAAAATGTTAAGGATGACTGAGACTTTAGAACATAGAGTATTAGAACACAGAAAATGGAATGTTAGACCTAGAAAGATCTTTAGAATGGAAAATGTTAGAACACAGAAAACGGAATGTTAGACCTAGAAAGGCCATTAGAGCATAGACTGTTATTGTACAGAAAGTGGAATGTTAGACCTAGACAAAGACCTTTAGAACATAGAATATTAGAACACATAAAATCAAAGGTTAGACCTGGAAGAGACCTTGGAATATTTAACAGAAAAAGACCTCAGACATCATCTGACCCAGTATTTTACAGCTGATGCTCCAGGAAACATACGTGTATGTGTGTGTGTGTGTGTGTGTGTGTGTGTGTATGTATGAATCAGCAAAATTTTTACTACATATAAAAATTATCAATTTAACAGACTGTTGCCTCCTTCCATTCTGCTTTCCCTCAGGGTCCTCCTTTCTCTTCCCAGCCTGTGTTACTTCTCTCATCCCTTCTTCCCACTGCCCCCTAATATTCTTTACCAAGAGTGGCCTTGCTGTGGCTAAGCCAAGCAATCCCAGATACTAAATTTAGACATTTTACTATTCTCCCACTATCTCATTCTACTAACAAGGAAAGAAGATTTAGTCCAATTTCTTCATTCTACTAAAAAGGAAGCTGAGACCCATAAGAAGAGAAATTACTTACCCAAGGTCATCCAGGCAGTTACTAAGCAGCAGAATTGGCCTTTGAACCCAAGCCTTCTCATTCCAAAACCGTTGCACCTTCCACTTCCAGTGTACTATTAGTTTGTGTAAAGTATGGTTAAAGTATGTTATAGCAGTGGTGTGAAACTTAGGAATGGGGGCCACCCGTATGGCTGTGGATAATAATGACTAACATTTATATAATACTTACTACGTGCCAGGTACAAATATCATCTCATGTGATCCTCACAACAACCCTAGGAGATAGGTGCTGTTATTATCCCCATTTTACAGTTGAGAAAACTGAGGCAAACAAAAGTTAAGTGACTTGCCCAGGGTCACACAACCAGCACATGTCAGAGGCTGACTTTAAACTCAGGTCTTCCTGACTCCAGGCCTGGCACCTACCCACTGATCCACCTGCAGTTCACATTTGACTTTTAAAGCCACGTATTAACATTACCTACGTTTTGTTTTATTTTTTATTTATTCTGTTAAATATTTCTCAGTTACATTTTAATCTGGTTCAGGTCACACTTGGAGGTGTCATTCATAGCTGTGTAGGGTCAAGAGGTCACAAGTTTGACATCTCTGCTACGCAGTACAAGTACAAAATTACAACGTTTGTGAGGAAGACAAAATGGTGAGACTCTTGTGCTATACTAAGGGAGCCTGACCCGGTTGGTCTGCCATTTTGACACCGTCAGACTTATTTCTTAGGCTGAGGGAGGCAGAGAGTCCCCCATAGGTTAAAAGTTTTCCAACCAAGCTAAACAAAGAGAAAACCAAGGGATACGTTTCTGGTGCCTTCTCTAAAAGGTCACTCTCACGTCTCTTTTTTTTTTTTCCTATAATGGTTAAATGTTGAGATGCAGTTGTTCTTATTTCTGAAAAGCTCTATTGAGACAAAAAAAAAAAAAAAGGATGGTTGTGTTTTGCTTTGGGACTTGGCCACATGCCTGTGTTGGCTAGAGGCCTTCTATTGCGCACGGGGGAATGGGTGGAAGTCAACTTAATCTTCCTTCAGAATGCACAGTTACTTCATAGGACGCTGATCTAAAATTTCCTCTTCTCCAGTCTGCTTTCATGGAGGTTACATGAGACCAATCCAGACCTGATTTAGAGTTCTATCAATTATAGGAAAATCCCCAAGGAAAAGTAAAGAGGAAAGACAGACTTGTGTGTATATAGCCAGGAAGGGGAGGCCCACAGACAAACCCAAAGTAGAAACTGCCCCTAGAGATGAGATTACTGTAGTACCTTGAACCTAGAGGGTTAGACTGTTAAAGGAAATCTGGAAGATAATGTGGGGCAGGGAGAAGAGATGTGTTCATGATTCACCAAGTGAAAACAGAAGAGAATTCAGAGTCAGAGGGCCTTAGTTCAAAACCACGGCCCCGCTATTTATCTCTTTGGCCAAATCTCTTATCCATACTGGTCCACGACTTCCTCCGCTATAAAATGAAGGAGTAAGACTAAACTATTTCCTTTTTTAGTTTTTAATCTAGGATCTCATGACCATCGCTCACATCTCCACTCTCAAACTTAATACCTGATTGACCTTGGGAAAGATGCTTGCCCTCTCTGAGACATAGTTTCCCCATATGCAAAATGAAGAAGCTGGTGATTTCTGTGTATGATCCTTAGTTCTAAATCCTGCAAACTGCTTAAAATGAGGTAGTTCGAACAATGAACAATTCCATTTTCCTTAATGACAGGAAACATATTTCAGCGCCGTTGAAGTATGATTGATGGCATCAGTCTTTCCCATTAACAGGAGAGATAATTTCACACAAATAGATCTGGAGACCTCCCAGGTGGGATGAGGAACCTGCCACACTACTTAGTTCACTTGCCGTGTAATTGCATTGAGACCAAGGTCTTTGGGAAGGAAATGGCTGATGAAATTAGCATTAGTCAGATTCCTGGGGGGCTTGATGCATTGTGGGTAGTCGATCTTGCCTCTAGAAAGGACAAGTCGACGCTGGAGAGGCCAGCTGCTTACAAGCTTGGTGTTAATTGTTTTTCCCCCTAAACAGGGACAGGTTTATCACCCAGGGAAGTAAAGATTTGAGGATCTAATCATGCAAGGCCTGAGACTCAGGCCTTTTTAACAGACCTCAAATTTATGCATGCTGTCCAGGCCTCTTTATTACTATTCTTTGGAAAATATGTGCCTTGGGGGAGCCAGTTTTCCTCATCGGGTGTAAATAAAGCAGTTGTTACAGTCCCTGGGAGGGCATGAGGGGAGATGGCAGGTAGACTTGGCTAAGAGCTACTTGACACTGAAGAAAGACAGATTTATTTGAAATGTATAAGTCAATAAAAGAAAGAGAGGCCCAGTGCTCAGCTGTGTCGAGAAACACAGGAAGCCAGGAGTGCAAATTTGTCTTTTGGAACATTGACAAGCTGGAACGCTTCCAGGGAAGAGTGACCAGGATTGTGAGAGGACCAGAGACTGTGCAACCCTTGCCACTTTGGTCTAGCTCTTGTCATAAGGAGGATTTTCTTAACACCGACTGAGTCAAGATCTGCCCTTTTGCAATTTCCACCCACAGCCTCCAGTTCTGCCTTTGGAGGACAAGGAGAAGAAGCCCGGTCCCTCTCCGTATGACAGCCCTCCAAATTCTTGAAGAGAGCAGTCATTCCCCCACTGAGTGAACAGCCCCAATTCCTTCATTCTCCATATGGTATAATCTTCATTCTTCTCACCATCCTGGTCACCCTCTTCTGGACTTGGTCCAGCTTACCAATTCTCTTCCAGAAATGTGAAACTCAGAACTAACTCTCTCTGGGCTTCACCTTCTTCATCTGGAAAAAAATGAGTGAATTAAACTTCTAAGACCATTTTCTCCTCTTAGATTTCATGATTCTGTCTTGGATCCAGAGTTGACCCTTTCAAAAGTGGGTGTTCTGTCCTGCTATTTCCAAAGCTGAAGGTAAAGAACCTCAGCCATCTTTCTCTGGGCCATTTGGGGTTTGTTTGGATGCAAGTTGCCAAGTCAAGAATAACTCCATCTTCTAAATGTGACTCAGTTTCCTCATCCGCATACTGGGGATAATCCTGCTTGTACTGCCTCTCTCTTGGTATTCCTGTGAGTCATGCACTGTTTAAACCATAAAGAACCACAGAAATGTGAGTTATTATTATTAATATCTGGTTTTCACAGTAACATCTAGCATCTCCAGAAAATTAAACTCCACAGGAGATATTTGCAAACAAACACCTCTTAATAGTTGTTCTCCTGAGGGGGATCTTGCTACAAGATATTATGAGTATGAGAAGATTATGACTCATCCAAGTCTAATCCCATGAGGCCTCAGAAAAAAGTGAAGGAGCCAGATTTGGTCACAGGAAAATAGTTCATGGGTGACTTGCATTAATTGTTCCAAAACTATAATGGCTGTAACCTCTAAGAAGAGCATCTCATTAGAGAGATGGCCTGGTATAGTAGATCTGGATTCAGATTCTGCTCCTACCTACCTTGTAAGTTGGGGCTAGTTATAATAATTGATAATAATAATAATAGCTAACATTTCATATAGCCCTTACTATGTGCCAGGCACTGTGCTAAGCATTGTCTGTCTTACAGACCCTCACAATAACTTGGGGAGGTAGATGCTGTTTTTATCCCTATTTTACCTCTCTGGGCCTTAGTTTCCTAATCTGCAAAATGGGGATGACTTCTGAGGTCTCTTTGCAGCTATAAATCTATTATCCTTTGAAAGAGAATAGATACCAATTCTTTCACAATACCTCTCACCTCTGTCCCATCCTCTACGGCCAGCATCATGGTACAGGCTCTCATTATTGCCTGTCTAGACTAGTACAATAGCCTCTTTGAAAAATTATTGATGATTTCTGTTTCTTACATCACCATAGCATCCCATGGAGTCCTTCCTTTCCCCATCTCCAAGAGCCATCCAATATGATAAATAGAATTTTCCAGAGAGGCAGAAAAAAAGTCAGCGCAACTGATTAAGACGTTGAGAAAGTCCAAAAATGGGCAATGTGTGAAAGCATTGGGCCTCCCACCTCCCCAAGGGGTCACATCAGATCTCTTCATTGGAGTCCATTTGATCTTTATAATTTTGTTACAATTATTCTTATTTTTTGGTGTGTTGTTCTTTCCATTTATATTGTTGGAGTTGTGTATAATATTTTCCTGGTTCTGCTTACTTCACTGTGTATCAGTTCAGAGAACTGTCCATGCTTCTCTGTATTTATCACACATGTGATTTCTTACAGCACAGCATTACTCCGTTACATTCACGGACCACAGTTTCTTTAGCCATTCCCCAATTGATGGGCATCAGATTTGTTTTTAAGTTCTTAGCTATCTCTAAAAGGGCTACTATAAATATTTTGGAGTAGGTGAGGACTGTTTTCTTATCAATGGCTTCCTTGGGGTATAAATGCAACAATAACATCTCTGGTTCAAAAGGTATGGACATTTTAGTCACTTTATTTACATAATTCACAATAGCCTCTTAATAGGTCTTTCCTTCTCTACTGTCTTTCTGACCACCACCACCCCTCCCCCCATCCCAATTGATCCTCTGTACCACTGATGAATAATCTTTCTTACACGAAGATCTTGGCATGTCACATTTCTGCTTAAAAATCCGTAAGGGTTTTCTCTTGCCTTCCAAGCAACAGCGGGGGGGGGGGGGGGGGGGGGCAGAGTTGGAAGGGGGAAATATACAGGACACACTTTTAAGTTTAATCTGCATTATTAACATATTCTCTCACTTTCTCTAGTCTAGACAATCAACAAAACAATAAATTGAGTCCTGATTTGTAACTGATTTTTGAAGTGTAAATGATTAAATTAAAATTTAACAATTTAAATTTTAAAAATTTAACAATCGACTCAGGCAAACTCTTGCTCCTAATATTAGATTCCTGTACCTACAATTTAAGGCCCAGAATCCTAAGCATATTATTCCCCTCCTTGACTCTACATTAGCCAAACTTCTTTCAAACTTTCTGCCCCACAGAACATGCATTGTAGTTTCTCATCTCTACTCTTTTGCCTACACCATTCCCTATGCCTGAAATACCTTCCCTCATCTTCTTCATGTGTTGATTTTCTTTCTAATAGGTAACACATAACTAAAATACAGCCTCACCCAGGGTCTCTTTGCTGACTCTCCTCTAATGAGTAACGACCTTAAATATCACACAACATGTTTTTTAATCTCTCTCATGTATTTTTAATGTGTTATTGGGTGGTGTTATAGTTGTTCTGGTTCCTTATTTCCCTTACTAAACTATGAGCTCTATAAGAGCAGAAATTATGCCGTAACTAAAGTTTGTCTCTCCCTTAATGCCAATTGAGTTGCCCCACACATGAGTGCTTAATGAATGTGTGTAGCTGCTATGAACGTCTGATCTGAACAGTTGGAATGGATTATTTTTTTCTTAAACAACATTGTTTTTCTCCCTCCTGCCTCCTTCTACCCTTCTAGGCATGCCTGCGTCATTCGAGGCCAAGTCATGACATCAGATGGAACTCCACTGGTTGGTGTGAACATCAGTTTTGTCAACAACCCTCTCTTTGGGTATACCATCAGCAGACAAGATGGCAGGTAAGAGTTTCTTTATAGCCAGCAGGATGCGAAGGCCTGTTTTCAGTGATCTTCTGTCCTTATTCTGACTGTTTTGCTGCTAATAGAACATGATGTAAATGAGACTAAACTCCTGGATTGGATTTTTAAGTGAACCAAGTCAAGCCTAGTTCATTCCTTCATTCATTCAACAACTCTAGATCAAGTCTTGCTAAGTATTGTACATTGTGCTAGGTGCTGAAAGAAGTACAAAAATAATTAAGCCGTGGCTCTGCCCTAATGGAGCTGATACTCGAGCAGCATGAGAAAAGATATGTACACAGATGATTATTCAAACTGAAATGTTTATTTTGATAATCTTTGAGTATCTCTTGATATCTTTGAGTATTCAGATAGTCTTTGTACTTTATTTCATCCTAGCCTTACGTGGTAACATCCTATCTTTATCCCATTCATATTGGTCTTTAAACATTATAAAATATTTTCCTCGCGACGACTCCGTAAGGTAGGCAGGGCAAGAATTATTACCCCCATTTTATAGATGAAGGAACTGAGGCTCAAAAAAGTTACATGTGGTGCCTGTGGTCATGTCTTTGTCAATCTGTGGACAAGTAAGGGCTACTACTGCCAGTCACCATGAACACAATGAATAAAACAGTCTCTGCTATCAAAAAGTTTATGGTCTAACTTGGGATTCTTAGCCTGGGACCTGTGGACCCCCAAGATGGCCCATGGGATACTTGGATAGATTTCAAGGGATCCCTAAACTTGGATCGGGAAAAATTATTTATTGAATTTCATTAGCATCTAACTGAAATTTTATATTTCCTTCAGTTATGAATTTTTTTCTTAAAAATTCATTCAATGAATGAGTTCATAGGATTCACCAAGCTGCTCCAGGGATTTATGACCCAAAAAAAGATGAAATAACCCTGTTCTAACAAAAGAGTCAGAGTTAGAGCTGGGATATGAACCCAAGTCCCCTGATTCCCAGTCTAGTTCTAATCAGTGTTGGATGAGTTGAATTGAATGATACATGCACAGCAGGAGAAGGTTACAATGGGCTATCAGATCAGATGAGAGAGAACGTTTTTCCAGAGGGAAGAAGAAATCTAAGGAATGCTCCTGAGGGGTGACATTTGTTTAGACCTTTGAAGGATGGGAAGGTCATCAGTAAAGTCAAAACAGAAGGACAGTTCTGCAATGGCTAAAAGATGCACCCTAAACTCTGACCACCTGATGCATGTCAGTCACAAAAGTGCCCAGACAAGAGAGTGGACCGGCTGGCACAAACACATCAGCCCTCAAGCCAACATGCCTTTGAGATCACTTTGCAAAGAAGGGATATCATTGTCATCTACCTCATTGTGTGAGGGAGCCAGCCCAGCTCACATTGTAGATGCTCTTACATCAGAAATTGCAGACTGAAGCTGTTGCAAGAATTGGCTTGGCTATTATATTAATTGATGGGCCAGGGTTTGGCCCTCGCATTGATTGGGTCACGTTTTACTCAGTAGTTTATTTAATTAGCAATTTATCATCATAGAATCTAGAGAGCTGAGAGACACTTCAGACGCTGTGTGACTATGTCACTTCCCTCCTCAAAATGTCCAGTGACGCCCCCCCCCCCCTTTACCTCTAGGATAAAAAGCCATGGACATAAAAATCTTTTCCATTCTGGCTCTCACCTGTCTTTTTCAGATTACTCCCCCTCCCACATCCCACATCTGTTCTACCCAAACTTCTCTGCCATAGTCGTTCCCCAAACTTGGCATGCCATCCCTCATCTCCCTGCCTTTGCTCAGGCTGTGACTCATGCCTGGACTGTACCCCTTGCTCACCTCTGCCTTTTAGAATCCCTAATTACTTCAAGGTTCATGTCATAATCTTGACCTTTTGAAAATATGCTGAAGTATCATTAGGGAAAAGTAAAGACTTCTTAAAATTAATAAAGCACTCTTACAGCAAAAGGCTGATGATTATTGCTGCTACTTATAATTCACATTTCTGAAGTGCAACAAGACATGCTTTAGTCAGGGCAGCTAGGTGGCACAGTGGATAGAATCTGAAGGACCTGAATGCAAATCCAGCCTCAGATATTTAAAAGTTTTGTGACCCTGAGCAAGTCACTTAGCCCTGAAAAAAAAAAAGGCATACTTTACTCTTGATTTGCTTAAAACAACCCTGTCAGGTAGTTAGTGCAAGTATTGTCATCCCCCATTTGCCAGATGAGGAAACTGAGGCCGGGGAAGTGACTTCCCCAAGATTGCGCACAGCTCATTAGGGCAGAGAACTCAGGTCTGATTCTTACTCTACACCGCCTTTCCACACAAGTGATAAGAGCTGCTTGCTGGGAGAGGGATGCAGACTCTAATATTTGTCCTGTCAGTAATGATGGGTTTTCTATTTTTAATAAACTAAGGTGAGAGAAGGTCCATCTGGCTAAATTGTGTATCCAGAAACTTTCTTCTCACCCTCCTGTTGGAGATAATATTGCAGCCTGATTGATTTTTAACACCTGTTTAATCGACTACAGGATTCAGTTCATCCTGCTTAGGGTGATAATGAAGTGGGTGATTGGCTGTTAAGACCCAAGTATTTTGTCAAAAAAAAAAAAAAAGCACCTTCTCATTCAGACACCTTCCAAGAGGAACTAGGAGACAGTCAAATTTGGTTAGCAAGTGTTCCTTTGGGACCAGTGAATTTTCCATTAAACGGATGAACTTTCCAGCCCAGATAGCAAGTAATATCCTCCTGAAGCTGATATAGGCAAAGTTTCTCTATGTTAATGTCCCATCGATCCAGCTTTAAACACTATACCAGGGCATGATGGTAGCACATGCACAGAGGTAGAAGGCCTTCGAGTAAGGCAGGTATATGTGATTACCCTGTTTCTGAAGGCTGTTTCTATGATTCTAGATAAGACACCTCTAAGAACATCTAGTCTAATCCCCCAAGTAAGGAATCCTATCTTCAAATTCTCCTAAAAGCCATCCTCTAACCCTAGCTGGACAATTTCCAGTGATGGGGAACTCATTACCTCCTGATATAGCTCAATCCATTTTTTGCCTAGCGCTCAGGGATAAAGTGCTAATCCTTATATCAAGTTACATTCTGCTTCCTAATCACTACTGTACTCCAAGTTCAAAGAGAACAAATCAAATCCCTCCACAACAGACCTTAATCTACTGGAAGAGAGCCATCATCCTCCCCATCCCCAAATCTTCTCCTAGCTAAACCTCCCCTCGTTCCTGCAACCAGCCCTTGTATGATATAATTTACAGTCATCTTACAACAGGACGTGACAGGGCAGCTAGGGACCGACAAGAGAGATGCTGTCATCTCCCTCTGAGCCATATTCAGAGTGAGGTTGCCCCCTACTACACTGAGTATTTTTTTGTTTGTTTAGGGTTTTTTTTTATGGCACTGCAAATTAGAGCGTGCTGGCATCCACATACTCCTTTAAAAAAAAGAGAAGCACAGACCGAGCTAGCAAGGATGAGTCATTAAAATAGGAATTTTTCAGATAGTAATTCCTCTCCTCTTCCCTCCAGTCTTTCTAGCATCTACACATCAAGTAAACTCTTAACCCAACCCAGCTATGCCCTGCTCCTTCCCCACAGTGGCCAGGAATCCCGGAGCTTTTCTTGTCCCTGCCAAGGGGGTATCACTGGGACCCCCCCACTGTAAGACACTGCTAACTTGTATATGGTATTACCCAGTTCTGTCCTCACATCCACCAGGGAGCTAGGTGCCCATTTTATAGGTCCCGTGATTGTCCCCAGTATCTGAAGCAGGTTTTAAACTTGGATCTTCCTGATTCCAGATCTAACATTCTATCCACCAGGCCACCTAGGTATGCCTAGATATGGAGAGCCAAACAATGAAATTTTTATTTAGTATACCTCTTGTGTGCTAAGCACTAGGGCTACACATACAAATAAGGATACTATCCCTGTTCACAAGTAACAAAAGAGTCTGAGAATCCTTCACTTTTGTATTACCTCCCTGTGCCTGATCTATAAAAAGAGAAAGTTGGACTGAAGGACCCTAGAGTTGTTTTCTCCCGACCCTAAATAAATGATCTTAGGATTCTATGAGTACTGATCATCATGGTATTAAAGGAAAGAGCATTGACTTTGGGGTCAGAACCCCAGCGTTGGAATCTGAGCTTTGCCATTTACCCATGGGATCTCCCGAGCCCTCAGTTTTATCTCTAAGATGAGTGGAATCAAATTTTACCTTGGGAGCCCCTTCTAGCTCCAAATCTGTCCCAAATGTAGGACTCAAGCCCGGTGCCAGTACTGATGTCCCTGTTTTGTTGACACAGCAGCACCTCCCCTAAGGTTGCAGAGGAGAGTCAGTGGGAAAGCTGGAAATGGGATTCAAAGTCTCTTTCCTCCTCTCCTCTCTGCCTTCCCTGTTGTGCTGTCTGGTTGACCCTCTGAGGGCTATGAATGGCATTCTTTAAAGTCAAGCAGACTCCATCAAGGTAACACCCGACACTTGGGAGTGGCAGCGTGTCCTGCTACATGGCCACAACCTCTAGTAGTTCTCAGCTCCCTGAGCCTGGCATGAGATTGATGCCTCTCCTTTGTGGTACCTTTGATGCCCATACCTGAAGCCAGATTTCTCCCAGTAGGCTAATGAGCCTGGCCCCCACTCATTAGAGCTGAGCTCCTCCTGTAGCTATCTGTGCCTGCCCTGTGTAAGGGAAGGTGTTTCTAAGAATAAACCCAGGAAGCCTTTGTCTCACCGAGAGCCTGTAGAATGGGGTTTTCCGCCTCTCCTGCCCCCAATCCTTTCTTCTTTTTCCTATACAGCCTCATGTGAAGGAAGCGTTCTTCCTCTCTGGTTGTAGCGCTGGCCAAATGCTAATTAACTGTTAAAAATGTCTTCGCCAACACACAAGGGCTGTTCAACCCACTGACAAGCAGAAGCAAGTTCTCAGAATGTTATTTAAAAGAGTAGGTCTGGAAAGCTAAAGCCCCACCTGTTATTTCAAATCAGGCATCTTTGTGGAGCCCCAATTCAGTGGAATTTTGGTAGGGAGTGAGTTTGGCCTTCTGGACAGTAGTCACCGATTTTATTGTGCATGTGTATACTCAGGATAGTAAATAACAAAAATTATTCTGCAAAAGAAAGAGGCAGCCTGAGGAAGAGGGAGCCAGGAGCCTCACAACACAGAATGCATCACGGAAGAGAAGGCTTGCAGAGGAGCGCAGGCAGTCTTTTTTCAGGTATAGGACGGACTAATTGGCCTTTGACGTCTGAGCACGGTGCCCTTCACACTGTAGGTGCTCAATAAATGTATGTTGTTTGTTGTTCCTTCTAACTCTTGAATGGCTGTGAGTCTGGGACCTGGGCTGGAATCCCACCTATGTCACTGACTCGCTGTGTGACCTGTGGACAAGTCACAGCAGTGCCCTGGGCCTCAGCCTTCTCATTTGTAAAGTGGAAATGGAGATATTGGTGCTGTGTACCTCACAGGGTTCCTGTGGATGCTCAGAGGACACAATGTGATCATAAGAGAAAGCTTTTGTTATGGTAAAGTACCACCCCACCAGGTGATAAGAACGGGATTCTGTAAAGAAAAGTTCAGAGACAGAGACCAGAAGATCTAGTGCTGGGGAGACCTTAGAGATCATGCCATCCAACCCTCTCGTTTTACAGATGAGGAAACTGACTCACAGAATAGTGAAGCCACTTGCCTGAGGTCACTCACACAGCTAGTAAGTAATGGAGGCAGAATTTGAACCCAGGTTCTTCGACTCTGGATCCACTCTATCCACTCTATCCACTCACTGTACCTCCAAGATAGATCATTTTTCCCTTTAAGAGAAGAATATGGATAGGGATGATTTTTTGGTATGGGGATCTCCCAGGTGAGGGAATTCCCGTTACTCATACAGGTCAGCTCCTCTTCTCTACTTAAAACCTTTAAACACTTACCTGGGGACACTGAGAGGTTAAATGCCCAGGTCACGTGACCAGTACATCATATCAGAGATGGGACTTGTTACCATACCTTCCTGGCTTTGAGGCCAGCTTTCTATCCACTAAGCCACATTGTCTTTTTCTTTAAAATACTAATGGGTTGTGGTGGTGGTGTTTGTGTTTGTCCTTCATTCTCAAAGAGGACCATGACATCAGGGAAGACAATGCTGTGACTTGCAGTTGACTTTGATTTGAGGGAGGGAGGGCTGTGCAAGGTCACCAGCCTCACTTTCTCCACCAGAGCCATCTGGGTCCAGGGGCCAGATATTCATCAGGATGACTAGAGGTGGCCCAGGATGCAGTGGGAGACCCTGGCCCTTTTAAGCTAAGGTCTTTTCAGGTTCTTATATACTAACATGAAATTAGGTATAAGTATCCTTTTTTCACTATGAGATTTATGCCCAATTTTCCCAATCACACACACATACACACACTTTTCCCCAGAGTGTTACCTTAGGCACTGCCCCAAGCTAGCATTTAGAGAATCTATCAATGCACGTAAGACCCCAGAGCATTCCATGGCCTAAGTGATTTGGGAGATGACATGTCAGACGAGTGCCAGAGAGGTAGAATCATAAACCTGGCACTATCATTATACACACAGAGACACACACAGAGTTGTCTTAAGGGAATCCCAAAGGGCCATAGAAATTGGAACTATTATTCCCCATGTTAACCTGTCTGGTCTCCCAAAGGCAGTGTTTTGTACTGGCATAAATAATAGTAGAAAAAAAATCCCTAATATTTCCAGTGAAATGGGAAGCGAGTACTCCAAGAAAAACCACACCAGTGTTGAATGGGTTCCTCACCAGAAAACCAGCTGCCAGGCAATTCAAGCTGCCAACAATAATAAATTATGAAAATGAAAAAGTCTTGAAGAGTCCAGGTTTTGTCTTAGTGAAAAGGATCTACAGTGATGGAATCCCATATTAAAGTCATATTAAATGGAGCCTTGGAAACACATGGTGAACAAAGGACTTCACATAGCAGTTACGTGCATTTGCTAAGCCTCTGACCTGCTGGCCCACGTCAGGAGGAACACTGGCCAACTGGAGAGCAACCAGCATGGTGAGGGCATTGCCATCTAGGGATTATTGGAGGAGCTGGGGATAGTTAGTCTGGAGAAGAGAAGATTTAGGGAAGGATGTGATTGTCACCTTTAGATATCTGAGAGTCTGTCGTGGGAAGAGGAATCAGGCTTTCTCTACTTGACCCTGCAAGGCACAACAGCAGCTGTTAAGTGGAAGTAAATAGCAGAATAAGGAATTCCAAGAAAAGCTCCGTAACAATGAGTACTCTCCAAGAGTGCTTCCTTGCACTTGGTCTTGGGCCAAAGACTGGGTGATCACTTGTTAAGGCTGTTGTTAAGGGAATTCCTGCCCTAGCATGGATTGAACTAGATACCCTCTGAGGGCCCTTCCAACACTGAGATTCTGCAATTCTGGCCTGACCAAGTTAATAGGTAGATTTCAGTTAAACACCTTAGGCTGCCTTCTCTTCAAGGGTCGCTTAAACCATTCAGGTGCCAACTTTATGAAATATTCTGTTGAAGGAGAGGGGCCAAGGAGGGAAGGTGGTGTTCACAAACACACTGATATTTCATAACTAGTTTCTTATGTCTCAGAATTACCTAGAGGCTTCAATGTTTAGCCTCCAAATGATGACAATTATGACACAAACACTCAGTAAGAACAGGAAATACTGTCTGAGTTGGTGTAACTTTGGGTCTGGTGGAATGAGTGTTTGACTTGGAGGCAGGAGGACTAAGTTTGATCCTCCGTTAAAGCAAAACTGTAACATAGGATTTTTTCCCCTATTAGGATTTGATCTGTAGCTCTCCTTTTTTTTTGATTCCAGCTTTGATCTGGTGACAAATGGCGGGATCTCCATTATCTTGAGGTTTGAGCGAGCCCCTTTCATCACTCAAGAACACACACTCTGGCTCCCGTGGGACCGCTTCTTCGTCATGGAGACCATCGTCATGCGACATGAGGAGAATGAGATCCCGAGCTGTGACCTCAGCAACTTTGCCCGCCCCAACCCTATCGTCTCTCCTTCCCCTCTGACGGCCTTTGCAAGCTCGTGTGCAGAGAAAGGCCCTATTGTTCCTGAAATCCAGGTATGAAACCAGGTTATATGAGGTAGGGGAAGGATGTTAGGGCTAAAGATTCGAGGCAATTCAGTTCAACAAACATTTATTAAATGTGCATGGTACCACACTAGATACAAAGGTTACGTAAAAAAAAAAAAAAAGATTAAAGAGAAAGTGCATGACCCAAACAGCTCCTTGTGGGAATGATGGGTAGCAATGATGTCTTCTCAGAAAGTGCAAGGTAAGGGGTGATGAGAGAGCAAAGGGAAGAACTTCTGAGTTAGACCCTAAAGTAATGAGGAGGTAGGAAACACTTTCAGTAGGCAACACAAGTAAGGCAATAGTTCCAGAGATGATCCCCGGAGGAACATAAGAATTCTGAAGGATAAAAATGAGGAAGAAACTAAAGAATTAGGGAAATACAAGAAGTAGAAGATGGTATTTCAAGGTCAGAGAACAATTAGTTATAATCCAGATTAGCTAGAATGTGGAGTATGTGAAGGGAAGTAATGAAATAAGGCTGGAAAGGTTGGAGAAAGATGATGGTGAGCCTTGAGTGCTAGGCTAAGGAGAGTATATTTTTATCCTAAAAAACAAAAGGGAGCCATTGAAAGTTTTTGAGGAGGGGAGAGACTTGGTCAGGGCTATGCTGAAGGAGGAAAAGAAGAGAGGGCGGGAGGAAAGAAGGGAAAGAGGGAAGATAAATTTTGGTGACTACAGTATGCCAAGCACTGGGGATATAAATGTGAGCAAAAAGAAAAACAGTACCTGCCCTCAAGGAGTTTATATTCTAATGGAGGAAAACAACACACCAAAGGGAATAGGAAATGATGAAAGAATTGGTACAGGCACATGGATTTGAAGGCCAGAAGCCAGGAACAAGGCTTCTTTTCCTTTTTTTTTTTTTTTTTTAAGTATAGTAGGCCAGAGGTTAGCCATGTGGGAAAGATAAGGAGACCATAGTGTATGATGAGTATTTGTAAGCACCATCAATCCAACTGGGTGAATTATAGCATCAGATTTAATTATAACACGGGCATGGAGGCCAGGGAGAATACCTGTCGTACAGATCTCCAGATTTAGACTGTAAAAGGTACCTCACTCTGAACTTGAGGATCGTAGTATCATAGGAGGTTAGAGGAGGGGTGACTTCAGAGATTATCTACTCTAATCCCTCCTTTTCATCCACTCATTGAATGAGAGATCTGGAAGAGACGTAGAACCTAGAATATTAGAACACGGACTACTAGGAATGGAAAGGAGTTGAGCACATGACAATGTTTGGACAGAAAACATAAAATATGAAAGCCAGAAGGGGTTACATCATTATAAATCATATATTTAAAACTTGAAGGAACATTAGAAGTCATCTGGTCCAGCTCCCCTTATTGTGCAGCTGAGGAATCTGAGACCCAGGGAGCTTATCCCAAGGCTACACCAAAGATCTTAGAGATTATCCACTGCTCTCATCACTTTCATAGGACCCAAGTGAGCATCTAGGCTGACCGTCGTATTTCAGTTTGTTTTGGCCCCAGAATGGGGTCATCCACCCTGGCCTACTTGTCCTCCCAGGAATTGACCCACAGAATCTAAGTATTTTAGGGCTAGAAGAAGCCTCAGCAACCCTCTAATCCAGTGGTTCTCAACCTTTCTAATGCCGTGATCCTTTAATACAGTGGTGACCCCCAATCATAAAATTATTTTCGTTGCTTCTTCATAACTGTAATTTTGCTACTGTTATGAATCGTAATGTAAACATCTGATATGCAAGATATATTTTCATTGTTACAAATTGAACATAACCCACAGGTTGAGAACCGCTGTAAATCCAGTACATACCCAAAAGGAATCCCCACTGTAATATACTTTTCTTCTTGAAGATCTCCAAGGAAAGAGAACTCGGCACCTCTCCAGTAGCCTATTCCAGTTAGGTACATTCTAAGTTTTATGAAGCTTTTCCTAAAATCAAGCCTAAATTTGTCTGTGTAATTTCTTTTTTTTTTTTTTTGTATTTATTTATTTTATTTTTTACATCATTCATTTCCACGAGATTTTGAGTTACATATTTTCTCCCCATCTTTCCCCTACCCACCACCCCAAAACAGCCATCCCAGTGTAGTCCCCCTCCCCCAATCTATTCTCTTCTATGTCTTCCCCCCTCACCCCTCTGACTTTTCAGTAGGGCAAGATGGACCTCCCAACCACAGTGCCTGTGTATCTCAAGTTCCAGTTGGATGTAGTTAATAATAATAATAATAATATTTGCATATAGATATATAGATATATATTTAACATTTGATTATAGAACTTTAGATTCTTT
>CM053588.1:102373665-102434666 GCA_028646515.1 Pseudochirops corinnae
GTGAAATTACGCAGAACCTCTCCATAGTGAGCACACTGTGAGAGTCTGATTACATGTTCCTTCTTCCTATCCTGCCCCCCCCAACCACTCTCCACCCTGTCCCTGTCCCTCTACAGAAATGTGAACATTCATCAGTGTCTGTGTAATTTCTACCTATATCTTCTAGTGCTGCCCTCAGGACACAAATAGAACATGGGTAATCCTTCCTTCACACAGTAGCCTTTCAGATACTTGAACATAGCTATCATGTTTCCCATTAGTCTTTTATTCTCCAAGACAAATATACCCCTGCCCACAGTTCCTTCAGCTGATGCTTGTATGCACAGACTCCAGACCCTTAACAATCCTGGCTGCTCCAGCTTATCAGAGCAGCATCCAAAGCTGAACAAGGCCATCTGAACGGAATAGAGCACAGAGGACATTCTTAGTCCCTGATACCTAAACCACCCAGTGCATCTCATCAGCTTTTTGGCACATAAAATCACCAACTCATACTGAGCTTTCGATCCACTTTTTTAAAAAATGATCTTCTGGCACCCTTAGAGTTCAGGCATCATCCACCTGGGTCAGCTTACTCATTGCTTTAATGATGCTCCCACATTAAAGAATCACAGAATCTTAGAATTTAAAGGACCCTGAGAATGTAAAGTGTCAGAGGAACTGACATCAGGGGGCAGCTAGGTGGTGTAGTGGAGAGAGTGTTGAGCCTGGAGTCAGGAAGATCTAAGATCAAATGACCTCAGATACTGGGCAGTGGGCAGGTTGATCAATTTGTCTCAGTTTCCTCATCTGTAAAATGAGCTTGAAAGGGAAATGGCAAACCACTATAGCATCGTTGCCAAGAAAACCCCAAAGGGGAGTTTTCTGAAATGACTAAACAAAATCAGTGAGCATATACTCGTGGTCACAAAATGTCCCTTGAGAGTAGGGGATAGTGTTTGGTTTTGTTTCCTTTTTCCCATTGTCCACTCTAATGTCCAGTGTGAAATTATTTGCAGATTCTATACTTGACTGCAAGCTGCCGTGGAGGAGGGTGAGGGGAGAGGGGGAGGGGAGAAAACTTGAAACTCGAGGGACTCTGGAACTGAATCTTGTAAACTAAAAGTAAATAAACAAATCAATTTAATTTAAAAAAAAGAGAATAGGGGATAATGTTACATACTTCAAGTAGTACATACCGCATAGCATATTGACTTGGACTCCTGTCTCAAACAGTGCCATCTTGGGCAAGTCACTTAGCCTTTCTAGCTTCAATTGTCTCATCCCCAAAATATAGAGAGCCTTTAGTAAGCTCTTACTGTATGTCAGGCCCTGTGCTAAGCACAAAGGCAGTCTTTGCCCTCCAGGAGCTTATATTCTAATGAGGGAAGAGCACACATGTGGGGGAACTGGCAAGAAGAGAAAGGTGAGGCTGGAGCTGGCAGTTTAGCAGGTGAGGAGAAGGAGGAAGAGGAGGAGAAGGATTTTCTGGAGAGTACAGACATGAGTGAGGTAAAGCCTGTCTAGGATCTTTCCTAAAAATGGGATCCCAGGGAGGTAGTCACCAGTAAGGGGAAGTCCCTAGATGGAGATTTCTCAGGGTAGCAATGCAACAAAATGAGAGGGCTGGATTTGCTAACCTCTGAGATTCTTTCTAACTCTGATGAGATAGCACCATAATCCTCCCATCCCAAAGAGCCTGGTACTGCCCTGGGCTCACAGGCAGCACTGAACAACTGACATGAGTTACCACCATAGGATACTCTATCCCCCTCTTCCAAGTACAACCTGAGAAAATCAAGCCTGATGCCGGCAATAGCTACCACGGGAGTGTTGTATAAGGACAAAATGTCTGATTCTGTTTGAGTATTGACAGTAAGTACCAGAAGAAAGTCAGAAGTAGGAGGTGAAGGGCATCTTCATTGGAACCAGTGGGTGGAAATTACAGGCAGGCACATCGTAGGTGAGTTTAAAGACAAAAAGTCTGAGCTTTTTGAAAATAGAATAGAGGAGAAGGAAAATAGGCATTTATACGTTGTCTTCTATGGCCACACAGTATGCTAAACACTTTAGAGATAGATGCTATGATTATCCCCATTTCACAGTTGAAGAAACTGAGGTAGACAGAGGTTAAGTGACTTGCCCAGGGTCTCACAGCTAGCAAGTGTCACATTTTAGCTCGGGTTTTCCTGACTCCAGGCACAGCAGTCTATCCAGTGGGCCACTAGCTGCTTCTTGTTGAGAAGAAATGGGATGATGAGAACTCAGTTCAATTTAACAAGCATTTATTAAGTACCTACTGTGTGTGCCAAGGATTATGCTAGGTGCTGAGCATACAAAGGCAGAATTGAAAACAATCCCTGCCATCCAAACGCTTATATCCTACTGTGAGGAAACAGTAATGAACACAGATAGGTAAATACCCCGTGATCTTGGCAGAGACATGCCTGCAGTTAGGGAAATCTGGAAAGGTATCTTATTAGGAAGGGCCCATAAACTGAGCTGAGCCTCAAATCAAGCCAGGAACTCTAAGAGGTGATGCTGGAGCAAGAGAGCGTCTAGGCATGGAGGGCAAGGGAGAAGCCGCCTATGCAGAATTACAAAGGCAAGAGGATGGCATTTGTGGGAAAACAGCAAGTAAGCTGGTTTGGCTGGAACGTGGAATGCATTATACATCAAGGAGAGTAATGGGAAATGAGCAGGGAGATTGCAAACCATGTCATACAATAGCTATTCAGAGGAACTGGGGATGTTTCACCTTTAAAAGAGAAGACTTGAAGAAAGCCATGATCACTGTCTTCAAATATTTGAAGCATTTGTTGCATTGAAAACATAGGCTTATTCTGCTTGGCACCAGAGGGCAGAATCCGAGCCAAGGCTGTTCTGGGCTCTGCAGGAGGAGGGAGCTCCTCAGGTACACAATCGCCCCAAAATGAAACAGCCTGCCTCGGAGACTAGTGACTTCCCTGTTGCCCGAGGTCTCAGGATTCTGAGGAGGTAGGCATCTTAGAAACCATCCAGTCCAACCCACTCCTTTTGTAAAAGCAGGGAGCTAAGGCTGAAAGAGATGAGATTTTAAAAGAAAGTTAAAAATAAATGAAAATGTAAAAAAAAATTTAAAAGAGAGATGTGACTTCCCTGAGATGATGCAGGCAGTAATTTGCAGAATAAATTGCAGTAAATTGGGCTTCCAACCTAAATCCCCTGTCTCTAAATCCCGGGCCCTTTTCACTACATTCTGTTGTTTCTCAAATGGAGATTGGATAGGTGAGATAGAACAGATTTCTAATCCTGCCTCAGTTTGCAGCTTTACAAAGTGCCTTTGGAGGTTCTGTGATTTCAGGACTTCTCCTCAACCCCACTCTGAGCGTTCCCAAGGAAAAGGAAAAGGATTTCTTCCTCAGAGGAAGGCTAGAAACCCCTTTCCTCAGTAAACTCAAGATGTAGCACCAGTGCCCAGCAGAAGAGGAAGAGAAGATCCTCTGTGAGGAAACACTGTGGTATAAAGTTTCTCCCAGTCCATGAAGAAAAGATCTGAGGGTTTCAGTAGCCTACAAGCTCAATATAAATCAAAGGTGTGCCATAGTAGTCTAGAAGAGCTAAATCACAAGCTTAGGTTGCAGTAAGAGAGGCACGCAAAGGGAGGTGAACGTACCCCTGTCCATGGCTCTGCTCAGACCACATCTGGAGTATTATGTTCAATTCTGGGAGCCACATTCTAGGAAGAATGTCCATTAACTGTGGAAATATGATTAATATGATTATACATATATACCATATACCTGATTGTTTGTCATCTTGGGGAGAGGAAAGGAGGGAGAGAGAAAAAAAATCTGGAATTCAAAATCACATAAAAGTGAGTGTTGAAAAAAACCAAAATGATGAGGCTCTTAAAAATGGGAGGAAAAGAATATTGATTGCCTAATGCAGGTGCAGAGGAGGGGCACTAGGATGCCATGGGGCTTTGGGAACCATGCAAGGGTGTATTGGTAAATATTTAACAACCAGTTTTCCAAGGTAGGGGAATCTACTCACAACCCTTTTTAGTTTAATCTTCATTATTAACATTTTCCCCCACCACTTTCTTAAGTCTAGACAATCAATAAAACAATAAATCAAGACCTAATGTAAAGCATTTACCAGTTTCAGAGATGTAAACCCTCACAATGAAAATGTACTAGTTGGCTCTCAAAAGCCAGTAGAAGCCGGCTGCAGCATAGCCCTGGGATTATGCCATTATGTAAGGAGCTGGAGATACTGGTCCTCAGCACTTCAGGGGAACATAATAATGCTCTTCTGGTATTTGAAGGACTTATATGGAAAAAGAACCAGACTCATTCTGTTTGACACTAGAGGGAAGAACTGGGAGCCATGGGCAGAAGTTATAAAAAGGCTTTAGATTGGGATTTGATGTAATTTAAAAAATAATAACTTCCCCAAAATTAGAGCTATCCAAAAGTAGAGTCACCTGTCTTGGGAAATAACAGATACCCCATCATTAGAGGTATCAGGCAGAAGCTGCAAGACCACTTGTTGGGTTGGAGATGGAGATGGGATTCTTAGATACAGGTGGGTTTCAGCAGTCTCTGAGGTCCCTCAAAGGGCGGTATGATGTAGTGGTCAGAACTCTGGACATGATAGCAAGCCTCTTACCTGAGACCTTTACAAGTCATGTGATCATGGGCAGAGATCCATCTATACTTTGTTGCTGTTTGTCCTTCCTTCTTGAAGAAGACCATGGCATCAGGGAGACGATGACATGACTTGCATCTGACTTTGATTTAAGTGAGGGAGGGCAGTGGAAGGTCACCAGCCTCAAGTTGTCCTCCAGAGCCATCTGGGTCCAGTGGCCAGAAATTCATCAGCACCAGTGGAGATGACCGGGGATGCAGTGGGAGACCCTGGCCCTTTTAGGCTAAGGTCTTTTCAGGTTCTCACTTTTGAGTAAGGTAATGTCCATGCATTGAATAGGCCTCTTTAAGAAGTGAGTGGAGGGATGGCCCATCTGTCAGTGAGACTAACAATGGCTGTAACATTTACTTCTCAGGGCTGTTACAAAGTTTAAAATGATATAATGTATATAAAGTGATTTACAAAAGTTAAAGCTCTATGCTGATGTTAGTTGTTATTATCCTGACTCTGATATTCTATTATTATAGAAATTTTGTGTTTCTCTCTCTTGCTCTTCATCTGAAAATTGCATGGGAAATAGAAATTTCCTTGCCCCAAGTAGGTAGCTTTGAAAGGAAGTAATTGAAGATACCATTTAATTCAATTCAGTAAATATGTACTAAAAGCACAGAGATCTGTGCTGGGCCCTGGGGGAGGCACAGAGTTTAGTTAAGACATTCCCTGCCTTCTAAAGGATACATGGGAATTGGCCAGAAATCAGAATTCCTTCATGCAGCAAACCTCAGACTTGTTGAATTTCTTCTTAGAGCACTGCTGTCCCCAGTCCTGATTCTGATGGCAGGCACAGCGACCTGGGAGATGTGGGAGGTGGAGGAGCAGGAGCCTGACGAGAAATCTGCCTGTGCTCCTCTAACCTGCCAAATCAACCCCCTGACAGCATGCATGTTAATGGATTGCCCAGGTTCACAGAGTGTTGCCTTTATATATTTATGCGTGTCTGTTTTATGCCCCACTAAGCAAACACATTTCTCTGTATGTGCCGTGTCGCATTGATCCAGATGACAGCATCCAAGAGCAGAATGGAGCCATTTTGAAATCCATGGAGCTCCCCCCAGGTTCCAAGCTCCTTCCCATTTAGAGTATTCAGCACGTATATCCTTCTAGTCTGTACTACCAGGCTGACCTTTCTTAGGAGATGGAAGTCAATAGAGACAGATCATGCCAGTGAACGGTAATTTGTTAGCCAGGCCTGAATCTCCTATTGCCAAGAGTGTTCAGACAGTTGTTACACAAGCCTGTCTTTTCCCAGTGGTTGGGACTTTCAGCTACATTAGGTTAGAAGAGCACACCATCCTCCTCCATTGCTGCCCCCCCACAAAGCTAAGCAGCTGGGGGCTGCCTGAACCCCGTTCATAGCCTCGCTTGTTGCTAGGCTCATAAAATATATTAAAATAAATTCTAGAGTTTTCCCAGTCCTATCATTTCTCACCCTTTGCAAGCACCAAGAGATGTAAATTGAAAAGGGTACATTAGAGAAAGTAAATATTTATGAGAGCAGTGGGATGATGCTCTTACACGGTGATTCACCCAGCTGTCGAACCTCGGGCTGCTTGGAAGAGCTGGCGCTTGGAAGGATTGCTTTCTCTTAAGTCCATTCATTCATTTGAAAAATCTTTATTAAGCACCTACTATATATGAAGCCCAGTTTGGGGATCCTGAGCAGAGACTGAATCATGCTGTTGTTGCTTAGTCATTTTTAGTCATGTCTGACTCTTCATATAGTAGATAGGGTTTGAGCCAAACATTAAGAAGGTAAGTTGGATGTCAATAGATCTAGTTGGGGCTGATCCAGGCATAGCAAAAGCATGGAGGCAGGAAATGAAGGACATAAAATCATGGATCGGGAGCTATAAGACCTGAGAAATCATTTAGTAGAGGGTTTTTTTTCATATTTTTGTGCATCATGGGCTCTTCTAGCAGACTGGTAAATCCTATGGACCCTTTCTCAGAATCATGTTTTTAAATCATTGAAGGCTGGGCTAAAATTCAGGTAGAGATTAGTAAAAATAAACATATAAATTTTTTTTCTATCCAAGTTCACAATCTTTCTTCCCCCCTACTTGAAATTTATCCCCAGATTTCTTGAGGGTCCATGGACAATAGATCAAGAGTCTAGAACCCTGATCTCATCTAAGCCAAACACTTCATTTTGCAAAGGGGGATACTGAGTCCTAGAGAGATGAAATGACCTATCCAACATCTATGAGACAGTGAGTAGTACAGTCAGTTTGTAGAACACAGAATAATATAAGAAAAAGCTGGAAAATTCTGGTGGCTCCACGTTGTGGAGGTCTCTGAATATTGATGATCAGACCAGAACTGTGGAATGCCTAGAATGAGAGAGGCATTTTATTTCTACCCTGTTGGCTCAATGAATGCACAGCTGTGAAATCACTGAGTTTAAATCCAATTGAAAGCTCCCTGAGAGCAGGAACTGGTTTAGGAATTATCTGTTTTTCATGCCTAGCCCAGTGCCCAAATCATGGTAGTTAGTTGTTTAATAAATGGAATTGAAGGCGGGTGCGATTCTTCTATAAATGCAAGGGAAGGATCACCACCATCCTTTCAATGTCTGCATTGGCCCTGCCATGATTTAGCATTCCCTCCTTATAACTGAGCTCAGAGCAACAAGCCTCCAAAAGTTCAGTTACTTAAATGTGTGCTGGCATCGTATCATTAATCTAAAATTTCCATCTTGGAAGAACTGATGGAAATCTTTGTTTTAAGGTCTCAATAGCCATTGTATTTATTTTTACTAGTGTCTAGTTCAAAAAACACATTGTAACATTGTACCACACAATTAGAATACTGCAGAATTTGGTCACGATATTCCTATTAAATAGTTTAAGAGCTCAGGTCTAATTTTAACTCTGAGTGTCACCTTGACATCCTTGGCTCAATCAGTTGGTGGATCATCCATGTGGAAGACCTTGCCCCGTCCTCATAGGATCAAAGATCTAGACATATTTGGCCAAAGTCTCATACCCTGTAAACTCTGACTTTTCACAACATCAGACTTTAGAGAACAATTAAATTGATAGGCTCGGGATCACCCAAACAAAAAGCTTCGGACCCAGAACTTGAACCTCTGTGTCCTGATATCCAAATGCATTGTTCTTTTAGTAGACCAGTCAGGTAACTTCTCCAGACCTCAGTTTCCTCATCAGTAAAATGAGAGGATTGGAATAAATTACTTCCAAGGTCACTCCCAACCCTAAATCTGATCCTTTGTAATTTCCTGCAAAACAGACAACTGGATTAAGTGCCTGACTCAAGGAGGGGCTGGGAAGGGGCACCACTGCTTTAATAGATGATTGCGTCAGCCTAGAGAAGCTGCTTATTGCCTGAATGCAGTGGGCAGCCAAGAGATGTTTAAGTGAACAGGATGGGGGAAATGATTAGCTTCTAAGATCTTCCTAAATCAGATTTTCAGTGTGGGGCTATAAGGGGTATTTTTTTAAGTCAGATAAATACCAGCACAATCTATGCACATTTATTCTGAGGCATTAGGCTAAAACCTTTGAGCTTAGAGTCAAAACACCCGGGGTTGGAATTTTTGCTCTGCTGCTTAGCTTACTTCATACTACTACTACTACTACTACTACTGCTACTACTACTGCTAGTACTGGTAGTAACAGTAATATAGTAGTTAGTAGTAGTTAGCTGTACTAGTAATAGTAGTAGTACTAGTAAGTAGCTGTAGTAGTAATAATAGTAGTAAGTAGTAGTAGTAGTAGTAGTAGTAGTAGTAGTAGTAGTAGTAGTAGTAGTACCACCACCATTACTACTATTACTAGTGCTACTACTACACTGCTACTACTAATATAAATTCCTTGAGGGCAGGGGCTGTCTTTTGCCTCTTTTTATATCCCCAGCACTTAGCAAAGTGCCTGGCAGACAGTAGGGGCTTAATATATGTTTACTGAATTGAATTACAATAATAACAAACCATGATAATTATAACAGCTAGATATATATAGTGCTTTAACGTTTGCCGAGTGCTTTATTTCAGTTAGATCACTTGATCCTCAAAATAAACTTGGGAAATAGATGCTATCATAACCCCCACTTCACAGGTGAGAAAACTGAGATTGCTTAAATGCCTCTTCTAGGATCATACAGCTAATAAATCCCTAAGGCAGGATCTGAACTCAGGTCTTCCTGACTCCAAGTGCAGCTCTCTATCCACTGTACCACCAAGCTGCTCTATTTGTGTTACTCTAGGCAAGTCACTAACTTTCTCTGAGACTCAGTCTCCTTATCTGTAAAAAGAGGGAGCTGGACCTGGTGAACTCCAAGGCCTTGAAGTCTACGATCCTGTACCTAGATGATCGCTGAGGTCTCTTCCTTGTTTCCTTGGGCTTCCCTTCTAGAAGCAAAGTCAGAGTAATTACAGAAAGCCAGATGACATCCAACCAAATGACCAGTGGTATGCGGTCCACTTAAAGTTAATGTTCTCAACTGCATGGTTTCCTGAGGAGATGTTGTCTGTAAAGTGATGGAACCCAGTTGACCACTGATTCTGAATGGTTTGTTATCCAAACAAAATAGGTTTGTTATATAGTATATGTTATGCTGGTGCTATTTTACACAAATGATGTGACAGAAATTTTGTAGCATTTTAATTGTGTACTGTGTAAAGCTCTGAGGACACAGAATCTCTGCCTGCCCTCTAGAAGCTTACACTCTATTGAAATTGTATAAGATTGGGCTTCAGTCACTTCATCTGTAAAGTGGAGACCAGGGTATTTTGCCTGAGGCTTCTTCCAAATGGAAGATGGTTGATTCTACAATAATAGCTGTTTCTGGTCATACTCTTCTGGGCAGTTGGGTTTCACATGCTTTTCTGAGGAGTCAAAAACCGTTGTTATAACCTTATCACCTTAAGACTGTAAGGCAAGAAGACTTAGTGGTTGGTGCAGGGAATTAGGAATCAGAAGACCTGAGTTCTTCTTCTGGGTCACCAGGAGCACAGGATTTAGAGATGGGAGAGGGTCCAGCCACTTACTTCACTGGATAGACCAGGTCCCTATCCATGCTGAGTTTCCATGATCTCCTGTCTTAATCCTTCTTCCCCATTGTTCTCCAGGCCCTGCAAGAAGAGATCAGCATCGCAGGCTGTAGCATGAAGTTGAGCTACCTGAGCAGCCGGACGCCTGGCTACAAATCCGTCCTGAAGATCAGCCTCACCCACCCCACCATCCCCTTCAATCTCATGAAGGTCCATCTCATGGTAGCAGTGGAAGGGCGCCTCTTCAGGAAGTGGTTTGCTGCTGCCCCGGACCTCTCCTACTATTTCATCTGGGACAAGACCGACGTCTACAACCAGAAGGTGTTTGGCCTCTCAGAAGCCTTTGGTAAGCTGCCTGGTGTTCGTAGATTCATGACCGTAGGAGAGGGCATGTTACCCTTCCTTCTCTGCTTCTCCTTCCTTCCTGTCTACTACCTACTTCCTTCCAACCACTCCAATCCTCACCTCGCTTGGGCGAGTCACTTCTGTTTGATCCTCAATCTCTTCTTCAGTCAAATAGGGGTAAATAATAAACTTAATGGTAATGTACTATGTGTAAAAGCAGCTGTTGGGACTAGGATGGGGTGGGGACCACACTTCACAGAACAAATCCCCTTAATAAAAGGATTTGTTCTGTGCAACTTGGATTCAGTCAAAAGGCTGCACCTGAGGACCTAGAAGGCCACATGTAACCTTGAGGCCACACGTTCCCCACCCCTGGACGAGGATGATCGCTTAGGTGTCCTCCAACTCGACCACCCTATGGCCCTGTGATTTTAAGAGTCTCTTATTCATCCATTATGATCTTACATTGTTTTTCACATTTTTATGTTAAAAATCTCAGTTTTACTACATAGCAACAGAGAGTCAATCAGCAAACAGTCACCAAGCATCCCTGTGTGATTGGCACTGTTCTGAGTACTGATGATTTAAAGAAAGGTAAAAGACAATCTCTGCTTTCAAGGATCTCGCCATCTGAAGTCAGGTGATTTTACGTCAGGCAGTGTAGTGTAATAGAAAAAGTAGGTCAAGTCAGTAAGCATTTATATGCCTAGAACTGGGAGTAGAAAAACAAGCAGAAAGACAGACAGTCCCTGCCCTCAAGGATCTGACATTCTAATGGGGGAAATAAAACCTAAAAGTAGCTGAAAGTGGGAGAGGGATGCAGGTGCCTGTCATGGGCACTGGTAGAGAAAGTTCAGGAGATTCAGGAGGCAGCCTAGAGAGGAACAAGGCCGCAGTCAGCCTGCTCATCCTCTTTAAAATGGACGGTCCGGAAGGGACCGGCCAATCAGAGGGAGAGGATGCAGGAGGGGTGAGAAGGAGCCCCAGCATGGAGTGAAGTTCCAGGCTGAAGAGGTCTCTGTGGCATGGGAAAGAAATCCTGAGGAGATGGGTCAGGAACGCAGCTTGGAGAGGGCGGAAAGAGCATTGTGACCAGAAGCTCTGGTTTCCCTTCCTGGACCTATCAGGATGACCTTCTTGAGTATCAGCTGCCTCATTTGGAAAAGGGGGATTATCAATAGCAGGACTACAAAACTCTGAGATACATTGTGGATTGATCAGGAGTCAACAGCATTTATTAAGCACTTACTGCATTTCAGGCACTTAGTACTGAAGATAAAATGAAAGTACAATCCCTGCCCTCCAGGAACATGTTCTAATGGGAGAGACAATGTGCAAATAACGTTGTACATACAGTTTATATACAGTATAAATGGAAGGCAACCTCAGAGAAAATCAAATGTTAGAATGTATGCAAGAATCGCCACTAAACATAAAGCTCTGTTTCGATGCACCAACTGCTGTGCTTATTATCACTGATATCACTATAATTATCACTGTTGAATCCTGGAGCTACAAGGAGACTTCAGGTCTCCTAGATAAACCCTATGACTAATCTAACCTAGAGCTGAATAACATTCTTCCGAGATCTGCGATTTCATCAGTCATGCTTGTCCTACTGACAGCACCAATGACAACCCTTTCATGCCTTAATATGAACTTTTTGAAATGTCTCTTGCTGAAAAATTCATAAGCTGACGGCCAGCCTTCTGGTGGTGAAACTCTTTGAATGTTGCGAAGCTCGGCCTTTGGATGCCAGATGTGCGGTCTGTCACCAGACCCATCCTGGAATTCTTTCCAGCTAGACCAGACCCGGCAGAGCTCTGCGTCAGCTTACACAGAATTGGGGACATTTAGACCGCCTCTCAAGCATGATGGAACCCTGAAGAAGGACTTACTTTAACTTAAGAAAAATTGTATGGAAGGAAGGGGAGAAAAGAGGAAATGAGGGAGAGAGAAAGAAGGAAGCTAGGGAGGGAGGGAATGAGAAGGAAGGAGCGGTTATTTTGTGTAGTTCTGGGTACCACAGTTTAAGAAGGACATTGATCATCTAGAGAAAGTATCTAGAGGAGAGCAGCCAGAATGGTGAAGGCCAGGGCTTTGGGACCATGCCATATGAGGATTTGCTGAAGGAACTAGAGATGTAGGTAGGTAGATAGATAGACAGATAGATAAATACATGCATACATATATACATATATACATACATACACACATACACATATACACACATACACACATATACATATATACACGTATACACATACATACATACATACACATACATACATAAACACACATACATACATATGGCACTTATTAAGTGCTTATGTCTAGCACTGTGCTAAATGCTAAGGATGCAAATAAGGCAGTGCCTGTCCTCAAAGAGCTTACATTCTAACAGGGGAAGACAACACATAAACGGAAAGGGAGAAGACGGAGGGTTCCTATGAAGACAGATGGTGAAGAGAGTGCAGGATGTGACAGTGGTGTGAAGGCCTGATTCCCAGCAAGACACAGCAAAAGTCTCACCGGGCAGCCAGGTGGTGCAGTGGACTTGGAGTCAGGAAGACACGAGTTTGAAATCGGTCTCAGATGTTCCTTAGTTGTGTGACCATGGCCAAGTCACTTAACTCCACTGAGCCTCAGCTTCCTCACCTGCACAATGGGGATAATGATAGCCCCTGCCTCGCAAGGTTGTTGTAAGGCTCCAGTGAGTTAACATGTGTGAAGTGCTTTACATACCTTATAGGACTAAACCAAAATTGGCTGCTGTTATAATCCTTACTATTATTATTATATTTTAGCAGACTTGTGAACTCATCAGTGTAGAGACTCCTTCCATTGCTCCAGATTATAACCCATGTGCACCTTCTTGTCCTGTGAGATTTTTATCCATATCTTTCTGTCTATATAGAATCATAGGTTTTTATAGTGGCAAGGGACTTTAGAAGTCTTCATGTTCAGGCCCTCCCCTCCCATTTTACAAACGAGGACACTGAGGCCCAGAAAAGTTAAAGGAATTGCCTGGGGTCACATTGCTAGTAAGTATCTTGGGCAGGATTCAAACCAGGCCTCTGACTGTGTTTCCGTTTTCTATCCGCTGCCCAAAGTGCTGCTGGGTTTCCTCTGTTTCTTCTAATGTTTCATGTACATCAAGCCAGCACTGGCCTACCTCCTTTCCTGATTGTTCCAAAAAGATACAGCAGAGAGTAATATCAGTTAATATTTTATATTATCTATTACCCCACCAAGGTAGCACAGCAGATAGAGTACTGGACCTGGAGTCAGAAAGACCTGAATTCAAATCCAACCTCAGGCACTTACTAACTGTATAATCCTGGGCAAGTCACTGCTATTTGCCTCAGTTTCCTCATCTGTAAAATGGGATGATAATAGCACCTACCTCTCAGGATTGTTGTGAGGACCAAATGAGATCATATCAGCACAGCGTCTGGCACATCATAGGCACTGCATAGCAGCAGCATCGTCATCCCTATATCATTATCTCAACTCTGTTATAACAACCCCAATAAGGTGAGTGGTACAGAGATCACTGTCTTCATCTTGTACTCGAGGAAACTGAAGCTTGGCTAGCATTAGTGACTTTCTCACACTGGTGAGCGTGGCAGAGGTAGTTGTCCGGCAGGGGACCACAAGGATTCTAGGGGCAGGGCCTTTCCTTCATGTTGTGTTAACACTGAGTTCACACAATACATTAATAACCTTAGTATTTCAATGGCATTCACTCCTTCCCATAATAAAGAGGACATCTAGCCCAACCCCCTCATTTTACTAATGAGGAAACTGAGGACCAGAGAGTTTGTGACTTGGTCAGTGCTACACAGCTAATTAAGCGTCAACAGTGGACTCAGACCCGGGCATCCTGGCTGCCGAGCACTTGATATAATAAACCTCCTTGCGCTCAGGATGCCAGATATGCATTTTTTAAAGGAAACGATGCTATTTCATCACTCATCTGTTTTCTGTTTCTGTCTTTTCATCCCTTCCCTAGTTTCTGTCGGGTATGAATATGAATCCTGCCCAGACTTGATCTTATGGGAGAAGAGGACGGCAGTACTTCAGGGCTATGAGATTGATGCTTCCAAACTGGGAGGATGGACGTTGGACAAGCATCACGCCCTCAACATCCAGAGTGGTGAGTGACTGAGCAGAATGCCACACAGCCAGAGCTGCAGGGACCAGCACTTGGTCACCGGCTCTGTAAATCATCCAGTCTCCACCTGAGAAGGAGACTGCTGTTGGCAAATGATTTATGGTAACCTACATTTTCATAGTGAGCTCCATGTGTGCAGGTTTAAATGAAGAAAAACAACCTATTGGGCATAATAATAGAGAGTGGTGTATCAATTTTTTTGGTACTGGTGGTAGTAGTGCTCGTGGTTATGGTGGTGGTGGTGGTTGTTAAAGAGGAGAGACAGGTATAGGCCAGGGATGTAGCCAGTATGCATACAAAGCCTTTCCCTTAAGTATTTGCAGATCCTATACATGATTGCACGCTGCCATGGGAGGTAAGGGGGCAGAGGGGGGAAGGGAGGGGAGAAAATTTGAAACTCAAGGGATTGTGGAACTGAATCTTGTAAAATAAAAGTAAAAAAACAAGTCAATGAAAAAAAAAACAAAGCCTTACCCTTTGCTCTCAATGAGGCCCCCAACTGGCATTGTGACCTGGGGCAAGTCACTCAGCCTTCTCAAGCCCCAGGTTGCTCCTACCGAACTTATTTCCAGCCCTAAAGATCAAATGAGATCATATTTGTAAAAGCCCCTAGCACGGACCCTGACACATAGTAGGCACCATATAAAGGTTTTTGATTTCCTTCCCCTCCCTCTCTAACATTCTATCATATGATATTTTATGTGCTACTTCTCTTTCCACTTCTAATAAAAGCTTTTCTATGAAGTCAACCAAGCAGCAATCTTGCATTTGGGGAGAAAGGGGAGATTTTCCTATAGCCCTTCTTATTCATTCATGAAATAAAAGCCTGTTATAGAACAAGAAAAAACACCCTAGAACTACTTATTCACCCTGAAAATCTTTATTTAAAACCTACTGGGGACATGGCCCTGGGCTCAGCACATAGGATTATATGTTCATTTTTTTTTAGAGATTGTTGGTGACTAAATTCCCCCCTCCACTTAATAATGTTTTAGTTTTTTCCAATTACATGTAAAGATACTTTTCAACATTCACTTTTACAGGGTTTTGATTTCTAAATTTTTCTCCCTCCCCTCCCCCACCCCAAGAGGCACGCAATCTGATATAGGCTATACATGTACAATCATATTAAATATATTTCTACATAAGTCATGTTGTGAAAGAAGAATCAGGACAAAAGGGAAAAACCAAGAGAAAGAAAAAAAGGTGAAAACAGTATGTTTTGATCTGCATTTAGGCTTCATAGTTTTTTCTCTGTATATCAATAGCATTTTCCATCACAAGTCTTTTGGAATTGTCTTAGATCATTGTATTGCTGAGAAGAGCTAAGTCCATCATAGTTGATTATCACAAAACTTTGCTCTTACTGTGTACAATGTTCTCTTGGTTCTGCTCACTTCACTCAGCATCAGTTCATATAAGTCTTTCCAGGTTTTCCTGAAATCTGCCTGCTCATCATTTCTTACAGCACAATAGTATTTAATTACATTCATATACCACAAAACTTGTTTAGCCATTCCCCAGTTGATGGGCATCCCCTCAATTTCCATTTCTTTGCCACCACAAAAAGAGCTACTATAAATATTTTTTTACATGTAGGTCTTTTTCCTCTTTTATGAACTCTTTGGGATACAGACCCAGAAGTGGTATTGCTGGATCAATGAGCATGCACATTTATAGATAGCCCTTTGGGCATAGTTCCAAATTGCTCTCCAGAATAGTTAGATCAGTTAACAACTCCACCAGCTATGCATTAGTGTTCCACTTCTCCCCATATCTTCTCCATGTATGTTCATTTTAAAAAATACAGCAAATGCCTACATAAAATAAAATCAGAGGAGGAAATCAGTCACCCAAGGTTGGCTTTTTAGGAGTGGAGAATGGAAGTTCATTGATGGCAGGGGTGATTTTTTTTCTGTTTTGTCATTGTATCTCAAGTTTCTCAAACAGTACACAAAGAGAAGACACTTGATAAATTACTGTTGGCTTGACTTTGATATCAGATTATCAAAGGGTTTTGCCATGTTCTAAAAACACTGAAAATCTAGCAAAGATCTCTAGGTATGTAAGATGTTTTTTAGATTGAAACAGTTAAGAAGAATGAGGCATAAATTCACTCATAAAAAATATCCCAGTAAGTAGAAGTGTATCTTTTTTTGTCCATACATGTTAAATAGAAGGTGAGATTTGTTATCACTATAATTAACAATCTCATTGTTCCAGAGAGTGCTTTGTAGAGTCTTCGGGTTTAAAGGAACATAATGGTTCTTTTAGTCCAAGTTTCCACCCTAGGCAAGAATCCTAGCTTCAGCATCACTGACAGGAGGCCTTCCAGGCATCTAATTTAGGCCCCTGTCTATAAGCCGAGGAAAGGATACATATCCAACACAGATGGTTGTCAATCCAATTTTTTTAAGCTCTCTACAGATGGTGCTTTCATAACCTCCCTAGGAAACCTGTTTCTGCATCTCACCCTCCCTGGCATTATCTCTTGGTGAAAGTTAAGTGAACTTCTTCCATTCTTTTTTAAAAATAGACAAGTACTGGTCACTGTTCCCTCAGCATTTCCCTGCCTTTTCGTCCCCTGGGATTCTTGTCCTTGTATTTTCTCAAATCTCCTGTATAGACCTACTAGAATCATTCCTTTGGATCTTGTGACATTATGTGAGTACCACTGGCACACTAGAGTTATTTCTATGTTATCCTTCATCTTTGGCCAACTTCCTTTTCCAGTTGTGAATGCCATAATTGTGCTTTCATACCACATTTTGCCTATTGGTTATTTTCAGTCATGTGCTCCTTATATTTGTATACATCTTACCATTGCTCTTTGGTTCAACTGAAAAGTTGATCTTTGTTTCGCAGCCATGTAGCATCACTATGACAATATTGGAATTGGAAAATATAGGCTTTTACTGCAATAAGATGTTCAATATTATTGAAATTTTTAAATTTTTTTTACCAAGTTCAAAATAATAGACTCTCCTCTTCCTTCTCAATTCTAAGCCTAGCTAACTGGTCTTCAACAGTCCCCTCCAAGATGTGCATATTGACTCGGTGAACTTCACACCAAACCGTACTTCATGATCTTGGTGAAAGGCATTCATTGGCTACTTGGTTTTTCTTGGGTGGATTGGTCAAGCAAACTCTTCATGACTCTGGATCTCATTGAGGAGGTCCTGGATCATTCTAGTACTTGATACAATCAGCACCATGATATTTTTCCACATCTTTTTTAAAATAAGAAGCGTTAAAAAAAAAGATAGATGCTGCAGGACTAAAACCCAGTCAATTACAAACACTTTCCCATTGTGTCTTAGTGTAATTTTGGTTTGGGTTTTGGGATTTTGAGGGGGCAGGGAGGCAAATGAGGTTACTGATTTGACCAGGATCACACAGTTAGTAAGTGTCTACGGTCAAATTTTTACTCAAGTCTTCCTGACCCCAGGGCTAGTGCTGGTTACAGGTTACCTAGCAACCCCTGTAATTTTTTAGAGGTATATCATCTTGCTTTTTGGCCTATCTAGCTTGATCCTGTAAATAGCTGTCAAGGCCTACTCACATTTTAAATTCATATTATAAATATATAATTCACTTTGTAAAATGTTCCAAGCACTGTATTAAGCTCTCGGGATATGAAGAAAGGCAAAAGAACTATGCCTACCTGTAAAAGCAAGCACCAGAGGTTCTTTGATCTGCTTTTCTAAAGGAAAGATAACTTTAAAGGGGTCAACAGTCTTTCTTTAATTTCAGATAAGTAGAAAATACAAGCAGAGAAATTATCACAGAGATTCAAGAGCCAGGACTCCAGTTGTCTGAACAAAGTAAAACAACCACCTATATACACCCTCATACTAGGAGAGCACCAGTATCTGAGTAACTGGGGAGAAGGGAGGGCTTTTAACAAATGGCTACTCAAGAGTCTAGTCCAGAGAATCAAAAGATACTTCTCATGAGCAAAGCCCCAAGCAAAATGGCAGTTTCCCAGAATATATAACAAAGACTCAGCCCCTAATTGGCTCAGAGCCAGAAGGCATGGAACCTATATGACTCAGCACAGCTGTGAATTATCAGGGTTGAAAGGAGATTAATCCTTCAGATGTTTGCAATTTTGCCTGAGCCTGGGAAACTGAACTCCAAAAAGAAAACAATGAAAATCCCACCTTGTTGCACTTACACTGCCCTCAGGGAGCTCACTGTCCTGAATTTACTTTCTCTGAGAATTCCAAAATTTATTTATTTAGGAACTCTCAAATAAATCACAGAAGAATTTATCTGTTTGTGCATAGAAATTTCTGATAAATGCCATCATCATTACTACCACTACCTAAGGAACCCTGTTTTATAACAAAGAAAAACAATTCAACAAAACCAGAGAAAGAGCAGTGTAGATAGAAGCAAGGATAACTGTAAGTGGAAGCTGGATGGACTGAGGACCTTGACCAATAGTTAGGTAGCATCATCCTAAACTGAACTATACTTGATTGAATTAAGAAAACAAAGAAGAATTAGGAATTAAGGAAACAGAGAATCAGAAAGTAAATGGAACTTGTTAATTAAATCTCTGCTTCCATTTGTTCATTTCTCAGAAAGCTGTAAAATTTCCATCACCTTCTGTAGCACCAATGCAATATTTACAGCACCCATAATCATGATAGAGACTGTGACTATAAGTATCACATGACATTCGATTGACTGCAAAATATACAAAACTCTCCAGATAGAGGATAGAACTGAAGTATTTATTTAGACATCAGAAAACCAAATCCCAAAACCAGTAAGCCAATTCCATCACAGTACCAAAGATATTCAGAAGCCATAATAACACTAAGAGCCACAGCATCCTTTAGCCTTCCCACAAACCAATGTAAGATCAATATCTACTCAGAAGCCTATCTGACTCTTTACCTGAGATTCTCCTCTCTCCCCCACTGTCTGGCTAGCTCTGACTACCAGCTTCCTGTGGGCTCTGCTTCCCTTCCATAAACTCCTTCCACCACGGGCTCCATGTGACCACATTCAGCTTATCGGGGGCAGAATTTACTTTCAAAGCAGGGGAGGTATTCAAACTCCCCCCAGGTCTATTAAGGGACAGGGAACTTCAAATTCCCACTCCCATTACATTTGGCCCCAAGATCTTTCATGTCCTTTACATAGCAAAAATACCTTAACAATAAATGAGAGTTTAGGGATAACTGGTGGAAAAACTGGTATCAATAGAACTTTGCAACAATATAACAAGGATAATAGAAAAACTTTGCACATAAAACAATAGCTTAGGGTGGTGGCTTGGGAACAAGCACCCCATCCTTCCCCCCTCGAATGAATGGGGCTCAAAATCTTGGGGTGAGGGGCAAAGGTCTCTTCTCCAAAGCTACTTCAAGCTGAAATTGGACATAGAGCTGTCCCTGCCCCCAAGAGGTCCCATTTGAGAGTTCAGTTCTTTAGCTGTCATCCGGAGCTTGGTCAGTGCCAGGTCCAGAAGGTCCCATTTGAAAGGTCAGTTCTTTAGCTGGCATCTGGAACTTGGTCGATGCCAGATGCAAAGGTGGCACATCACAGTCATAGACAGGGGGTGACATCCAGCTTAAGCAATCAGTCATCTGCAGGTAGAGGGTACCAATCCTGCAGAAAACAAATCTTGTAAACAAGTTTAAAGACAAAAAGTCCAAAAGAAACAAATACAGGGTCAGCCATGCCTCTAGAATCCATGAACTCACTATCATAGCCTCATTCACAGGAGAATATATGACACTGTCCTCCTCACTCTATTCCAATGACTTGATACACTGCCACAAGTTCAGCACATTGACCACTTCCATCTATCCCAGCAGTTTCTTTAATCTAGTCCCTCTGAAGGTGTGACAGACTTGGATACAATGGTTCAGGAGCATCTGTAGGGACAGTTCTCACTTCTCCATTCCGTCTAACATCAAGCCCATTTTCTTGATACATTTTGTGTAGATTAGATGGAATACCATCAATCTTTCGAAAATCAACCCCTGCTCTCTATAATAGAGCAATAAACAGTTCTTTTCTTGGCAATCTATTCTGAATTTGAATCCACCAGCTATTTACTCTTCTCTCAAGGAAATTTATCTTTTTCCCATTCTCCTAAGTCACTTAGCTATGAAATCTTATCCAGCACTTCTGAAAGAGGGTACCCTATTTCACTAATTAGTAGAGTCAGAAGTAGGGGCTTATAAGCAAGAAGAGCTGTCTTCACCATGATATTCCTATGAGGAACTTCTAAGGGGATTTCATGATACATATATGCATCTCCAGGCATGATAGCAGTATTCATTATTTTTTCTTTCAACTTTCTTATACAGTCTCTAAGTGAGTACCAGGGTCTGTCTCCACTAGGCCACATAGAATCAGCGGGATACATTCTGTTGCATCCAGCAGCAGCTAAAGCTGACAAATTGGTCAGATTGTTACCTCCTGCCAAATGAAAGTCTCTAAAAATTTTCTGGACAAAAGGATTCTAGCAAATACTTATAAATTTCAGGCAGTCCACCCTATCTGTCACTACCCCATCACCTCCTTCATCACTAATTCTTACCATCCAAGACACAGGATTCTCCCAGCCTTTGGGTGAATCTGCACAAAATATCAGTAATCTCCTGTTGAGTGAAACCCTCAAGTATCTCCTTGAATAGTTCTTACCCTCCCTGACTCTCCTGTCATCTTCTCAGTATGGGGTGAGCTTCTGCCCCTGTAAGGGCTTCACCATGAAACAATGTAACATTTGGTAATATTGTATCCCTCTCCTGGCAGTCATCATAGCAACTAGACTGGGTTTTACCAAATCTATATGGACTTTCCTCCTGTTATTTTTTTCTTCTTTTTCTGAGCCAAATTTACAACAGCCCTCTCTGCTTCCAGAGACTCTCCAGTTCTCTCTTCTTCTACCTGAGACTCAGTTTGTTCTTCTAAAGGAGGTCTCAAATTCTGGCACTTAACCAACTCTTGTAACAGCTTGTCTCTGCTTTTACACACAATACAGTAGCCTGTGAGCAAAACCCAGCCTCTTCTACTCACTGCCTCCTGCTCTCTCCCAGGTTTTATTGGTATTCTTTGCAAACATGTTTCTAAATATCTAGATTCTCCCTGCTTCAGCCTCTATTCCCAGTTTTCACAAAGCCCTGTACTTTTAGACCACTCCCTTGCTAGGGAGGCATAAGACAAAGCCTTCCATCCTGGGATGGCCATTTCTTCTTCTAAATCCTTTCTGCCCCCAACAAGAGGTATGATATTTCGCAATCCCATTCTCGTCACCAAATGTAGTGCCAATGCAATATTTACAGCACCCATGATCATGATAAAGACTGTGACTACAAGTATTGCATGACATTTGATCGATTGCAAAATTTACAAAACTCTCCAGATAGAGGATAGAACTAAAGCATTTATTTAGACACCAGAAAACCAAATCTCAAAATCAGCAAGCCAATTCCATCATAGTACCAAAGATATTCAGAAGCCATAATAAAGCTAAGAGCCATAGCATCCTTCAGCCTTCCACAAACCAATACAAGATCAGTACCAACTCACAAGCCTATCTGACTCCTTGCCTGAGGTCCTCCTCTCTTCCTCACCATCTGGCTAGCTCTGACTACCAGCTTCCTTTTATCAAACTCCTCCCATCACAGGCTCCATGTGATTACATTCATCCTATCAGGGGACAGAGTTTACTTTCAAAGCAGGGGAGGTCTTAAAACCCACCCCCCCAGGTCTGTTAAGGGGCAGGGAAGATCTTCAAATTCCTATTCTCATTATACCTTCTCAGATGAATTTTGAGTTAACTTTTAAGATTTTTTTTAAATTGGCATGGCTAGTCATTATCTGTTTCTAAAATTTTATGTTTAACAGAAACCAAATAGATAGCTTAGTTTAGTGGAAAACTCCCCAGATTTTTGCAATAAGAGGGCCTAGGTTCAGGTCCCAGATCCATTGTTCATTGCCTGTGTGACCTTGGACCAAGTATTTTTCCTCTCTGGGGCTTCATAACATTAGAGAGTCAGATTAGATCATCTTTAAGGCCCCTTCCAACTCTCAATCTCAGGATAGATTTCACTATACTAAATAACAGAGTGTTTGTGCCTTATCCTTATGAAAGAATACACTTCTTCATCCCAACTTACATTTTTTTTCCTCATCTTTGTCCTAGGTATACTACATAAAGGAAATGGAGAAAACCAGTTTGTATCCCAGCAGCCACCTGTCATTGGGAGCATCATGGGTAATGGACGGAGGCGAAGCATTTCCTGTCCCAGCTGTAACGGCCTTGCCGATGGCAACAAGCTTCTGGCTCCGGTAGCCCTCACATGTGGCTCAGATGGCAGCCTCTACGTTGGTGACTTTAACTACATTCGGAGGATCTTCCCTTCTGGCAATGTCACCAACATCCTGGAGTTAAGGTAGTCTCTCACTGGCCATAACTTTCACCTCTAATGTTTTCCCTGTTCTGCTAGGGCCCAGGTGGAATTAGCCACAAGGACTCCAAGATGGTATTGAGGCATGAGCAAGGCAGTCTGGGATGGGGCCTCTGTGGTCCAAACATCCCAGTACACAGGTGGAGCAAATAAGGCTGAGTTCTCTACCCCAGCTGAGAGTTCCTCCCTGAGGCAATTTCTCAACCATACCAACCAGCCTTTGGAACATAAGAAGGGTCCTGGCAGGTCAAGACAAGGCAGAAGTCTTTTTTTTTTTTTAATCCCTTGATGTTAGATCAGATATTCAGTAAGAAGAGCTGTTTTACAGAGGGTGAGAAGAAGGGGATTATGGAAGCTATGGAGATGTTAAAATGTTGGTGCCAGTTGACTTCAGTCCCTAAAAAGCAAATTATAGATCTCTTTCCTCCTCATATATTCATTCACTTATCCTACATCCATTTGTATTTAAGGAGCATTCCTCATATATTCATTCATTCATCCATTTGTATTCAGAGAGCCTTTATTTGAGTACCTACTATGTGCCAGGCATTGCCAGATGCTGAGAAGACAATGACAAAGGGGTTTAAGCACCAGATTCTAGTCTAGACCCTCACCAAGGAAAGTTATGTACCTGAGCACCTCCTAGATGCTCTTCAACTCTACAACATTCAGCATGATTCAGTTAACATTTATGAAGGGATGACTGTTTCCATAGGACCATGCTTGTTACTAGGGGCAATACACAATTTAGGATAGATCCCTGCCTTCATGGAGCTTATAGTCCCATCACAAAAACAGGTATATGAATGTGCTAAATGCCCCAACACAAAAACAGGAACTTCCTCAATATTTAATTCATTTTAGCAAATACGTATCAAGTATCTACCATGTCTAGAGACTATTCTGGATACTAAGGAAGCAAACATGTAGCTAATAGTTCTTGCCCTCATGAAGCACGTGGCATAGTAAGGACATTGTGACCCCCACTGGATTTGGAGTCAGAAGCTTGGGATCAGGATTCCGGGTCTGTAACTTGCCCCTGTGTGACCCTGGATAAATCATTTCATCTCCAGAAATTCTGTGTGTATATATACATATACATATCACATATACATCTCATATATGTGAATGTGTGTGTGTGTGTATTCATTTCTGTGAAATAAAGATAGCATGGTATAGTGGGCAGTATACTGGGTCAACCTTAGAGTCAAGAAAAGGCCTAGGTTCAAGTCCTACTCCCAGCACATATGGGTTGTGTGACCACAGACAAATTGCCCCATTTGTAAGTATCCAGGACAAGTCTATAAGACGTTATTATTTAAGAGGTGTTATTGCCTTAGTGGAGGGAGTTCTCCACATTCATAGAATCCCAGGTCTGGCTCCCTACCCCCAAATGAAGGGATTGTATAAAATGTCCCTATCTAACACTAAATCCTATAACCTAAGGAATTTATTTTTCACTGAGCAGCTAGATAGCACAGTGAGCCTAGAGTCATGAAGACCTGTATTCAAATCCAGCCTTAGATGCTGTCAGCCATGTGACCCTGGGAAAGTCCCTTTACCTCTTTTCCTCAGTTTCCTCAACTGTCAAATGGGGATAATAGTAGCATCTACTTTGCAGGGTTGTTGTGAAGGCCAAATGAGATCATATTTGTAAGGCACTTAGAACAGTGCCTGGCACACAGTTGGCACAGTATAAGTGCTTATTCCCTTCCCCTCCCCATTCCCTCCTTCACCAGGAAGACAGCATCTATTATCACCAGCTTTTGAGGTCCTTGAGGTAAATAAAGTCCTAGGTGTCCCAAAAAGAAAGCCTTGCAGATGGTGTGGATGTTACAGCTAACAGATGTGTGCCAGCAGAATCCAGGGCACTTGAGGTGTCTTGTGACCACAGTCACAACCATGACCCTTTTTCCAGGCCTGGGTGCCAGGGAGAGAGAGAGCTCAGAGACCCAGAGTCTCCATTGTTAAATAAATTCCCCTAATTAAGCCTCTTTTCCCTCCTTAATCCCACTTTCATGGTTTCTGTTAAGAAAGAATCCCATGACCATGAACTTTAATCTTTAAAGTCTCTCTAAGGGATGGACTAAAAGGCACGGGGTAGAGGCGGGTAGGAAAGAGCGTAGGATGTAATAAAAGTAGCATCAGATTTGAATACCAATTCTCCAACTTATAATGTCATAGATAGAGATTTTGACATGGAAGATAGCAAGATAGTGCAGTGGATAGAGGGCTAGGCCTGGAATCAGGAAGACCCGAGTTCAGATTTGGCCTCAGATACCAGCCGTGTTACCCTGAGTCACTCCTCTGTCTACCTCAGTTTCCTCACTTGTAAAATAATAATCGCACCACTCTCCCGAGGTTGTTGTGAGGATTAAATGGGATGATATTTGTAAAGTTCTTTGCAAACCTTAAAGTGGACAGTAAAATGGACAGACAAGGAAACAGGCCCAAAGAGGGGAAGAGACTTACTCCGGGAAACACAAAAGAGGTGGAGCCTGTATTTCAGCCCAATCTTCTGATTCCAAACCCAGCATCCTTCTCATTGCAGCACGCTGCTTCTGTGTATTGTCTCTTTGTGGAGGGAAAGTCACTTAATTATTCGGTCAATCACTAAGCATTTATTAAGGACTATTTCAGTTTTTAAATCCATAAAAGGAAGATGTTAACCCAAATGGTCTCTAACCCCCCTTCTCAGCTCTAAATCCTATGATACTGTGACTTGGGGGTCCATCAGAACTTGGGTGCAGTTCCCATTACTTAGTGATTGTGGAACCTTGAGGATGATCCTTCCCTTCTCTGGGCAGCTTTTCCGTCTTTAGTGAACTGAGAGGATTAAATTTAGAAATCTGCTAAGACCCCTTCTATTCCGAAAATGAAGAGTGGTTTTAATGCTTTTGGGGGTGACAATGTGATTAAACACATACCTTTCTCCCTGTCCTCCTGAAAAGCATAGAGGGAGACAAATGAGGACTTTCAGAAAGCTTTCCCCACCAAAATTTCCTTCCAACAGTGTCCCCCAGCAGAGCCCACATGTCAGCTCTGCCACTCTTGACGTCTTTGCTTACAGAAAGCCTTCCCTCTACCTCTTTTCCTGCTGAATTTCTGCCCATCTTTTAAAGCCCCAAACAAATTCCACGTCTTCTAGGAAGCCTTCCACGTTTCTTCTGGTCAGTAATGACCTTTCCCCTCAGACCTCACTTGTGCTTCTCATTGCAGCTCAGTCATCTCAATGTAGTTTTGAGTATCATAATTATCTCTTAGTGTCTTATCCCCTCTGCTAGATTGTAAACTCCTTGAGGGAGCCCATCTCATATAAAACGCCGTTACTCTCTCAGCCCTGGGCACAGAGCTGTTCACACCATAGCTACCAAATAAATATCTGTTGAACTGAACTGAATTTTAATGGTGCCCACATGTTGCCCAGTCTGCTTGGGATACTTAGGCAGAGAGAGGTGTGGAGGATGTGAGATTCAGGAGAGGAAGCATGGGGTCCTGGATGGAGTACTCACCGCTAGAATCCTGACTCAGATTCATACAAGCTGTGTGATCCTGGACAAGTCATCTGGACCTACCTCACTTTTTCCATCTCTGAAGTAGGAAGGTTGGACTCCGTGACCTCCGAGGTCTCTTCCAGCTCTAAATCTAAGCTCTAATGATGCTGTAAGTGCTCAGAAGAGAAGATCCCTCCCATAACAGTAAAAGCAGCTTACATTCCTGAAGCATTTTTTGGTGTGAAAGTATTTTCTAGTCCGTTATTTGATTTAATCCTCCAAAGGGTGCGTTAGTGCAATGAATGTGATATTTGGAGCCAGGAAATGTGAGTTTGAATCTTTTCCATTATCCATCTTTCACTGCACCATATGTTCCAGCCAAACTGGACAACCAACTGAATTCAAAACACCATCTCCCACCTCCCTGCATTTCCACCGGCCATCTCTCATCCTGTAAGGCACTTTCTCTTCATCTCCTCTTGAGATCCTTCTGCCTCCTCTGGCTATCTTCCCCTCCCTCCTCCTAGCTAAAAGCAAATCCTCCTCCTCAAAAAAGCCCAAGTGCCCTTTGTCTGATATATCTCTTCGGCCACCATCACCCTTTCTTAGTGTTCAGTCATTTCATTCATATCTGACTCTTCATGACCCCATTTGGGGTTTTCTTGGCAGAGATACTGGAGTGGTTTGCCATTTTCTTCTCCAGCTGAGGCAAACTGGGTTAAGTGACTTGCCCAGGGTCACACAGCTAGTAAGTGTCTGAGGCTGGATTAGAATTCAAAAAGACAAGTCTTCCTGACTCCAGGCCCAGCACTCTGTCCATCGCACCACCTAGCTGCCCCTTATCACTCCCTACCTTGTGCTGTAATTTTCTGTAAATGTTTTCTGTACCCCCTGCAACAGACCATAATCTCCTTCAGGGAAGGGCATGTTTGGTTTGTCTTTGCATGACCAATGCCTCGCACAGAGTAGCAGCTTAATAAATGTTTGTGAAATTGAATCAAACTGAATTAGTAGAAAAACATTTGCATGATCTCCCTTTGTGGCCTAGGCCACAAGCTACCAGGTTCCCAGTCTGGGATGATCCTCCCCCGGGCCCTCTCTCCAAGGGCTATTGTGGAGATTAAATGAGATAATAGACCTAAAAGTCAGGACTAAATGTGGCTGATTTTATAAAAGCCTATGAAAAGGCTCTCTCTCTATAGGAGGGTGGTCTTGTCACTGCATGAGACTATAGGAAAGGGAGCATGATCACGAGAAAGTACCAGTTAATGAAATTACAGTACAGTGATGGCAGCATCACTTGTATTTTGTTAGGCCAAGTGATTGTTGAAAACTCTTTGCAAGGTTATATATGTGTTTATCTATATCTATATGTCGAAAAATTAGCCAGCAGGAGAAGACTTTTTCCAGGGGCACAGCAGAAAACGGTCTGCCATGGCATGGAGTGATTGTAGTACATCAGGGGAGGGAGTATCCCTGCCCATGGAAGCACAGACCCTTGAAATATACACATATGATAATGTAGACACATCAATCACACATGCACTTTCAGCAAACATTCGCTGAGATCCTATTATGTGCAGAGAGCCATGCAGTTCACCATAGGGAATATAGAGATAAGTAAGACATGTACCCACCCTCATAGGGTCTCACACATCCACCGTCTCTTCTCCCATTTCACCTCCGCAATTCAGGCCCTCATTCCCATTCACTTGGATTATGGCAGGAGCTTCCTAACAGGTCTTGCTCCCTCCTCTTAACTTTCCTGAAATTCAGACTTCAAATCACCATCAGAATAATCACTCCTGCTCAGAAATATTCAGTGGCTTCCAATTGTCTACCAATTAAATTTTTTAAACTCCTCTTCCTAGAATTCAAGACTCTACACACTAGCATCACCCATCCTCTCCAGCTTCATCTTCTTTTATTCCTGTATTCCAGACAAATTGAACAACTTTTTTATAGTCTATTGGGGTCAGGAAGAGTGAGATTGATGGTGATAGTAGAGATACAGATGGCTATAATACAAAATAGAAATGCAAAATAATAATGATGTAAAGGAACACAAAATAGAATGTGATGAGTATATAGGAGACACCCAAAGCGACGAGAGCAATTTGAGATAGAAGAAATTACTCTATGTGAAATGGGGAAGGGGAAGGGAATCGGGGGTGGCTTCCTGGAGGAGGTGGTACCTGGTCTGGGCCTTGAAAGATGGGAAGAATTTCAACAGGAGGAAGGAGGGCATTTTATATGTTTGTCTATATATCTACATAGAGATATATAGAAATATATGCATCTATATATCTAACTCACTGCATATGGACATATAGACAAATATATATTTCTAGGTAATTATCCGAGAGAAATTTTCCAATCCCCACGTAACCCTTGTTAAAGGGCCAGGATGTGTCAGCCGCCCGAGCTATCGCTTCTCTCAGCAAGCGGCTCCGGAATGGGTAAAATCCTCCATCCTCTGTGATGTGTAGCAGCTTGTAAGGGAGCCCACTGACAAGTCATATCCAATCTGAGATATATCAATGTCCCAGCTGCTAAATCTTTATTTATTATTGTACCACCCGGTACCATTGCTGTCAAGTTTTCAGTCTGCTAATAATGCTTCTATCCCAGCTTCTAACACTTCATTCTTTCTTCTATTTCCTGCATTCCTGTCTTCTGTCAGAAATAAAGATTTCAGACATAGGTAAGCCAACCAGGGGAATGTTTCCCTCCTCTCCCTGCCTTGCTGCATGTTGTCGTATGGTGAGCCACAGGTGCCATTTCCAGATGACTCAATAACCAGTGTTAAAGCCTGTAGATTAAGCTTGGTGGAGATTAATCAGCCACTGGGAGCCAGTGGAAGTCACAAATCAGGAGATGGGATGGACCCAACTCCCCTCAGTCTGTTTCAGAGAGAAGTGGATTATGTCTAATTGGCTGTAGAACATGACAAATTGAGGGGACAAAGGTATGAGGGACAAAGGGATGAGAATTTTTTTAAAACTCTGAATACTTTTGCATAGAAATGTTGATGCCATGGGTTTCATTGTCCTCCAAATAAAGGGCAGGCCACATTAAAGTAAGATCAGCTTGATAAGAGAGCCCAGCTATTTTAATGGCTTCCATGGGAAGAAATTGAGACCTCTGCAGTCATAGCCAAAATCCAAAGGCCAGCAGGCATTGGGATGTTGGCATATTTGTGGGCAACCCATGTGCCTGGAATTGGGAGGCCTGGGAGACAGCTGTTCTACAGCCTGATTGTTTACTAGGAAGGGCACAGTTTAATAGGCCAGGCAATAAGGCTCCTAAAGGAGGTGGTTCCCAAGGTGGACCTTTGTTACAGGCAGAGTACGTTCGTTATCCAGCTGCAGATTTTGACCCAATCAGCTACACTTGGAGGAATGTCAACCCTCCACCATCTCCTGTCATTGCCAGATCTCATCTGCCTTCTGCCAAGTATTTATTCATTCCAGTTTCCCAATCTCCCCATCCTCACACAAATATGGATGGCTTAAAACATAAAGTATCCATAAAGTTCATTGTCATTCTTCAAGTGTGGTTTAGGCAAAGACCACTGGCCTGGAAGTCTAAAGGCCCAGATTCTACTCTCAGCTCCGTTACTGACTAGATCCAGCCCCTTATACAAATCCCTTCTCCTTAACGCCTTAGTTTCCTAATCTTGAAAGTGTAAAACTTGGGATAACATCTCTTCCAACTTCATTAATATTCTATGCTCTGTATTCTGTAGTCTAACATTTTCTGTTGTGGGGTCCCTCTCAGCATTGACATGTCCTATTTCAGTGTCCATTCCAGCTCTGACATTCTATATTCAGCATACTAACATTCTGCATTGTACAGAACCTTCTAACTCTGGTGTTCTATGTTCTAACACCCTTTCCAACTCTAATATTTCATACACTAAATGAATTTAATACTGGACTGGGGACCCTTCACTACTAACTTGGTATTCTGATGGAGTGTATCCTGAGGACACAAGAATAATTCCCATCATCCTTCCAAGTGGCAGATTGCATTCACATGGAAGAGAAGAGTGGGTCTCCTTCCTTCCTAATAACTTTCTATCATTCACTAGGAAGTTATTGCTCTCTCACTTCTATATGAAAGGGATAAATGGAAACCACTTGTCTTGGGAACAGTCAAGCTTCTTCACCAACCTGATTGAGTATCCCAAAAGAACTCACATAGCTTCCAAAGTCACCATCATTATGACCAGGCAACCAGAAGGAAGGTGTGCCTCTGGAGACCCAGAAACACCTTTCATTCATTCTTTTATGTACCTGGGAAGCAAACATTTATTAAGCACCTACTATAGGAGACAGCCTCCACAAGAGAGCTCTATCTAGGTCTCGTAGAGATGTTTGTGCATTCTCAAAGGCTGGACCTATGGAGTTCAAGGTCTGACAGCTCACTCCTGATAGGAAAGGTTTGGTGCATGAGTCCAATGATATGTCAGTCATCTGAGGACTAGCCTTGTGGAAAGAGGTTCATCACCAAGTGAGCCAAAGATGATGTCTTTCTACTACAATGAATATTAAAGACCATTAAAATTGTAGAAGGTCTAAGAGCTGCATTCAGGAATCTCTTAAGTATGGACATAAAAAGTAGGGAAGCCACTACGTATGTAGTCAGAAAGAGCCCTGGTCTGGGAAACAGGAGTCCTGGCACCTAGTTCTGACTCTCCGTCTTCATGACTTGGGACAAGTCACTTAATTTGTTTATGTGCCCAGTCTCTATGGTCCCTTCTAATCTAAATGGGAAACTGCGTGTGATGTGCTCTTTGAGTTATAAGAATATATAAGGACAACCCCAATTGATGGCTGGAAATGAAAAAGATCTGAGGATTCTAGTGGACTGTGAGTCCATGGTCCTCAGGTAATATGGATGCCTATCTCCTGATTCACAGTCCAGCACTCATCTTCCTAAAACTAGGCTGCCTCAGAGTCAGCCTTCCAGCTAAAGCCTCTCTCCTACTCCTTCCCAGGCTGACTGGGACAGAGTTATAAATTGTCTCAAGACTAGCCCAGGAAACCGTCTCTAGCTGTTCACTCAAGTCTTCTAGTTGTCCAAAGACTTCCCTGGCCCATAAAGTCACAGTGACCATGACGTGAAGTCAGAAGAACTGAGTTAGGTTTCTAACTCTTCTTCTGGCCAGCAGTGTGGCCTTGGGCAACTAAGTTCCCCTCACTAGGCTTCATTTACCTTTTCTGTGCAGTGATAAGGTTAGGTGACCTAATAACAAATGAAAACAAGTCACATTTCTATAATCCTCTCAGGCTATAAAGCAGCCTCCCAAGGGTGTTGTGTGCTTCTCAAAACAAGTCTGTGAGGCAGGTTAGTATAGGTATTTTATACCTATTTTACAAGTAAGGTAACAGTCTTGGGCAGCTAGATGGTACAGTGAATAGAGCACCAGGCCTGGAATCAGGAAGACCGGAGTTCCAGTGTGTCCCCAGACGCTTGCTAGCTGTGTGACCCTGAGCAAGTCACTTAACTCTGCCGGTTTCCTTACCTGTAAAAGGAACTGTGGAAGGAAATGGCAAACCACCCAAGTATCTTTGCCAAGAAAACCCAGGTAAGGGCAGCTACATGGCACAGTTAATGGAGCACTGACCTTGGAGTCAGGAGGACCTGAGTTGAAATGTGACCTCAGACACTTGACACACTTAGTAGCTATGTGACCTTGGGCAAGTCACTTTACCCCAATTGCTTTGCTTCCCCCTCTCCAAAAAAAAAAGAAAAGAAAAAACAAATGGAGTCACAGAGAGTCAGACTGAACAACAGCAGCTGAGGCTCAGAGTTTGTAAGTAACTTGCCCACAATCACATAGCTACGAGATGTCCTGAGATCTGAGCCCAGAACTCGTAACTCCCAAGTCCAACTGTCTCTTCAGTCTATGTCACTAAAACCTCTTCCAAGCACTAAGGTTCTACAGTTACATGATGATGTAGCACCGGTCAGCAGGCATTTGTTAAGAACCTGGTGTGGGCCAAGCATTGTAGATTACAAATAAATGCCAAAAAAGAAAAATGTCCCTGTCCTCAAGGAGGTCACAGTCTAACAGGGAAGACCACATGTGCCGACAAGATACAGAGAGGGTGTACCAAAAGTCTTAGTGCTGTTTTAAGCTTTAATTGCACAAAGATTTCTGGCATCCCCTGTATACCATTGAAATAGAAGGTAATCACAGAAGGAAGGGGCTAGGAGGAGGGGAATTGGGAAAGGCCTGCAGAAGAGGGGCAGGATCAAAAGGGAATGGTCTCTGAGAAGAAAGCCATTGGAGAAGTTCAGTCTGATCCCAGATGCAAAGAAAAGGTGACTTCCTTTGGGGCCATCTCAGGACAAACTTGAGAATTCCATGACCCAATATGTGTAAGCCAAGTATGGCCTGCATTTGAGTCACTAATAGGGTTAAACATAAACATCTGTCTGATGACTGTGGTCCAAAGCCTCTGGGCTTTGTTGTGTTGCCCTATGCATTTGTGTTTGAGAACAGGGAGGGCAAAACAGGGGTAGCACCTTTGATTTCTTCTGCCCCAGAACCCAGGAGAGCCTTGTTTTCACTTTCCTTTTGAATCTCATATTACAGAATCTCTGAGTTGGGAGGGTCCTCTTAGGCAACCCAACCAAACCCAAACCTACATAGGAATCCCTTTGTGTTCCAGCAATCTCTATGTATTTCAAACAAGTAGTCATCTAGCCTTGGCTGGAAGATTTTCATGATGGAGAATTCACTACCTCCCAAGTCAGCCCATTCCACTTTGAGAAGCCTAAATCATCTTCCTCATGAAAGCTCTTAAGATATTGAAAGACATATTTCATGCCTCCCCCGCCCACTATCTGCTCAAACACACCATGTCCTTCAGCTGAACCTTCTATGGCCAAATCTGTGTCCTAGAGCAACACCCTTTGCTTGTTCTTTTGGCCCTGTCTTTAGAAAACAAAGATCTGAGTTCCAACCCTGGCACCACCATATATGAGTTGTATGACCTCAGGCAAAGCACTTAATCTCTAGGGCCTCAGTTTCCTTATCTGTTAAGTAAAGGGATTGGACTCAAGGTTACGTCCACTTTTAAAATATGACCCTCACATTTCAAATCCTCTTCACTCTTACTTGCTAAGCCGTTACACATCGCCTGGTCCTATACTTGTGCTGTTAATTTTTTTTTAACTCATGTGTGGGATTCTTACATTTATCCCTATTAAATTTTATCTTATTATACTCAGCCCATTATTTTAGACTGTCAGATTTTTTGGATTCTCACTCCGTCATCTGACATATTAGTTATCCCTTCCAGCTTTGTCTTACCTATAAATTTGATAAGTAAATTGGATCTGTGCTTTCATTCAAGTAATTGATAAAAATGTTATAAATGGTACAGGGCAAAGGATAGATCCCTGGGGCATTCCACTAGAAACTTCATTTTTAGCCCAGTCATTAAACCATTTCCAAAATCTCCAAACTGTACTGTCATCCAGCCCATGTCTCTCTCCATCTTGTCTATCAGAAAAAAAAAAATTTTGTCTGTGGTTTTGCTGAAATCCAGGACCACTATATCTTCCTTGCTCTATGAGGAGCTAATATTTTATCTTGTATTATCTCAAAGCATTTCATAGCAGCTCCGTGTATTTTCTGGTTGTAGCAGGGAGGGGAACTAATTAGAAGGAAAGAAATAGAAATAGGCCCTTAGTTGGCATTTGGGTATAAAGAAAGAGACCCCAGTATTTCTGTTCAATGTTTTGTGCCTGGCAGTCAGTCACATACATAGTATGACTGGAGTCTTTTTGCTTATCTAAGCAGCATTTTTCCCCATCAGTTGGACTGCATGGTTTCTAAGATCTCAGTGAGCACTAACCTTCTGTGTTCCCTCCTAGCTTTTGCATTCTATATCTAAGGCACCTCCCAATTTTAACATTTTCTATCCCAAGTTCCCATCCATCTCTGACATTTTATGGTCCAAAAACCCTTCAAGCTTCAACATTCTGTGTCCAGATACCCTACATTCCAAGTTCCCATCCGATGCTAACATCCTGTGCTCTAACATTCTGTGATTCATTGAAGGTAGACGTTGCCTTTTCTAGCTTCCTCTTTTAAAATGCATGCAGAACTGAGGGTCAGGACGTCTGCCTCTGTCTGATCATCTGTGAAATGAGAGGCTTAAGACTATGACCTCTTTTGCAGTTTTTAACATGCTCTTCTTGTAAAACTCTCTCTCTTAAAATGCCACACCAAATCATTCCTACAGCACCTGGTCCCAGGTTCCCTTTCTTTGATTCACATGGGAGAATAAGAAAGTTGCCCTTGATGACAGCACCCTCAGAGATTAAAAACATTGGCCTCAGGCTTTAGAAATAAGGTTGCCAATAAAATGGGTGTTTCAGTTGTTACCAGAACCAATGTGGGTAGAGGACTGACATCATATTTTTCCCTCTATAAGTTTTCTCCATAAAGGATTCACTAATCCTGTCAATATCACTGACTCCAGCTATTTGGAGAACCCACATAGAGTGAAGAAAGCCTGCCTTCTTACTTAGCTGTCACAAAGGGACCAACCCCTGTCCCATGTTTGGGGTATGCCTGGAATCTACCATTTGACCAGAATGTCCGTTTTGGAGGCACAATAGTAGTTGCCTTAAAGCTGGAAAGAGAACTCAAAGGTCTTCTTGCCTAACTCATGCCTAAATTTTCTCTAGAACCACTCCTGTTCCACCTCTGGCTTCTAATGATATGAAGCTCTCACTTTCTTTTGAGGCATTCCACTCTACTTTCAGACTTTTTAAAGAAGCTTTCCTTATAATAAAATGAAATCTGCCTTTCTGTAGCTTCTACCCACTGTTCCTACATCAGCCTTCTGAGGCCAAGTAAAGTAAGTCTCATACCTTTCCTCCATGACACCTTCAGGAGGCAAGTTTCCTCTTCTCTAAGCAAAACATCCAGTCCCTTCCCCACCCTGGAAGCCCCCTTGGATGTCAGTGTCATCCAAAAGTGGTACCCAGAGCTGAGCATCCTACTTCGTCTGGCCTAAGAGATAAGACCAGCCCAAACAGTGCCTCTAGAAGAATAAGACCACACAAACTAACAGGCTGACTCACTGTCAACTCCTATCAAGCTCATAATCCACTAGTAAGAAAGTAAGGCAAGGGCAGAAACACAGCCACCCATTTTCAAATAGTACATTCATAACAAACTGATGGGTCAACTTAGTTCATGAGACCACGGGAAGGAAAGCCCATAGTATGTCATAGAGTCACTGGTCACCATAACTGGATGCATCATTAAATGAGATCATAAAAGCACAGAATTTGAGAATTGAGATGAATCTCATCAACCACTGAATCCAACCCCTGCATGAAAGGAAATCCCACTAGAACCTATGAGCCACTGTCCATCTTCTGCTTGACGGCCTCTGGTCTCCTATTCTCCCAGGCAGCTGATTCTGCTTCTCACATGACTCGATAGACAATTTTTCGTGACATCATGCCAAAATTTGCCTCTTTTGCTAAAACATTTAATTAACCCCACCTTATCTTGAGGAGGAGGAGAAGCCAAACAACTTACCTGAGATAACCCAGTGGGTAGCATGAGAGCCAGATTTTCTCACCCTAAGTCTGGTGCATGCTGTTCTTCCCAGAACCAAAGGCTAGGCCTCACTAATTCACATGTTCTCTGGGATCCAAACTCCCTTTTCTGTCTTCCCCTGGTATTGGTGATCTGAAGAACCCCTAGTGTGAATGACATTCCTTAGGGGCTTCCAGAATAAACAGTCAACTGAAAACACATGAGGCTGATCAGAGTAGACAGGTGCTTCCCCACCTCGACCATGAAGGTCTATTTCCCCTAAGGTGTCTGTCACTCACTTATAATGAGTGACAGGGGGTACATACGATCATGGCCCACCTGTCTCCTGTCATCGGGAAGCTTTTGTTGGCAGACCCTGGATGCCTGGAAGGTCCCTGTATCTGATGTAGCCACAATACATGTCAATTGGAGAGAGGAAATCTGCCTGGACTTTAGTAGGAGAAGTCATGGGTGTGTTCTGGAATTTAGAGAAAAAAAAACTCTTCTGCCAACTGGGGCATCAATAATTTATGAAAACTCCATAATTCTGCAGCTCCCTAACTCACTCTAATGCCTTCCTCACAACAACTCTATGATGAAGGTGGTATAAAGATGGTACCATTTTATGGATAAGGAAACCGAGGCCTAGGGACAAGAAAGTGATTTGTGATTTGCCTGGGATGATGGAGCTAGTAGAAATAACAGTAATGGCCAGCATTTATATAGCACTTTAAGCTGTTATAGTGTTTCATCTGTACTATCTCATGTGATCCTCATAATAACCAAATAAGGCAGGTGTCCCTAGTTATCTCCATTTGACAGATGAGAAAACCAGCTCAGATAGGTTAAGTGATTCTAAGGGTCACCCAGCCAGTAAATGTCTGAGTCCAGATTCGAACTTGGGCCACCTCCCACACCACCTGGCTTCAGAGTACACATCTAGGGTTCTTTCTAGTATATCACGTTAGCATATCCCATTGCTTTAATGCTATTGGGATACTTTAAGAAGTTCTGGCTAGCCAGCCTATGGGAGTATGAACAAATAAGCTTGATCTCTCACCCCAGCCCAATCCCCAATCACATTTGTCCCCTAGAACAATGTGTCAGACATGCTCCCGAAAGTCCTGAAGTGTACCATGAACCAGATTAAAATATAATTAAGAAATATTGAACAAAATAAAGAAAGCTGCCATTGAGCATGGATAATGTTCATAAGTGGTTTCATAAGTAAATATGTGGCCTGCAGGGATCCTTGTGGACCCTGGAGTGGTCCCCCCATTTCAATTTGAATTTGACACCACTGCCCTAGACCACAGCTTTGGGACTAGAAACAATGAATGGCTTATTAGAACCTTGAGAAGCTAACTTGATGTTGAAATTAAGAGGGGGGATGTTAGAGAAAGCAAGAATCCCTTCGTAGAGGTCCAGCACAATGCATCCTACGTGGACATTCCCATCACTAGTCAAGGAATGGTAGGTAGGCTTGGCCAGTGACACAGGGATAAGCAGCAGCCACTGTGGGAGTTAGCCCTCCACCAGTCAGTAAGTCCTGCTTCAGTGGGAATCCCCAGAATCAAGAATCTTGGCAGTAGGCCTGCTCATAATTCAGACCTGTTGCTCAGTGTAGGGGTTAATGGCCTTGGGTTCAAATCTCATATCTTGCTACTTGCCATGTCTCTGACTTGGGGGAAGTCACTTCAGTTTTCTGGGGCCTCATTCTTATCTGTAAAATGGGAGAGCAGTACATGATGACTGCTGGGTCTCTTCCCAAGTCTCTAATCCTGAGAACAACCAATTTTGGCAGACAGAGTGCTATCATGCTGGAAAGAAGACTGACTTTAGAGGAGGAGGACTTTGGTTTGCTTCTAGGCTCTGCAGTCTTAGCTGTGTGACCTCAGCCAAATGGCTCCTCCTTTCTGGACCTCAGTTTTCTTTCTAATAAACTGAGAGAGTTTGACGAGCCAGACTCTAAAGTCCCTTCTAGTTCTAAATCTTGTAATCCTATGAGCTTTATGAATTTGCAAGAACCCAAACTGACTTCCTTCAGACTGTCAGATTAATATTGTTGTTAAGTCCTAGACTTGGAATCTGAGATTGTAAACCATTGTGAAAAGATATATTTTATATTGTATATGTCATATACAATATACGTCACTCCCTCAGATGTAATAACAGAGACCTGATCTGCCATTTCAAAAGACAGTGCCTTGGGGCAGCTAGGTGGTGCAGTGAGTAGAGCACTCGCCCTGGAGTCAGGAGGACCTGAGTTCAAATCTGACCTCAGACACTTAACACTTACTAGCCGTGTGACATTGGGCAAGTCACCTAACCCCAATTGCCCTGCCCTCCCCCCTCCAAAAAGCAAAATAAAATTTAAAAAAATATTTTTAAAAAGACAGTGACTTAAATAAAGATATTTAAGGATGCAGAACACTCATTACCTTGTCTTTTTGACTCCTTTCTCCCGTTTTTATCAGTTGCCTCTCCACTATCCATTTCTGATCTCAAGTCTCCAAAGCCTTTTGCAGAAAGCAGAATGCTCATTTTGGTTGACTCTGTTTTGACTTCTGTGGCAATGATAAATTCTTCCCACATCTCTCCTCTATCACTGACTGTGGCTGTAGAGTTCTTGGACTTGTGACAAAAATAACAGTCTTTAGTAACACCAGGAAAAGGTCTAGGACAGACAGAAAAGTATCACAGAGAGGCACTAGCCTGGCATCAGGAGACTTGGGTTTGAGTCATGACTCAAACACCACTTGTATGAGCCTAGACCAGTAACCTCTCTGGGAACACCTCTTCCTCTTCTTGTAAAATGGGGGAGCTGGACCCTCCAATCTCTTAAGTTTCCTTCCAGCTATGACATTCTTCAGTTCTGGGATATAGTCAACCAGGAATAAGAGGCAAGAGTGCTAAGCAAGAACCCTAGAGAGCCATGGTTCCCCAAGTTTGAAGGTCTCCTAAGGGATCTGCTTAAATTTATTAAAATTCTTAAAATTTATTCCTTAAATTTATTTCTTAAAATAATTTCTTATGATAATAATAGTAATAGTAATACTAGGTAACATTAGTATCTCATTTATCTCATAACAACCCATTTTACAAATGAGTCAAACAGTGGCTAAGTGACTTGCTGCTAGTTATATTATCAACAGTGATAGTAATGATGATAATCAAATGAGATAATATATGTAAAACTAATTTTAAAACTCTCTATAAATGTTATCTATTACTGTTGCTATTATTAACCATGATGTAGCTCATTTTAAAGGACTAGACTCCTTGAATCATTTAATAAACATTTATTTGGCACTTACAATAAACAGAGCACTATGCTAGGTCTTACAGGAGTTACAAAAGTCAGTAATACAGTCTATTTCTTCAAAGAGTTAAGAGTTTAATAGAGAGACTAAGTCTTACTAAGACATGCCCACAGAAATAGCTAACACAAATTAGCCTATGATGAGCGAATAAGAAAAGTAAAGTACTGTGAGATCAGATAGTCTATAGACATAGAAAAAACATCACTTTTGGCAGAGGGAATCTGGGAAATGCTCATGGAAAAGGTAGCATTTGAACAGAGCATTGAAGGCTGGGTAGGAAGTCAGAAGGCAGAGAGTGGGGGGTGAGAGTATTCTAAATATAGGGAATAGCATGATTTAAATTCATCCCTAAGGTCCCTTTCATTTCTGGCATCGTAAAGTCCTCCAGTTCACTAGATATCCCAGCACAAGACATGCTTGCTTGTTTCCAGACATTAGTGGTTTCCAGACATTAGTGATGATGGTTGTGTCTTCATCTTGTCCTGTTGGGAGAGAAGAAAAACTCAACTAAAATTCTTCTCTCTTTGCCTTTCAGCCATAGCCCTGCTCATAAGTACTATCTGACCACAGACCCCATCACTGGGGCCATCTTCCTCTCTGACACCAACAGTCGGCGGGTCTTCAAGATCAAGTCAACCACAATTGTGAAGGATGTCGTCAAGAATTCTGAGGTGGTGGCGGGGACGGGAGATCAGTGCCTTCCCTTCGATGATACTCGCTGTGGTGATGGCGGGAAGGCAACAGAAGCCACGCTCACCAATCCCAGGGGTAAAGCCAAACTTGTGGTCATTCTTTCCACAGACAAATCCTGGGAGTAAGCGAGAATTTGGAGTATTTAATATTTAGCTATAATTATCCTGCCATCTCATGGGAAGCAATATATGGGAATGGAATGAGAAGCAAAACAACCACCACAAAAACAGCCATCAGCTTGAATATTGGTTAGCAATCTCAGGAATATTCAATGCAATTCAGACCAACAACCATTCAACTAGTGCCTGCTGTTATACAAGGCTCCATGCTCAGTGCTGAGTAAACAGTCTTTGTCCCTAAGGAAATTGATATCCAATAGGAGAATACAATATACACACAAATAGTGTGATATGAAGTAACCTCTGATGATGCAAAAGATTTAAGGGAGGGAGACCCAGTTAGAAAGATGTTACATAACAGTCAATAGTTCATAAATATTAACCAAGCATTGTGTTTAACGCACATGCCAGGACTGTGCTAACTCAGGGAAGCAGACATTAAAAAGAAAGACAATCCCTGCCCTCAAGGAACGAATGGTCTAATAGAGAAAGCAACACACAAAAGAAAGATGAAAAGCAAAGGTGGGGAGGGGAGGTAGCCAAGGTGGGAGCATATAGAAAGGCCCCCAAAGTCCAGTGTAAGTGGATGACTCCACCCTTCAAATCAGGGGGTACTGATGAGGTGTGTCAGAGTGTGTGGAGTGCTGAAGAGAGGTTCCGAGAGGACATCGTCTGGGAAGAAGCTGGTATATGGGGTGGATCTTTATCCTTATTATCCATCTTGCCATTTAACACGGCTGTGAGCATGGATGCCTTTCCAACACACGTGAAAGAACAAACAATCCGGTGGGGTTAGATTTCGTCAGAGGTAACTGGAGGAAAAACACTAATCCCTCCTTTTTACTTATATATATATATGACTTCTTCCCCTGCTCATCATTTTTAAAAATTACTAATGGTTTAATTTTCAGTGGCTGTAGTACATTCCTTCCCTATCTTATTACATTTCTGCCCTCTTAAAACTTTGGACAGTGTTCATAACAATAATAAAAGCTAAGCATTTATGTAGGGCGTTGAGGTTTTCAAAGCGTTTTGTGTATGTCATCTCATTTGATCCCAGTGAGACAAGTGCTATGATTACATCCATGTTCTAGAGGAAGGAACTGAGACTGAGACAGGATGAATGACTTAACCAGGGTCAAATAGAGCACTAGATCCTCTGACTCTTTCCAGTATCATCCCCTGTCTCTCCATCAGGCATATAACCTATGAGAGAAGACACCTATTTTTCCTCTTTGTGATTCCTTATTTCTAAATGCAGAGCCTGCCATACAAGTGTTTGAGTCAGGATTCAAAATTTCTGACTTCCAAGTGTAACCCTCTATCCATTACACAACCTAGCGGGAAGGCCTCTAAGCAAAATTCACTGTTCCTTGTCCACCTAGGTGACACGACAGATACAGCACTGGGCCTGGAATTAGGAAGACCTGAATTCAAATCTAGCCTCAGACGCTTACTAGCTATGAGACCCTGGGCAAATTCCTTAATGCTGCTTGCCTCAGTTTCCTCATCTGTAAAATGAACCAAAGAAGGAAATGGCAAACCACTCCAGTGTCTTTGCCAAAAAAACCCTAAATGGGGTCACAAAGAGCCAGACATGAAACAACTGAACAGCAACAGTGTCCACAAAAAGGACTCAACCACTTCTAAAATCGTTGTACCAGAAAGCACCCTAAGATACCTACTCTTGGGAAACAGAGAAGTGCAACAAAAATAATAGTTGGTGTGTTTTATGGTTTACAGAGCATTCTCACAGTACAAACATTATAAATATTATCTCCATTTTACAGATAGGGAAACTGAGGCTCAGAAGGCAAAATTACTTGCCCACTGAAACATTATGAAGATTTAAGTTCTGCCCTCTTGAGCTAGAATCAGAAAGAGCACTAGACTTGACACTCCTTTCTAGTTTTAGGTCTGCCTATGCCTTGCTAGCTGTGTGACCTTGAACAAGTCTTTTCAGCTTGATGGGGCCAAACCAGAGCATAGCTAAGGTTTCTTCCAGCTCTGACAGTATGAGTTTATCACTAGCCACTGAGCAAGTTTCTTTCCCTTCCCCAATCTCCAAAAAATTAGTGATCCCTTCTGCATCACAGGGGTTAGGGGCACCTCTCCATCTCCATCTACCATGATCTGGAAAATCTGTGTATGAATTTTTGGCCCTCTCTTCATACCAGAGAAGAAGTCTAAATTATTGTGGAATTGAAAGATTATGTTGATATTATACAATACTATACATATATTTTATGCATTTCAGACTTTTTCTGTATTGTCTGCTGACCTTCACATGTTGTCTCTGTCTTCTGCAAAAATCCTCCAAAATTTCCATTTAATTTCTTATGCCAACCCACAGTGTACATCAAAACCATAATGGGAAAAGTGGAGATTTAGAAGGGATAACTGTAGCCTTTTCAGGAGAGTACCTGTACCCCTCCCTAATCCACCCCTGCCATGTTATTCAAGCTTTGTATCAGAGAATTTGCATGTGTCTCTGGCTCAGGAACAAAAGTCACTTGGAGCCTCTCCTCTCTGAGAAGGCCGGGATAGCCACAGACATCTATAGTGGCAGGTGTGCGTCCTTGAGGTGTGTCCCATATCAGAGAATTTTATAGCAGGTAGGGATTTTAGAACACAGAATTCTGGATCAGAGAACACAATTATTACCACATGCTTCAATACCTGAAGGATCACAGATTTCATTGATTTGGGTCTTTCCTCCTGCCTAAAAGAGAGAAATAACTTGCTGATTTCCCCTTTAGAATTGTGGTTCATCTCATTACCCATCCTGTCTTTGAACCTTTTGAAACCTGCTCTAAGGGCGGTTGGCAGACTGTGCCTGGCTTTTTTTTTTTTTTTTGTCCTCTATTACAAACTAGGAATTGGAAGGATCGTTTTCCCATCAAGGCTCCCATCATTTCCACCCCAGCAATCAGTCCCTTGTATTCTTTATACACTGAGCAGATACTGTTGATGCCCAGGGTGTTGATTAACTCTCTCTTTCTACATTCTTTCTTTCTGGCCATACATTTCTTTGATGTAAAGGATGTTGCCAATGAAAAATCAAAGTTTTTTGATGTCTTTCCTAAAATATGATGCCTTAAAATCAGTCAGCAAGCATTTATTAAGCTCCTATTTTGTGCTAGCCATGTGCTAAGCTCTGGGGATACTAAGAAAGGCAATAATAAAAATAATAATAATATTAAATTGAAATACAATTGTGTGCTCATTGAAAACGTTGTAAAATCCCTAGTACAAAGCATCAAGTTGTCCTGGGTAGGGTCTAAGGGCCTTCACAGGTCATCTTGTCCAACCCCTCCCCAGAGCATTAATCCGTTCTCCAGCCTCCTCACCCAGTGGTCATTGAGCACTAGCTGGAAGAGTTCCAGGGACATGCAAGTCCTTACCTTAGAAAAGATCTCACATGCCTGCTCCACAGAATCTCAGGGCAGTTATCATTCTTAGAAAACAGTTGTTTTATATTGACCTGAAATCTTCCCTCTCTGTACCCTTCCCACATGGATCCTAGGTCTGCCCCCAGGGACCAAAAAATAAACAAACAAAAAAAAACCCTCAAATTTATTCATTCACAGTCGTTCAAATACTTGAAGACAGCCATCTATTATGTCTCCCCTAAACTGCCTCTACTCTTAAGCTCGAACCACGCCCCCTCCTTCATGCATCCTCATATAACAATTTTGAATCCCATTCACTGCCCACTCTAGTATTTGTAAGGTAACTGTACCCCAGAATCCTAACTCAGAGCTGGAAGGAACCTCAGAGGCCCTTTAACGTTAAGCCATCTTAGTTTACAAATGAGTAGACTGAGGCCCAGAGAAGTTAAGTAATTTGTCCAAGGTCATACAGATAGTAAGAGACGGGCAATGTGAACTCGGGGTCCACTGACCCTTTGCAATGTTGTCTCCTGCCTCTCCATCAGGTGGAAACCCCATGAGAGAAGGCAGTCATCTCTCTTCTTGGTGATTCCTTATCTGTAAGTGCTTGAGTCTTGCTCTCCAAAAAAATAAGAATTTAAACCCCAGCTTTGTTAGAAGACTACTTAGTTTTCTTCTAAGACCCTGTCTGCAATTCTGTACATACACACACACACACACACACACACACACACACACACACACACTCACTCACGTTGTGGCTGGTGAGTTGCCCCAAAGCCTGTAATTAACCCAGATCCAAGTGACAGCTCAGCCACTACTGGCAGACAGTTTACAGAGGGAGGGGAAGGGAAGTCCATCTATTTAACACAACAAAAGGGAAGGAATTAATCAGGGGACTGATCATTTCTATTAGCTTGTGCAGCCAGAGCCATAAACAAAACCACCATTGTTAACTGAGTCCTCATCAGTTCTGGCAGATGGAGAGGGGCAGGAAACAAGAGACAGGAACTTATCCAGGCAGACAAGGAAACCCCTGTCTTGGTGCTTGCAGAATATAATTAATTCTATCCAAGGCAGGCAAGGGAAGAGGGATTCCCCTTCTATGAACTTACCTTATCCTCTCTTCTGCATGACAACCCTTCAAATATTCATTATTCTTTTACTTACTGTTAGAATTTAGAATCACATCATCGTGGAGTCTGAGCTGGGAGACCTCTCAGACAACATCTAGTTCAATCCCTTAGCCCAGGCATAATTGCCCTCTATGTCATTCCTGACAAACACTCGTCCAACACTTAGAAATAGAATGCTAATGGAAAAGCTCCTAACGGCTGTCTTGTACATTAACAGGAATAAAGGGCATTCACCCTGATGTGTATGAATCATTATCCCCATTTTATTGATGATAAAACCGAGACTCAGAGAGGCTGTGATTTCTATGCCTAATCACCCAAGTAGTAAGAGTCAGAGGGTGGATTCAAATTCAATCCAGGACACCTTAGTCTACATAGTGGTAATTAGTACGATATTGCCCGTGTTGTAGTCAGTTCCCCTCTGTGGGGCTTAGTGTACCCACTGGAAAAATGAGGGGTTTGGACTCAGTGACTCGTAGGCACTTCCCAGCTGGTGGTAACATTTTTTCTTAAGGCCCCTTCCAACTTTGTCATTGTTTGCTACCTGGATGCTTCAGCCTCAGACACCTAGAAGGTACCAACTCTCATCCCCCCACCTCAGCCTCCATTGCGTTCAAGCACGGTTCCATAGTCATTAGATATCAGAGCAGCAGTCAGGAGCCCTTGAAAGAAAATCACAGAAGGGCTAAGGGTGTCCGTGGGGCAGGTGGGTGATCAGGAGCAAGGTTGCTCTTCCAAGTCATTTCACAGAATCGCAGAGCCAGAACATCCTCAGAGGGCATCTAGTCTAATCCCTACCTCAGCAGGTCTCAACCTGTGGGTCGCGACCTCTTTGGGGGTTGAACGGGGTCACCTAAGAACGGAAAACACATATTTCTGATGGTCTTAGGAACTGAGACACCGCTCCTCTATCCATCTCCAGGTGGGTCTGCCCACATGCAGATACGCCCACATATGAGTATTAAAGGGTCGAGGCATTAGGAAAGTTGAGAACCACTGCCCTACCTGAACAAGAATTCTCCTTCTCATATACCCAGCAGATGTCCATCAAACCTTGGTTCACACACTTACAGCAGAGGGGCATCTGCCACCTCCCAGGACAATCTGTTTCCACTTTGGGAGACCTCTAATTGGTTTTTCTAATATTAAGCTAAAATCTGACCCTCTTTCTGCCTTTTGCTTCTGGGTCTGCCCTCTAGGGAAAAAACAGAGTAAGTAGACATTCTCTTCTGTATAACAACCCTTCAAATATTCATTATTCCATTATTTAGTGCTAGAACTTAGAATCACAGCCTCATGGAATCTGAGTTAGGAGACCTTTCGGACAACATCTAGTTCAATCCCCTACCCGAGGCATAACTCCCCTCTATATCATTCCTGACAAACATTCATCTATCTAGCTTCCTCTGTAGTACCTCCAGGGATGAGGAGCTCACTACCACATCATCACTGCCCCCTCCCCAACCCACCTAACTCCGCAAAGGGGGAGTTTTCATTTTGGGGACAGCTTTAAGCATTAAGAAGTTGTTGTGGGTTTTTCCTTATGACTATATCATTTTTTCTCTTTGTATCCTCAGCACCAAATTCAGTGCTTAGAACACAACTGAAATATCATAAATATTTGATGAATCATTATTTAATTAGGTTGAGCCCAAGTTTTGCCTCTCTGTGACTTGGTCCCACCAAGCCTGGTTCGACGTTCCTGATCCAGAATAAGTCTGCTTTCTCTTTTTCCTCATAAGGTGACCGTTCCAGTTTTTTTTTAAAAACCTAGATTGTGATGGTGACCTGTCACACGCATCATCTTATTTGATGCTCAAACCGCCACCACTTTCTCTGCACTCAGAAAATAGGGACCTGAAGATGGCCCTTGTTACAGCCCTTCAGAGCTACAAAGCACCCTTCTCCAGGCCATCTTATGTGTCAATTCTCACAACAAACTTCTGAGATTGGCAGTGCCAGGAATATCATCCCCCTTTTATGTGTAAGGAAACAGGCTCACAGAATGTCTGTGCTTGGGGGACACATGCCGGGGGTGTTGGCAGCAAGAGAGTGATTTGGAGATGGAATTTTCCAATCTCTTATCCCTCAGGGGATCCAGTAGGTACCTGTGGCCCAAATCATGCCTTACTGATTTCAGCTGGCCTTGTACTTTGTATCACATTGGCAGATATGGATAAGAGAATGGTCTGGTGTCAAAAAGACCTAGGTTTAAATCCTGCCTCAGATACTTGCTGGTTGTGTGACCCTGGGAAAGTCACCTGTCTTCTCTAAGCCTCAGTTTTTTTATCTGTAAAACAGGGTTTATAATAGCATCTGTCTCCTCCTTCCCCAGCAGAGTTGCTCAAGTGAGAGAATATATGTAAAGAGCTTTGTAAACTTTAAGGTACTATGTAAATTCTAGTTGTTGTTTGTGTTGTTGTTAATTCTTATCTTTCTTTCCCTCAGGCATTACAGTGGACAAGTTTGGGCTGATCTACTTTGTGGATGGTACCATGATCAGGCGCATTGATCAGAATGGGATTATCTCCACTCTCCTGGGATCCAATGACCTGACATCTGCTCGGCCTCTCAGCTGTGACTCTGTCATGGACATATCTCAGGTGAAAAGGGGCCCTGAGTAAAAACCCAAGGCAGGAAACTTGTTGTGTAGGTCTCAGAGATCTAGGCCTCCCACAAAGGATCTGGCCAGAGGCCTATTTTTTATGGCCTGGTCATTTGGCACAGCCTAGCCCAGCCCTGAATCAGAGTAACATTAAGGAAATGATAGTTTGCAAACATACACTTTTGCCTGAATTAGCAACAAGAGGAAGAGAAGATGTCTTGGATTACATCAGATTGCAAATTGGTTACAGCCCCAATCAAGCCAAGCTACTTACCCCCCTCCCCTCATGACCACATAGGCCCACACAATAGTACTCATGTTCTCCCTCTGGCTCTCCCCCCACCCCTTCTGTCTGTCTCTCTCTCTCTGTCTCTCTCTCTGTCTCTCTCTCTCTCTCTCAATTATTGTTTTTATGTTCAGAGTATATCAGACCTCTTCCTGTGACCCAATGCCTGGGTCCTACCTTCCCTCACTCTCCTGCAAAATAGGTGCTGATTGAAGGTCTAATAATAATAGTTATGACTCATATTTGCCTTGGTTTACATGTCTTATCTGACCCGCATATCACCCCTTTATGAGGTGAGATAGTGCATATGTTCAGTCCTATGCCTGCCTCACTCTCCCTCCCTCTGTTCACCTGTTGGATTCCTACCTGGCCTTTAAAGCAGGTATCACATGTCTCTGTCTATGGAATTATGATAATAGGATAGGGACTGGACTGGAGATTTCATTCAAATAGGGAGCTTCCAAGTGAGGAATATCCCTCGAGTATTTTCTTTGCAACTTACAGTCTTAAGAGAGTTGTTTTGTTAAATATTTTGTACCAGGATCACGCAGCCAGTATACGTCAGAGGTTAGACTTGAGCTCAGTTCTTCCTAAATTTGAGCCTTGCTCCCTAGCTGACATTTATGTGATTTTTTTTTGTTTTATAATGTACTTTACTTAATTATCTGTTTTCAGTACAGAAAAACCCTTTGAGTTAGGTAGCGTAGTATAAGCATTAAGTGTATAGAATCTTAGAGACAAAAGGAACCTTAGAGATTGCATAGACCAATCCCCCATTTTACAGAGAAGTAAACTGAAGCTTAGAGACAGGAAACAATTAAACCAAAGTAAAAGAAGAAGTTTATAGAACTAGAGTCCGAGTTTTCTAAACCACAGCATGGATTTAGGGCTGGGAGGGACCTTAGAGTTAACTGAATCTAACTCCCTCATTTTACAGATGAGGCGGCAGTCTGAGACAGGTGAAGTAATTTGCCTAACGTCCCATGGACAGCAAATAACTTCCTCCTATTATTGTTCCCAATTAAAAGATGAGGAATCACAAGGCCCACTGAGGTCAAGTGACCCGGCCTCAGCTACACAGCGAGTTAGGATGAGGCCTCAGGTGGTCTGACCTTCGGTTCAGTTCTCTCTTACCTGTCTATGGTCTATTTAATAGCCTTTCTAGAAGGTTAACTGAGATAACCATTAATATCTTCTTTCTTTGCTGGCCCTCCTTCCTAGTCACATTGTTGGGTGAAATGATGTTTATAGATGTGTAGGTGTGCACTGATTTGCAGTCAGAGGCAGCGTGGTGGTGAAGAAGAGGCTTTGGAGTCAAGAAACAGAATCCAAATCACAGAATCTCTGCTCCAGTCTCTGCTCCCTCAGGGGTCAGAATCCCATCAAGTTCCAACAGTCTCACTTTCTAGTTACATGGACTTGTGGAAATCATTTCCCTGCCCTAGATCCAAATTTACCCCTTTCTAAAACGAAGCCTTGGGCAAGATGATCTCTGAGAGCCTTTACATTTCTAGCACCTTCTGTTCTTTGTTCTAGCCTGGGTTTTGAAGACCTCTTTTCAACTCTTCCATTCTATGCTCTCACGGTCTTTCCCAGCTCTGATATTCCCTAAATCTGCACACAAACACTCACAAACACACACACACTTTTCCTGCATTGGGGGACCGTCTTTTCATCATTGGTGACAGCCATAATGGCCTCCTGCAGTCAGGTCCCCAGGGGACCACGAGAGCAGAGGGCATAAAATATTTAGCTGCCATCGATGACAAGAAATGAGTTTTAAGAAAATGAAAATTCCCTTGTCACTTCAGAGTAAACTGTGGTCTTGATGCTAACCCAGGGCAGCCGTGAAGCCGTATTCCAGAGAGGATTAGGAGGCATGAAGGCAGTTGGGACAGAAAGCCACAGGCTCTAACACCCTCCACAGGAAGAGGAAACAGACTCCAGAGGCCAGAGAAAGATGAGGAATAGAGAAGCCATGTCTAAAATAGACAAATGAGGAAGATGAATCATTGCCACCATCAACAGACCATAACTTGATTCAACATTCACTCATTCAGCAACCCTTATCAATACCTACTATATACAGATCTCTGTACTCAAAGCTGGAAAAGATACAAATGATAAAAAAGAAATTTAGATAAGACACAATCCCCACCATGCAGAATGTACGGAAGCATAAGATATTTAGAGAAATTATTACAATATATCTAGGATGTAATAAGTGATAGGTGTCTTACAGAGTTAGAGTACTTAGGAGGGTTTGGAAGAGAGAAATAATAGCCAAGGTTTATATAGCACTTTGAGGTTTGCAAAGCACGTATATTATCCCCATTTGATTTTCACAAATGAGGAAACTGAAGTAGACAGAGGTTAAGTGACTTGCCCAAGGACCCTCAGCTAGTGTTGGAGGCTGGATTTGAACTCAGAGAGATGAGTCTTCCTGACTCCAGGCCTGGCACCGCCTAGTGGACAGGCCTTCCTGACTCCTAATCCATTGACTCATTGCCAACTATGGGGGTTATGAAAGGCCACAGAGGGGTGCTGGCTGCTGAATAAACCCCCCCCCAAAAAATGTTTTTTTTTAATGTCTCTTAGCCATGAACATTGTGAGAGTTGGAACTGCCTCATCTAAAGTTTTGTCTTCCCCAATCCAGAGCAGCACAAAGTTGTTATGAACTTGAGGACCCCCGTGAGTGTTGGTTCTTGTGGAGCTAGGCGTTAAAGGATGTGTAAATGTGGCCTATGAAGTCTTAATCCTTTGCTCAGCAATACCTGCAGGCTGTGGAGGAGAGTGGATGGAACCCTGGATTTGGATTGAGGAGATCCAGGTTCAAATCCCTAATGTGATACTGTATGACTCCTTTCCTCATTTGGAAGATGAAAGTATTTTTCATCTACCTAGTTGACTGGCCTCTATTTGGAAAGTCCTTTGCTGGACCTTGGGGAGACAGAGAGATTGATAAGATGGTACCCCCTACCCTCAGGAACTCAATAATTGAGTTCGTGAGATAAAACATAAACGTGAAATATGAAAAAAAAAACAACTAAAGACTTAAATGACATTTCATGATGCCAGAATCCAAGACATCATGAGGCTATGAAAGATTAGCAGGTGGATCGATACCACAGATGCTAACTGCCATAAAAGTTCAGAGATGAGAAAGGCCATTTCAGGCTGGCGTAAGAAGGAGAGACTTCAAGAAAAGGCCTGTCAGTCAATAAGCATTTACTAACTGCCTTCTCTGTGCCAGGCACTGGGTGGAATGCTGGATGGGGCCCAGCTTCATCAGAAATCTCTTAACAGGCTTTGCATGTAGGTTTTGGAATATGGTGCATCATTTTTGTCCTTGTTATTAAAATAAATCTTCCTTGTCTCCCAAAAGACAGAATTGGGAGAAGTGGGAGTTCAGAGTTTCAGAGAGATAGCATTTATCTCAATTTAAAAAAAAACTTCCTGAAAGAATTACCCAAAAGTGGAATGGTCTGCCATGATAGATTCCCTTCACTAGAGGAGTTCAGACAAGGGCTGTGCATTCACTAGTGGGGTGTCACTTAGCCAGAATGTGTCAGCGTTGGGACTAAATCCATCTACTACACCAGTATGTCTCCATTACATTAGTTAGTATTTCCTGTCTCATGATACTTCAGATGCCTTCTTCTTCCCCAGGCCTTCCCTGACTGGTGATTGGCAGGTACTTTGTCCCTCAGTTATCACATAGTGTTTTTATGCCTTTCTGATGCATTTTCCATGTAATAATGTAGGCCACATCTCAAGTCTTATGTTTTATTAGCCCTAATAAACTTCAGGTTCGTTCATCATTGGGACTGTGTGTTATCCAAACTTATCCCATAGGACCTGCCCCCAGGCTCTATACATGGTAGGAGCTTAATAAGTATTTGCTGAAGGAGTGGCTGACAGTGGTCATGGGTGTCAGATAAGTAATAGCAGTTCAGCTTATGTCTGTCTCTCTGTCTCCAGGTTCGCCTAGAGTGGCCCACTGACTTGGCAATCAACCCAATGGATAATTCTCTCTATGTTCTTGACAACAACGTGGTCCTGCAGATCTCTGAGAACCATCAGGTCCGCATAGTCGCTGGGAGACCCATGCACTGCCAGGTCCCTGGGATTGACCACTTCTTATTGAGCAAGGTGGCAGTCCATGCAACTCTGGAGTCTGCCACGGCCCTGGCCGTCTCTCACACTGGGGTCCTATACATTGCCGAGACTGATGAAAAGAAAATCAACCGAATCAGGCAGGTCACCACAAATGGGGAGATTTCCCTGGTCGCTGGTGCTCCCAGTGGCTGTGACTGCAAGAATGATGCCAACTGTGACTGTTTCTCTGGGGATGATGGATATGCCAAGGATGCTAAGTTGAATTCCCCATCTTCCCTTGCTGTGTGTGCTGATGGGGAGCTCTATGTAGCTGACTTGGGAAATATCAGGATCCGCTTTATCCGGAAAAACAAGCCATTCCTGAACACCCAGAATTTGTATGAGCTGTCCTCCCCCATCGACCAGGAGCTCTACTTGTTTGACACCAGTGGTAAACATCTGTACACCCAGAGCCTCCCCACTGGAGATTACCTGTACAACTTCACTTACACAGGTGATGGAGACATCACACTCATCACCGATAACAATGGCAACGTAGTGAATGTACGGAGGGACTCCACTGGGATGCCTCTCTGGCTGGTGGTTCCAGATGGCCAGGTGTACTGGGTGACAATGGGTACTAATAGTGCCCTCAAAAGTGTGACAACCCAAGGCCATGAGTTGGCCCAAATGACTTACCATGGCAACTCTGGTCTCCTTGCAACCAAAAGCAATGAAAACGGATGGACGACATTTTACGAGTGAGTACTAACACCGCTCCATTTGAGTTTCATTAAATACAGTGTTCTAAATGGTGGGATTCAGTTTGGTGGTAATATAGGTTGTATTTATTTTGGCCAGAACTATGGGTTAATATATTCTGTGCCTATGTTCCAAATGGCTTTTTTCTGGGAGCTTCTCACACAACATAATATATCATAGTGTTAAAAGTCACCTCTCTCCTCACATTACTCAAATGCACAAATACCTGAATTAGAAGAGCCTTAAATATCATTAAGCCAATGCTTACCTGCAGTGTGAATCTCTCTCCCGGATCCCTATGTAGCCGTCCATCCTCTACTTTAAGACCTCTAATGATGGGGAGTTGACTTCTGAGGCATCCTGTCCCGTTCCCATCCAATCCCTCTTCTTGGGCAGTTCTGATTGTTAAAGAGTTCTTTCACAACCCAATGGGAGGCCAACACATCAAACAACAATGCTATCAAGCAGGTGATCCCACCTGGTATTCTAGATAAGACAAGAGGAGAAAGAAATGGTACAGAAGGCATCATTTTCAGATCATCAGATGACGTGGAATTCTGATTTTCTAAAATGTGTTAACCACAGACCTCACGTTGAACAAAACTTTACAATTAACAAAACTTCACATTGCCCAAGGTCACACAGGTCAGTCAAGTCATCAATGAATGAGTCTTTATTAAGCACCTACTGTGGGTCCAGCAATATTCTAGATACTGGGGATGCAAAAAATGAATAATCTCTACTAAGCACCCAAGGGGCCTGTATTCCAACAGAGAAGACAAGAAGTACAAATATAAGTAGATAGAGAAAAATATACAGAGAATAAATGTGAAATATCAACTAATTATAATATATTAGGTAGCTTGGGAGGAAGCAGTTGAGGGGATTCAGAGAGGCTCCATGTAGCAGGTGGTCCTTGAGCATCTTAAAAGAAGAAATTCTGGAGTGGAGGTGGGAGTGCATTCCAGGCCTGGGGGAGAGCCAGGATGAAGGTCCAGAAACAGATGATGGAGTGTCCAGTGGGAGGAACAGAGAGACCAGTCAATCAAGACAAGTCCACAGGCATTTATTAATTACTTCCTATGTGCCAGGCATTATGCTGATTAGATGACAATCTGACTAGATCACAGAGCGTAAGAGGAGTAATATTTAATGTTGCTGGATAAATAGATTCAAGGATATGTTGTGAAGAGCTTTACATTGCTCCTAAAGACAGTAAGGAACAAGTGGAGTTGATTGATTAGGATCAGATCTTTGATCGAGGAAAATAACTTGGCTGTGGAATGGAGGTTGATGGTAAGGATGGTGAGGAACTTGATGCCAGGAGAACAGTTACAGGACCAATAATCTAGGGGAGAGATGATGGGGGCCTGAACTAAGGAGATAGCTGTTTGAGCACAGAGAAGAGGTCAGATGTGAGAGATGCTTTGGAGGTATAAATGGCAAGGGTTAGTGCCTGACCAGATATGTGGGGTGAGGGAGAGTGAGGAGTTGAGGATAATGCTAAGGTTACAAAAATGGGAGACTAGAAGGACAGAAATAAGGACATTTAGGGATATCTAGGTGGTGCACCTAGTGGATGGAGCACCAACCCCAGAGTCATGAGGACCTGAGTTCAAATCTGGCCTCAGACACTAACTGTGTAACCCTGAACAAGTCACTTAACCCTGATTGTCTCCAAAAAGGAAAAAGAAAGAAGGACATTTGGAAGAGGGGGAGGGCTTAGGGGAAAAGGTAATAAGTTCCATATTGGTTGAATTGGAGATGTTTTGAAGACATCCAGTTCCATAGCTAATAAGGCCATCACTAAGCACTTATAGGATCAGTGGATTTAGAGCTAGGAAGGACCTTGCTGATCATCTGGTCCAGCCCATCATTTTACAGAAAGGGAAACTGAGCCAAGGCCAAGCAGTTAAAAAAAACAGAGCTGGGATTCAGTCCAGCTCCAACTCTAATGCTCTTTCCAGCTTCATGCTGTTGAAATCAGAACTGAAATTCCAGAACCTTAGTTGAGTGTTGCTCCCTTTCTAGCTTCCCTGACCAATAACAGTAAAAGAAATAATAGCCTCAATTTCTGCAGCATTCTAAGATTTGCAAAGCTATTATACATGAATTACTATAGTGTTTTATCCTCACAACAGCAATCCTGTGAATTAAGCATGAATATGATTTATTTATTTCTTGTTCCCATTTTATAGATGAGGAAGCTGAGGCCGAGAGAGGTTAAGTAATTTACCCAGAGTCACATAGCAGAGCAAACCCAGATTTTCCTGAGTCCAAGTCTCCCACTCCAACCACTCTGTTTGTACATCCTTTGTGGCACAGTATTTGCCTGACAGGTGGAGGCAAGGTGCCTGCCACAGCAAGGTCTCATTTTCAAGGACTCTCCTGGAACCTTATGCTTTGGGAATCTCAGTGGGGAGAGAGCTGGCTGGCCCTGCCAGAGGAACTCACTCAGCTCCTTGTCCAGTTTACCACTGTCCCTTAGAATTAAACATAGTTCACCAGCAGAGCATAAATCAGCCAGTCCGAGTAAAAGGAAAGAGCCATGAGCCAATGGCACTTCCTTACTGGGAAACAAAACAACCCCATGCACAGAATAAGTGTTCCAGTCATGCCCATTCCTCTTGAGAAATGCAGTCATCAATGCCTCACAGGCTGGGGGGGGGCAGAGTAGGGACTGCTAAGCTGAACCTGGCATTCTCACCAGTTAGGAAGAAATAGTTGCTTGAAGTAGAAATGAGGGGAACTTTAGGGGAAAGTCCAAGTGGAAAAGAGCCAGCGTTTGGGATCTCCAGTGTCTGTAGGCACCAACAGCCCCCCCCAAAAAATTGTGATATTGGGCTGCACTGAAAGAATCATGGCCACCAGCATGAGATGAGTGGCATCCCTGCTAGGCCCACACCTGGAGTGGTTGGATCTAGCCACCTTATTTCAAGATGGGGGACCATGTCATAAGAGGGTGCATTGATAAGCCAGAGCCTGGAGAAAAGGAAAACTTGGGTCAGGCTGTGATAGCTCTCTTCAGATATTTGAAGGATCAGCTGTCCAAGAGAATAAGAATTCAATTTGTTGTGTTTCACCCCAGAGACCAGAATGAGTACCAATGGGTAGAAGGTACCCATAGAAGAAGAGATAAGATTTTGGCTCAATCTTGGGGTGGAGATGTAAGGGAAGAACTTCCTGACATTTAGAGCTATCCAGAAGTAACATGAACTGCCTTTGGTAGGGAAGTAAGTTCTCCATCACTGGAGGTGTAGGAGCAGAGTCAATATAATCCCTCATCAAGGATGTTGTAAATACCTGTTGAGGGGCAAAATGGACTTTTATCCCTTCGCACTTTGAGATGCCGTGATTCTGTGTTAGGACCCACAACTCTGGTTAGTAGGGGAGGATTCGCTGGAAGGGTTATATGGACTGTCCTCTGAGAACGCTTTTTATTTAAACACTATACAGAATTCAGTGATGCCCCATTTGTAAAACATTGTTGGCAACTAAATCCTTCCACGTACTAAATTTTCCAGTCATCCAAAAGTTTAACCCAAAAAATGCCAGGGTTTTTCTCCTCAATCCTTTGCCATTGAAATCTTTCTAAAATGAATTACCACGCTTCCTTGCCTTCATAAACAGGGTATTGGATGTAATTTGATTTTCTCTTGATTTTTATCATCTTGAACATTAATTATTATCCTGTGCGTGGAGTAATGATGCCCCTTGAGTTTGGTGAAGTGCGTAGGGCATTTGGTACCCACATGAAATAGCCCCAGATTGCTGTGTTCTTGGACTTTGTGTCTGTCACTTAGAGATATTTCTGCCTCCTGATTTATTCATTCTTCACTGCCATCAGTGGGCCTGCCTCCAGCCCTAGCAGCTATTTCTAATCTACTGTGGGTTTAGAAATGAATGAACCACACTTGTTAGCACTATGTCTCAAGCAAGAGTAAATAGGTACTAAGGGAAGTCCTAAGGGACTCTCTGAGAAAAGTGCAAGAACCTGACTGTGGGGAATTTATACCTGTTTGGTCTGCTCAAGGACATCCTGGGTTTCTTTCCTCTTCTTGGCCACGTTGCAAATATTTGAATTACCTGATAGTTAAATGACCTCTAGATAATTAGGATGGTTCTGTAAATCTCAAAATGAATTTGGATCCTTAAACCATGCATTGTCTTAAAATTTGATCAGATATTTTATCATCTCAAAAATCTAAAGAAGGCATATGATTAATTGTATTATATTCACATACATAGCTTACCTTCCTCCAGTAAGGACTCTCTCTTTATCCATATGTGGCAGGGAAGAAAAAATGGCATTCTGAAGGTACTTCCTAAGAAGCTAGGAAGCTCTCAGGTGTGGTCCTGGCAATGAACTCTGTGTCTATCCTCCCAGGATCAGCATAGCTAAGCTTGGAGAGGCACATCCCTAGTAACTTAGCCACCAGTGATGATTTTTTTTTGGACCCAAGCAACATTTATTAAATATCTGCTGTATTCAGAGCTTCCATGCTTATCGTAGGGAAAATAAAAAATTTCAGTGAGACACATTCTCTTCCTTCCTAAAGTTTACTGTATAATAAAGAAGTTTTAAATCTGCTTGGGTGGAAGGAGCAACCACAGATCTGAGATCATAGATCCTTGCAGTATTAAAGTTGCTAAGTACAATTGTTCCTAAAATGCACACTGTTGTCTCTACAGAGGTCACTGCTGTAGATTTTTTTGATCAAAATACAAGAGACCTGTTCATTTTTTAAGGAGAATAAAACTTAGAAAATAGCAATTATCTTGATTAACTCATTGAAATGGAAATTTGCTAAATAATTTAGTTGTCTCCAGAGCCTGACCAAACCATTTTCTTCATTATTTAGCCAATGCAAGGTTTTTATTGTTTTTGTTAGACAAAGTTTACATCGGCATATGTGCACCTCTACTTGTTCTCAGTTTCCCCAAGTCACTCCATTGGATTCAGAGTGAGCCTCCATATATCAGAGCATCCCTTAATGTTGATTAGTCCTGAAAACCAAAATTCATACATACTCAGTTCAGTTCATTTCAGCAAGTATGTATTAATTACCTGCTCTCTGCTAAGCACTGGGGATCCAAAGAAAGAGGGGGAAAGGGGAGAGAGGAGGCCCATTCCTCAAGGACCTTCTGTTCCTTGTGTTCAATGAAATATCAACCAACACATACAGTAATCAATAAATATAAAAGATAGGCAAAGGAATTTCAGGTGAGACCATGAACAGGCAGGGGAGCATCAGGAAAGGCCTTCTATGAACAATCTATTAAAAATAATATATGGACTTATATCTATAATAAACCATAGAAATAATTTATAGAAAAATAATAATATATATTAGAAAAATAATAATATATAATATTTATAATAATAATATATAATAAATTTATAGAAAAATAGTTCTATGGTATAGATTTTATAATATAAATTCTATAATAAAAATAATCTATAGAAGGTAGAACCTGATCTGTGTTTCAAAGGAAGCTCATGGTTCAGTGAGAAACACAAGAGGAGGTAAAGCATTCCAGATGTGAGCAGATGGTATATACAAAAGAACAGAGGCAGGAGATGGGGTGTCACGAGCAGAGATGTTTGAAACGTGAAGTACAGTATGGGAGGAAATGCGTAATCAAGCTAGATAGATAAGTTGGAATCATGTTGTGAAGGGCTTTCAATGCCATACATAGGTCTTTGCATGTTATTCTAAAGGCGATGGGAACTTGTAGAGATGGGAACTGGCATGGCAAGACCTTCTGTCTTCCCGTGTGTCTTAACAGGTTGCCTAAATATGTGTTATACCTTTTCCCAAAATATCTGATTTGTATAAAATCTGAAGTACCATCTGAGTGTCTGTGTGTGTGTGTGTGTGTGTGTGTTCCTTTTAAAGAAATCTCATAAGGAGAATGAGCAGACTCGGAAATAGTGGGTTCTCCAATACGAGATGTCTTCAGGAAGAGCCTGAATGACCCCTTCTTAGGGATATTGTAAAGAGGAGTCCTGTTTCACATAGAAATTAGACTGGATAGCCTCTTCCTATTCAGTTCAGTTTAACAAACAATATTTGATTGGCACTTATGAATAAAGCAGATGTTAGGTATCAAAACATTGTGTTTCCCTGAAATTCCAAGTTGAAGAGTCTATCATTTTGTCCCAGGGGCCTACCTATATGTGGGGGCAGTGAAAATCTGGGCTAATAGGAGTTCCCAAATTACTGTCTGATGGAATCATGGAAAGATCTACTGCCGTAAGAGTCCATATTCTGGATTGAAGTCCCAGCTTTGCTCCATCATCATCATCATCATCATAGCAAGTGCTTACAAATATAAATATATCCCCTACTATGTGCCAGGCATGTGCTAAATGCTTCACAGATATTACTCTCATTTGATCCTTGCAATAACTTTGGGAGCTTGGTGTCATTATTATCCCCATTTTACAGACCAGTAAACTGAGGCACACTGACTTGCCCAGGGCCACAGAGCTAGAAAATATCCAAGGCCACATTCGAACTCAGGTCTTCCTGACCGCAGGTCTAGTACTTTGTGCCCCAGGACATCCTAGCTGCTGGCTCTGTGATCTAGGCCAGATAATTCCCTGCCCTGGGCCTCGTTTCCTTCTCTGTAAAATTAGGAGATTTAAATGAGATGATCCCCAGGTCTCCTTCAGCTCTGTCATTATGTGAGTCTAAAGCAATGAAACCACCACTTAACCCAAACCTCCTGCACCAAATAGCATTAGGGACAGATGGTGTGGTTGAAACGGATGGGCCTGGGAAGGGAGAGTGATGGATCAGGACTTTGGGCAGATCACACCAAAGCAGCATTGATCCATTTAGGTCTCTGCCTTTCCAGTTGATCTCCTCAGCAGCACTGATTCCACATAGCTGTTTAGCAGCTCACTAAACCCCAACCCAGCCACTGTAGCACTAAATCTTTGTCCTGCCTTCTCCCAGAATAAGGGCTGTTAAGACAACCCAGCTTCAAGCTTGTGCTCAGAGTCACAGAATTGCAGAGTTGGAAGGGACATTGGTGACTATCCAGCTGCAACCCTAACTGAATAAATATCTCCTCTATGACTTACCTGACAAGCGAGGACATGGCCAGTTTCACCTTGGAGACCTCCAGTGAAGAGGACACCCACTCCTTCCCAAGACAGCCGCTCATCCTATGTTAGGACAGTCTCCTTGACAGCAAGCCCAGACTGGGCTCTGTACAACTTCTGACCACTGTCCCTGGTCCTGCCTTCTGGAGCCTAATGGGTCAAGTCTAATCCTTCCCCATGATAACTCTTCCCATATTGAAGAGTGTTCTCAAGGCCTCTCTTTCCCAGACATTACATCACTAGTTCCATAAACAGATCCTTGAGGCCCTTCGTGGTCTTGGTTGATTCAGTTACTCCACAATACTTAATTTCAGTCCTTCAGAGATCCACAATTATGGTTTCTTTGGCCATTAAACTTATGGCAACCCATCTATACCTTAAAAGTAGCATTTGCCAGTTGACAGGACAGAAAATGTCACCTTCGGGGAACCAGACCTCTGATGAGGAGCTTCTCTGTCCTTAGCAAGGCTGATCTTCAGGTCTCAAACACACAGTCCTTACAGAATTTGCAGCTCGGTAGAATCTGGCAAATCTCCCACCATTCAATTCAACAGATATTTATAAAGTACCTATTACATGCCAGGCACTGATAGAGGTTAGTGAAACAAAGATTCAAAAAAAAAGTCATCCCTGCTCTGACAGAGTTCACATGGTATATCCTAAGTAAATACAAAGTAATTCCAAGAGAGAGAAAAAGATTTTTCCTTACTAAGAGAACTTTTGGGAGCCCAGGTCATGAGGATGGGAACAAACATATATTAAGCACCTACTGTGGGCAACCAGGTGGCTCAGTGGATAGAGTACTGGGCCTGGAATCAGGAAGACTCATCTTCATGAAGTCAGATTTTACTTACTAGCTGTGTGACCCTGGGCAAGTCACTTAACCCTGTTTACCAGTCTTGCTGATGCCAACTCCAGCACTCTGTGCACTATGGCGCCACCTAGCAGCTTCTAGCATTGAAGGCAGCACTGAAGGACTTTAGCAGAGTCAGTCCTAACACAGATTAAGTAAGAGTCCTAAAATTCCAAGCAGCAACAACAGTGATACAAACAGAATGGAAAATGCTCTGGTCTGGGTTCAGATCCTGGCTGTGCCACTTGTGTGACCCCCAGTCAGTCATTTTATCCCTAAGCCTCAGTTTCCTTATTTGTATAATGCAGAGACTAATCCCTCCTCTGCATCCTCTCACAGGATTGTTGGAGGGGAATAAAATAAGGTCGTGTTCATGAGAGCACCTGGTAAACCATGATCCCTGAGTCATTTTCACTAGCTGTCCCCCATGCCTGGAATTCTCCCCTTCCTCCTCTTCCCCTTCTGGCTTCCTCCAAGTCCCAGCTAAGATCTTCTACAGGAAACCTTTCCTGATACCTCTTAATTCAAGTGCCTTCAAAATTTGTCTCAGTTATAGCTTGTTTGTATATAGTTGTTTACAATTTGTCACAGATTGTAAGCTCCCTGAGGGCAGAAATTGCCTTTCTTTGAATCCCCAGTGTTTCATACAGTCCCTGTGCAAAGGTAGGTCTAGTGACTGATTTATCAAGGGAAAGTCAGGCAGGGTTTTGCTATTCAAATACCAGTCAAGAATGAGTTGTAACTATTCATTTTCTCTAACATTGGGTAGTGTCTGTTTCAAATGTTGACTCCAGGGGAACAGAATCAGAAAGCTAAAAATATGTCCTTAGAAGAAATAGCCATGGTCCAAAACAGATTTGCAACATGGGACATGGTGGTCATAGGAATAATCTTGCTTGTAAGTTT
>CM053588.1:102435166-102462391 GCA_028646515.1 Pseudochirops corinnae
AAACTTACAAGCAAGATTATTCCTATGACCACCATGTCCCATGTTGCAAATCTGTTTTGGACCATGGCTATTTCTTCTAAGGACATATTTTTAGCTTTCTGATTCTGTTCCCCTGGAGTCAACATTTGAAACAGACACTACCCAATGTTAGAGAAAATGAATAGTTACAACTCATTCTTGACTGGTATTTGAATAGCAATTCATAATAAATTTTATTAATTTATTTTATTTTTTTGATTTTCAGTTAATTGCTGAATTAAAGATGGCGGCTGGCTGGAATGCTGGTGTAGTAATTCAGGAAATTGTTCCGTAGTGGTAACATTAACAGCTTCTCCCTCCAGGGATCATTTGTGACTTAGGTAGGGTATGTCATAATAATCGCTAGCATTTATGTGGTTTATATGGCACTTTTAGGTTTGCAAAGCACTTTACAAATATTATCTCATTTTGATCCTAACACAACAACCCTGGGAGGTAGATACTGCTATTTGCTCAATGGCAGACAGAAATTAAGGGACTCATCCAGGGTCACACAACTGTTATTATTCAGTCCTTTGTCAGTTGTATCTCACTCTTCATGTCCCCAGTTGGGGATTTCTTGGCAAAAGTACTGGAGTTATTTGCCATTTCCTTCTCCAACTCACTTTACAAATGAGGAAACTGAGGCAAGCAGGGTTAAGTGACCTGCCCAGGGTCACACAGCTAGTAAGTGCCTGAGGCCAGATTTGAATTCAAGAAGATGAGTCTTTCTGACTCCAGGGCCTGGTACTCTATCCACTGTGCCATCCAGCTGAAAAAAGTGACAGATAAGGGAGAACTTAATAACCAGAGCCGTTCACCTGTGAAACTGGCTCATGTATGAGGTAGGAGGCTCCCCATCACTGGAGACACTCAGGTAAGAGGGAGGGTTATCCTGTTTCAGGATGCTGTAGATCTGTTCCTTGTATTGAGTGAAAGGTGGGACTGGATGAACCCTGAGGACCTTTCTGTATGGCCATCAAAGTCACTGAAAACCAAAGCTCTCTAGAGCCACCAATTAACAACAAATATTGTCTTAACCCCAGATGTTGAAATTGAGCTGAACAAGTCTCCTTTTAGAGATGGCTGCGGTGTGCCAGCCCAGCACTTGTTAGTGTCAAGCATTAGCTATCTCTTCCATCATCCCACATAGGACAGATGCTCAAGGAAAGCCTAAATGGCCTCCTGGGCACGTGGCTGCCTCTGAACACATCTTTAATCCCTTCCTCTGCAGGAACACTCAGGATATAGTACATCTGGGTCAGTAGTGAAGCTTGGGCCACCTCCAAGCCTTAGCCTTTATGAACAGGACGACCCAGATTCACTAAATAGCACAACTGATCTCTAGCCACAGATACTCAGAGCAGTGGCCAGCACCCTGGACAGCAGCTTAATAACCATGCATCGCCTGCTTCTAGCTTTGGCTTCCCTGAGTCCCCTCAAAAGAAAGTGGCTAGACTGATGGATCTTGAAAATGCTGTCTAAGATTTGGAGTCAAATGAGATGCCATACATAAAATGCTTTGCAAACCTTAAAGCACTACATAATTGCTAGCTTATCATTATTATAAGTCTTACTATCTTGTTGGATCTCCCTCACAGTACTGGGAAATAGGGCAGCTATGGGGGAAAGGGTTTTGTAAACTTTGAAATGCTAAATACACATGACGTGTTATTATGCCAAGACTCCACCCTAGCTCTGTAAGTCCCAGAATCCCAGACCCTTGTCAGGAAGTAAGGGATTAGCTAGAGAGATGGGAATGAAGGGGCAAGAGAGAACAGAGAGGACATCAAGTCCCCTTCATTTTCTCCTTGTTAAAATCCACTCAGTACCCCTGATGCTGCCCCAGCCCTGAGGCAGCCTTGAATTTGTTTCTAATATTCAATATTCAACCATCCAGTTCAGCAAACATTTGTTAAATACCTGTAGTGTACCAGGCATTGTGCTTGGTGCTAGAGATAGGAAAATAAAAAATGAAATTGCCCCTCTCCCCAGGGAGTTTACATTCTACTAGGGGTGGTGGGAGTGGTGGGGGAGGAGACTCATATACAGAGGTAGGTCCATACACAATATATACCAAGTAAATTCAAAGTGCTTTGGTGGGAACACGAACAGAGTAACTCAGGGAAGGCCTTTCATCGGGGGTTTCGTTAGAACATAAGCTCCATGAGAGTGGGCATTGTTTCATTCTTTATAGCCAGAGTGACTGACACGTAGTAGGTACTTTAAAATGCGTTTTGATGGATCTGGGTAGCACCCTCACTGAATTTTCGGGGAGTTAGGTTTCTGCAAGATGGAAAAACATGCCAGATGTAGGACAGAGTCTGGGCAAAGGTGGGAAATAGAATGTCACATGCAAAGTCAGAGATACTAGAAACACTTAGGAAGGAAAGTGATGCTTTCCCCAAGCCTGTAGTGTGGGAGAAAGTATTCAGTACTGGGAGTAAGAGCACACAGGTTTAAGTCTTGCCTCCACCATGTATGTGACTTAATTCTGAGCCAGAATTTTGGCATCTGTAAAATGGGGGCTATTGTGAAAATCAAATGAGAAAGAGCTGCATCATTTATCTTTGTTTCTAATATCTAGGACAGTGCATTGTACACAGAAGATAATTAGAAGTATCCGGATATAATTGAATGAATGAATGAAGTACATATTAAATGCTTGCTGTATGCACAGCACTGAGGATACACCTAAAAAAGACAATCCCTGCTCTCAGAAAGGGGTGGAACTTTGGGGGTGAAGAGGGGGGAGACAACTTATCCTGAAGGTTTCAGCTGCCTGTCATTTGGAAAGATCCTTCCGATCCTTCAGGAGAATGGAACTTAGAGTTGAGAGATCTAGGTTTGAATTCCACTCCAGAGTTGTGCCTTATAAACCTTCAAACATTCTAGAAATGAATGTCCTTGTTATTAATCATAAAGGAAGGGTAAGGGAATAAGGACCCAAGGAATAATATATTTCCAAGGCACAAGCAACTGACAGAAATAATGGCATGTGTGTTAAAAAAAAAAAAAAACTCCTGTTGCATTTGCAAGTGAATGCTAAAGGCTATTATTCAGACCTGATTTTTACACTTCATCTGCCCTTAATTAAAAAAAATAATAAAAATGTTAATAGCATACTTGCTCTCCCATCTCACATCCCCATCTACATTAGGGTAGGGAAAAACATTAGATGTTGGCATGTGACCTTTGGGTAATACTTATGGAAAACAGATCATTACCCCCACCCCAAATAAACTACTGGTAACATATTATCAAAGCCACAAGATAATTACTGATGATCATGGAATCATGGGTTGGAAGGTTCCTATTGCTTGATTCACACAGGCAGTAAGTAGAACAGCTGGGATTAAACTCAGGTCTACTGACTCCAAATATAGTGTTCTTAATCTGCCACCTTGTCTATGAGCCAAGAGTTCTTAACCTGGGATCCAAGAGTTCAGTGGATCTGTGAACTTAGATGGGAAAAAAATGACATTTCTATCCCATTCTGCCCATTTTGTCCAGCATCACATGGCTATTAAGTATCTGAGGTTGAATTTGTACTGGGGTCTTCCTGTCCCAACACTTCATCCACTGTGCCACCAGCTACTTTTCAAAAGGCACTTTTCTATCCTTTATCGTATTTTAACCTTCCAGAACTCCTATGAGCTTTCAGCATTATTCTTCCTATTTTACAGATGAGAAGACTAAGGCTCAAAGGTAAAGTGATGTGTTTATGATCATGCAGTGAGCCTGTGAATAACCTCCCAGGGTGGGTTTAATAACACTCACTCAGCAGATGGCTAGATGGTGCAGTGAATAGAGTCAGAAGGACCTGAGTTCAAATCCAGCCTCAGACACTTAACACTTACTAGCCATGTGACCTTGGGCAAGTCACTTAACCCCAATTGCCCAGCCTTTCTCCCTCCAAAAAAAAAAATAACACTCACTCATCTTTATATTGCATTTAAGGTTGACAAAGGCCCTTTCCTCGATAATCCATATAGTGAAGGTAATGTGATCTCCATTTTTCAGGTGAGATAACTGAGACCTCTGGTCATACAGGTATCCCTGTATCATCAACCTTTTTGCATTAGAAGAGACCTCAGACGTCACAAGCATCTCCTCTATTCTAATGCAGAAAGTTTGATGACCCAGAAAAGGAGGGCCACAAGGGAACAAGAAGAAGGGTATCAGTAGCTTCATTTGTATGGCCTAGAGACCTCTGAATGCATCTCAGTGCAATCCTTCCCAGAGAAGTAGAAAGTGGAATGGGCTCCGTTGGCTGCTCTAACATCTTTCTAGCTTCATTGATTCTTTCTCATGAGCTCCAGGCTAAGGTTAGGCTGTTTTTGCTTCACTGCAGATGCCAAAACATATTCAACCCTCCTGTCACGGGTGCTGGTCTCCTTAGGTACTAACAAGCACATTGGGAATCAGGAAGATGGTGCCATTCTCAATACTCGAGTCTCCTGACTCATATCAGGCCCCAGTGTGGTCATGTGTCTGTAAGAATTACAGTCATAATGAAGAGAAGGAAGAAGAGGAGGAGAAAGACTGAAGGAAAAGGAGGATCAAGAGAAAGGAATAAGCCTTATTAAATTTCTCCTCTGTACTAGGCACTGTGCTAAGTGCTTTATGAATATGATCTCATTTGATCCTCACAACAAACCTGCAAATCTGTTATTAACCCCATTGTATGGTTGAGGAAGCTGAGACAAGTAGAAGTTAAGTGAATTGCCCAGGTCATACAGCCGACATCAGAGGCAGAATTGAATTCGAGTCTTCAGGACTCCTGGCCCAGAAACTGAGTCACTGCTCCACCTGCCTGATATACCTGCATAGCCCTTTACACTTTACAAAACATTTTCTTCACAACAACCCTGTATTATTATCCCCTTTCTACACATGAGGAAAATCAAGGCTCACAGGAATGAAGTGATTTCCCCAGGGTCACATAGCTGATTTGTGAGAAGATATAAGCATCTAAAAGACAGGAAAGTCTGGGGATGAGTTTGTATTCCCCTAGTCAAAACTCTATGTAAGGCCCCTGTCTTTCTTGGCCCCAGAAAAAAGGTTTTCAGTAACAAATTTGGTACTGGCTCCAATATTGACAACATCTCTGAACACTTGACCCTGGACCTCATCCATCTCAGTGCTTTCAATACCCTAACAATTCAGAACCAGAAGGGATTTCCAGGATGATGTAGTATAACCCCAACCGTAAACACAATTTCCATCTACGCCGTCCCCAACAAGGGGTCCATCCATCTTCTCTTGGACACCCCTGTTGAGGTCTCACTACTTCTGGAAGTAGCTCATACAACTGGGGCAGCTCTGATTGGGATTTGGATGTGGACATAGTGAGCTCTTATTAAATTCATCTTCATTGATTCATTCACTGAATGATCTGGAAGCCACACTGGTACATATGGGTGGGACTGATGCCCTGTGTTTCATTGACTTGCTTCATTGCTTCTCTCCCCAACCAGCAGTATGTGAATAATTTACTGTCTCTAGAACTTAAAGTTTACATAACCATCCTGTTAGGCAGAGAGTATAGGTATTATTATACCCATTTTACAGATGAGAACATTAAGTCCCAGGGAAAGGACATGACCTGCCTCTGGTCTCATAGCTAGGAAGAGACAGAGAAAGGATGTAAATCCAGGTCTTCCAATTCCAAATCCTATGTTCTTCTCCTACTCCCCCATGCTGCCTTAAGACACCAGCTTCTTGTCTGTTTGTCACTCATGATTCATCCCACTCCTCTGGTCTGCAGGTATGACAGCTTTGGCCGCCTGACAAATGTGACGTTCCCCACTGGCCAGGTGAGCAGCTTCCGAAGCGATACAGACAGCTCAGTGCACGTCCAGGTGGAGACATCCAGCAAAGACGACGTGACCATAACGACCAACCTGTCGGCTTCTGGTGCCTTCTACACACTGCTACAGGGTGAGTTGGGGGTCAGGGTGGTCTAGGGGACTCTCAGGGAGAAAGAAGCGGGGGTGGCCCAGCAGGAAACACATCTCTTCTGCAAAAGAACGTGGTTTCATAAGATTTAGACCTAGAAGGGAGGTACCTTTGGCATCATCCAGCTCCCACTCGTTTTATAGATGAGGAAACTGAGACCCAGAAAGGAGAGGAAATTATTTCCCTGGGGTAAGTAAGCCACAGAGCCAGGATTCAAATTCCATAGACATTGATTGATGCCTAAACTATTTTCTTTGAAGCTTCTCTCCTGCCTTGCATCAAAAGGACACACACACAAACACAGTCAGCCTAGCTCATGGATGGCCCAGACCAGTCTGAGCCCTGTAAGCCCTCAGCCTGACACTTGTGAGAAGTAGTTCTCATGTGGCATTGTCATGTCCTATTACCATCTGAACAAAGCTGAAGCATCCATTAGCTCCTAATCCTGCTGACCCCGTTACTCTGCCTTTCTAATGGCTTCCAGATTAAAGACACTTTCACACAGATGCAGACAGGGAACATAAAAGGAACCAGGAATAAGTACACCTAATTATGAAGGGGATTTGGCTTTGGAGAAGTCGCTCTTGCTGCTTCTATGAAAGTTCATTTACGCTATTGGAGAAGCCGAGAGAAAAAGACTTCTGATCTAAAGTGTGTAACTTATTATTAAAATGCTGCTATCGTAGGTTCATAGCTATAGAGCTAGACAGGGACATCAGAGGCCAGAGAGGCCAGCCACTTCATTTTACAGATGAGGAAATTGAGGCCCAGAGAGGTTAAAGGTGTTATCCAGGGCCACACAGCTGGTGGATCATTGGACCCGAGTTCAAATGTTACCTCAGACACTGACTAGCTGTGTAACCCTGGGCAAAGCACTTAACCTTTCTTGCCTCATTTTCCTAGTCTGTATAATGGGAATAGTAACAGCGCCTATCTCCCAGGGTTGCTGTGAGGATCAAATGAAATATTTGTAGAATGCTTAGCCCAGCACCTGGCATGTAGGAAGTACCATATACATGCTAGCTGCAGTAAGTATCCGAGGTTGGATTTGAACCCGTGTCTTCCCGGCCCCAAGACTAATTGCCCTCACATCGTGTTTTTCATCCCTACCATTAGTATAGCCCTTCACAGTGTATGAACTACTTTCAGCTCTGTTATTTAATATGATCCTCACACTACTTCCATTTTGCAGATGGATAAAGAGAGGCTCAGAGAAGTGCCGTGACTTGTCCACAGTCACACAGCCAGGAAGGGCACAGATATGAGCAATCCTAGGTCTTCTGACCCCAAGTTTTTCATTAATTCTAGAAACTTCTAGGCTTGTCCCTCAAAATCTCTCTTGACTACCGACGCCTCCAGGCCCATGAGTATAAAGTTTTACCTTCTTTTACCTTCATCACACTGTCTCACACCATGGTGCCTTTGAGGAGATCATGAGATAGGTCTGGGCTACAGACCACTGGGTTTGAAGTCAGAAAGCCTGGGTTGGAAACCTTTCTCTGCCACTTGCTAACTGTGTGGCTTTGGGCAAGGCTCTTCATAAGTCCCCTGCTTTGTTTTCCTTATCTATAAAATTAGGGGATTGGCCTGTATGAATTCTGAGGTTGCTTTCTAGCTTTAAATCTATGACCCTATAATTTAAGTTACTTGATGAGAAAAGACTCAATTTAATCCAATTTTTCTAGGAAAAAGGATATTCTTGTCATCGTATCATTAATCTTAATGAATAGTTGCTTTCCCTTTTAAGATGACACCTAAAAAGTCTTTTAAAACTGTGATTGGTTCTTTGGTTTGTTTTTACCAACCTGTGTTTCCATGGGCCTCCTTACAAGAAAGTAGGTTAACAGTCATTCAGAGTAAAAATTGTTTTACCATTTGTTTTTATCCATCATCTACCAATGATGGAGTCTCACATAGTGATGAATATAGAATAGGGCCTCAGTAAACAAATCATAGAAGGTTAGATCTGGAAGCACACTTAAAACACAGAAAATAGAAGAACACAGAAAAGAGAATTTGGAGCCGGGAGGAACCTCTGACCATAAAATGTTCAAACATAAAATGTAGGACATAGAATTTTAGAACACTGAATAGAAGAGCACAGAAGATAGAAATGTGGAGCCGGGAGGAACCTTTGACCGTAAAATGTTCAAATATTAAATGTAGGACATCGAATTTTAGAACATAGAATACAGGAACACAGAAAATAGACATTTGGAGCCAAAAGGAACCCTTGACCATAGAATGTTCAAACATTAAATGTGGGACATAGAATCTTAGAACACAGAATGCAAACTATATGAGCTGAAAGGGGCCAGGAGGAAATGACCTGAAAGGATGGAGAATGTAATAGAGTGCTGGATCTAGAATTGGGAATCCCAGATTAAATCTTATCTAAGACATTTGCCAAGGGTCACACAGCTAGTAACTCACTTAATTTCTCAAAAACTTTCTTCATTTGTTAAATGAGGATGATAATACTACCATTACTATCTTCTTTACAAGTTGTGAGAATGGAGTTTTGCAAACCTAAAAGTGATACACACACACAAACACACACGCCACATGCATGCATGTGTATATACAAACCTGAAAGTGAGATGTATGTGTGCATATCACTTTCAGGTTTGCAAAACTCCTTCCATATATGTGTGTGTACACATAGAAATATATACACACATATTACATGTATGTATGTTCATCTGTATACATACATACTTACATCTCACACACACAGAGGCAACTAGGTGGCACAGTGGACAGAGTGTCGGGACTGAAGTCAGGAAGATCTGAGTTCAAATGTGGCCTCACACTTACTAACTGTGTGACCCTGGGCAAGTCACTTAACCCTATTTTCTTCAGTTCCTCATCTATAAAATGAACTGGAGAAGGAAAAGACAAACCACTCCAGTATCTCTGCTAAGAAAACCCCAAATGGGGTCACAAACAGTTGGACAGGACTGAAAAAAAGACTGAGTAACAATATATCCATCTATATGTATATATTTTTTTTAAATCTACTTATGTTACTACTGTAGAAAGTTAGAACAAGATCATCAAGCCTGGGAGTTCTTAACTTATGGTCTATGAAATTTTGTTTTTGTTAATATTTCAATAATTGTATGCCAGTATAATTGGTTTTCTTTTTAATCCTATATATTTTATTTTTGCACTTAACATTGTTCTGAAAAATTCCTAGGCTTCACCTAACTGCCAAAAGTATCCATGACACAAAAAAAAAGGTTAAAAACTCCTGTCCTAGGCCAGATCCCTTGTATGACACATAGGAAACTGAAGCCCAGAGGATTAAAGTGATTTGCACGAGGGGCAAGGGGACCTGGAGTCAGCAAAACCCGAATTCAAATTCTGACTCAGAGGTGTACTAACTGTGTGAACCTGGACGAGTCACCTAACCTCTATTTGCCTTAGTTTCCTCATCTGTAAAATGGGAGTGATAATAGTGCCTTCCTCCTAGGATTGTCGTGAGGTCAAATGAGATAATATCTGTAAAGCACTTTACTAACCTTAAGGTTCTATATAAATGCTAGTTACTAAATTTGTGGTCACATAGCAGATGAGTGGCAGGACCAGGGCTGGGACCCCCCAGCGTGTGTGGGCCCAGTCTAATGTTCTTTCCGTTGTACTTCATTGCTATTTGTTGAGTGAGTGATTAATTATTCAATAGCTATTAGAATGATTCTCGAGCCTGTTTAAAGAAAGCACCCCCTGCCCTCATGCTGTCCCATGGTACCTGTTTTAATAGAGCTTCTCCGTCTCTGCTCTTCCCACAGACCAAGTACGGAACAGCTACTACCTCGGTGCTGACGGCTCCCTGAGGCTGATGCTGGCCAATGGCATGGAAGTGGCCTTACAGACTGAGCCCCACCTTTTGGCTGGCACTGTCAACCCCACGGTGGGCAAGAGGAACGTGACCCTGCCCATTGACAATGGGCTCAACCTTGTAGAATGGAGACAGCGCAAAGAGCAGGCCAGGGGCCAGGTCACCGTCTTTGGACGCCGACTGCGGGTAAGTGAGTGGATCCGTGAACTTTGAGCTAGAAGGGCCCTTTGAGACTACACAGTTCAGACTGCTGACTTTACAGATGAGGGAGATGAGAGCCAGAAAGGTGATGCCGTGTAGAGGGCCAGAGTTAGAATCAGAGCGGCCTGAGTTTGAATCCAACCGTAGGTGCTTACTTGCTGTGTGACCCTGGGCAAGTATCTTAACCTCTTTCTGCTTCAGTTTCCCCTTCTGCAAAATGTGGATCATAGTAGCATCCACTTCTCAGGGTTGTTGTGAAGATTAAATGAGATCACACATATGGAACACTTTGTGATCCTTAAAATGCTCTACAAACTCTAGCTACTATTGCTGTTAGTTGTTATACATAGTAACTATTGATGAATTTGTCATCAGTAATTAAATGATTTATTATTACTATTAATTATTATATGAAGTGACCTCCTCAAGTGACTGGTCACTCATGTTAGCAAGTTTTGGAACCAGGATGAACTTGTGTTCGACTTCAAACCCAGACCATGTTACCTGGGGTCAGTGAATTTTTTTAAAAATATATTTACTTTCAATTACATTTAATTTCCTTTGTCATCCTATATTTTTTATTTTGTGCATTTAAAAATATGATTTGATAAGGGGTCCATAGGCTTCTCCAGTGTGCCTAAAGGAGTCCATGGTACAAAAAAAAACTCTGCAGGGTGCATGGTCTTGGATTTTCCTAAGCAGTCACATCCAGTCAGTCAGCAAGCTTTTATTAAGTACCAACTTTGCACCAGATGTTGAACTAAATGCAGAGGCTACAAAGAAAAGTAAGAATAGCCCTTTGTTCTCAGGAAGCTTACCATCAAATGGGAGAGACAGCCTGCAAAAAACCATGTGCTGCAAACATGATATAACCAGAATGATGAGATAGTCAACATCAAGCCAAAAGAGAGGGCCATTGAGAGGTGGACGCTGGTGACGTTCTGTTTTGAGCATGTTGAGCTTGACGTGGAGGCAGAACATTTTGATTGGGATCTCAGGCAGGGATCTAAAGATGCTAGGGTGTGGACCAGGAGATGGATGAAAGCCAAAGATGCAGATTCGGGGGTCAACTGTATAGAGGAGATAATTAGATCCTTGGGAAAGAGTGTAGAAGCAGATGGGGAGTAGCCTCATTGACCCAGAGGATGCCGAGGCTTAGGGAGCAGGACGTAGATGGTGAACCAGTGAAGGAGACTGAGAAGGAGTGACCCAATAGGTAGAAGGAAAATGAAGAGAAAGGAGCATCCCAGAGCCCAAGAGAGGACAGACCGCCTAGAAAAAAAAAGGGGCTTGGTCAGTGGTATCTGGTGTAACAAAAGGTCAACCAGAGTGAACACTGAGAAGAGGCTTAAGTAATACTATAGTATCGTGAATTTATACCTGGAAGGGAAATTAAAGGTTATCTAGACCAGCTCCCTCCCCATCTTATAGATGAGGAGAGTGAGGCCCAGAAAGGTAAAGCATCACGTCCAGTTCTCTTTGCAGCATCATTGATAACCTTTGAGAAAGTCATTCCAATGAAAGACGGTGTTGAAGCCAGATTGCAAGGGATTGAGACACTAAAATCATCTAGAGGCAGTAACTTTATTTTTTAGGATTTTATCAGTTAAAAAGACAAAAAGATCAGGAGCGCAATTGAAGAGGATGAAAATCAAAGAAAGGACTTTTTGTTTTTGTTTTCTAAATATAAAGGAGATGTGAGCATTTTCGTAGGGAGCAGGAATTAGAGAAGGGATTGTAGGTGAGGGAGGATGATTTTGGGCAGATGGATCCCCAGAGTAGGAGCCAGGATCAAGGTGCAAGAGGAAGGGGTGGCTTTGGCTCCAACCCTTCATGGCTGTGCAGCCCAGGGAAAAGAATGACACCTTTCCTAAGCCTCGGTCTCCTTATCTGTAAAACAGCAATTCTATAATACTTTTCCTCCTTAATAAGATTGGTGCAGAAAGTACTTTGTAAAACTCTTCAGTACCATAGGAATGTGAGTTGTTATTCTTACTAACATTGCTGTTGTCTTTGTTACTGTAAGCGTTCGTGCTTTTGATGGACTTTTCAATCAGATGGTCTTTCAGGTTCCTTCCGGCTTCTCTGATTCTAAGTTGGCTAGAAACCCATGGCCACCTAGAATACCATCTGAAATTAAAACGTTATTGGAGGAAGGTGACAGGGGGAACCCTCCCAATAACGTAACTCATTTTTTTTACAGACAGGAACTTTTTAATAAAGAAGGATGTAAAATAATCTCTCTGCTGCCAACATAGTTACCAAGCTATCTGCTTAATTCAGTTTTATTTATTCATCCACAGAGCTGACACAGAGTCTCATAAGAGCCCCAGCTAAGAGATAACCACTCCCTTCCTCATCTTGGAAGCAGTGGGCAGTTAGGGCTGGACATTATAGGGGAGTCTTGAAGGATAACACAGCTAATGATCCCTTCCACTAATGAGAGCTGTCCTTCCCCGCCCAAAATTCTCAGTGTTTCCACCATGAGCCTAGCCCCAGCCTCCTGTGTTCTCAGCATCAATACTCATGCCTCATGGAAATTCTGTGTGACGATATTTTTTGTCTCCACAGTTGTGTCTGATTACCCCTGGGAAGACAGCCTTATTACAGCCGTGCCATCCTGGTCTCTACAGTTAGACTTGTCTCAGCATTTTCATTATAAATCCTCATTTTCAGGGCTTTGTAACTTGGATGCACAGAGGTTAGGGGTGGGAGTGAGTGGGGGGAATGCCATACACACACACACACACACACACATTCATACATATTCATACACACACATACACTCATTCACACACACTCACACACACACACACACACACACACACACACATATCTTTGCCTGCTTGGAGCTGCTCCTCTGCCATTTTTCTAAGTTGGGGGACTCAACAGAGAGAATGGAAAATTAACAAGTTGGGAAAGGTTTGGCAAATTCTCCTGAGACTCCAAAGAGCCCTTCTTTTAAATGAGTGGAGAGATGCACACAAGTCCTCAGCATTTGGAGTAAGGTCTTAGAAGAGACTCTTTTAAAGCCTGTTTTCCCACCAAGAAGGGTTGAGATGGCTTAAGAGATACACTGTGATGGGAAACCAAGTATTCCTATCTGTGACTAGATCTGCCTGCTGTCCTTAAGCCAGTCAAAAAGCAATTCAACCTGACACTTGTCTTGCTCCTTTGAGGTCATGTGGTACAATTCACCACTATTAATTGTACTTTTTTTTTAAGGCAGCAGAGAATAGTGGAAAGAGTATTGGCTTGGAGTGAGAAGGCCTGGGTTTAAGCCATGATTTCAATACTTAATAGCTTTGTGGTGACCCTAGACAAAGGATACTTCTCTTCAAGCTTCAGTTTCCTCATTTTTAACATAAGAGGGTTAGAATAGATCATCTCTAAAGTCCCTTGGGAATCCCAGGATTCTAAGGGAGCCACTAAGCAGAATTCTTAGGGCTAAAAGGTAGCTGCTTATCTTTACCAATCCTCAGGACAAATAAAATTGTGAGTAACGTTTATATAACATCCTCTATATGACAGGCTCCAAACTAAGTATTTACAATCATTATCTCATTCGAAGACTAGGTGGTACACTGGATAGTGTGCTGGGCCTGAAGCCAGGAAGACATAAGTTCTAATCTGCCCTCACACACTAGCTGTGTGACCGTTGGAAAGTTGCTGCCTCAGTTTCCTTATCTGTAAAAATGGGGATAATACTATCACCTACCTTCCAAAGGTGTTGGAGAGATAAATTAAGTTAATATTTATAAATTGCTACATAAATGCTAGCTAGCATTATTATTAGCTTATGATAATTTAATACTATTATTATTAGCTATTAATTAACTATTAATTGATGTAGGTATTGTTAATAGGTATAGGTATCATTATGCCCATTTTACAGATAAGGAAACTGAGGCTGAGGAATTATTTGTCCTATGGTTGCTCAGCGACTAGTATCTGAATCAAAATCTCAACCCAGATATTCCTTATTTCAAGTCCAGGATTCTTTCCTTTGGGTCACATGAGAAAGTTAGGGTGAAGCTATGTGGAGGTTCAGGAGCCTTGAATGCCAGGCAAAGAAGTTTGCTTTTACTTGGTAAGAAATAAGAAGATGCTAAAAGTTTTTAATTGAGGGCAACTATATCAACATATGATGGAGATTGTTCTTTTTTGTTGTTGTTAATAAAGATTATTCTGACAAAAAACAATTCTAGTGCATAATCATAAAGGTTGGTGGGAAAGCACATGAGATGTCCTATGACCTTTTTGCACATCAAATTAGAGAAGTCTGAGTTCTGGAGTCTTTGGGGTTTTTCTCATTTGTCTTCTTTATCTTCAGTAACTCTGTGCTTGGGATAGTTCTGGAGCTCAGAGGAACCTCTAGACAAGATGGAAAAGGCAGAATTCTTATTTAAAATCAGGCCTTACTTAGAAGATCTGAGATTTTTTTCCCAACTGTGGGGCGAAATTCTTATTTAAAATCAGACTTTACTTAGAAGATCTGTGATTCTTTTCCCAACTGTGGGCACTTCTACCACTGCACACTGCAAACCTCCTGTCTCTTAGTATGTGGCCTTCAGAAGTTGCCACAACCAAATAATCAGGGCTACTCTTAGGAGGAAGTGTGGTGTCCCGGATAAAGCATAAGACAGAGGTAGGAAACTTGGGTTTGGATCCTGACTTCTTCCTCTATATGTCTTTTGACTTTTCTGGGTTTCATCTTCCTCATCTGTAAGATGGGCATAGCATTAATTATACAATCTGTCTTCTATGGGTTGCTGTGAGAGAGACTGTTTGCAAGCTTAATGCACTGGAGAAGTGGGAGCTGGCATTATTAGGCCCCCATGGATGTCTTCCCAGCCATTTCCCTAAGGAGCATACCCAAAGGGATCTTGGCGAAGTCCCTAGGGATGGTGCCTCCAGTCATCGCCAGGAACACCGGCACAGGCAATGAGTACCAAGCCCAGGTGCCCAGGAGTGCAGCAGTCCAGACCCCTTCCAGTACATTGCCCCAGCATGCAATTCAATTTCCTTTGAAAGCCAGAAAAGCAGGGGATCCCAAAGGAATAGCAGTAAATCACAGCTTTCAGATTTTAATAAAGAAATGGAATTTTGCATCCTATTTCTGTATTTATGACTAACCCCATAGGTATCAGCCTGTGCAGCCAGTGACATGCCGCGCCAGGCCCTGCAGCTCACACTCAGGGGCCTGTTTAGAATTTCCCAGATGGATATGTACAGCCTTTTGGCTCATTTTCTTTCACTCACATTAGCCCCTGATTCTTTGATAACTATTTCATAAGCTCCCTATTGAAAGGACTAGAATGTTCTCAGGAGTACTGGGCTTTGTTATCCCATGATCTGAGTTAAAGTTTTACCCTTTACCAGCCTTAAGAGATTGCAGAAATCATCAGCCTCCATGAGCCTCCAGTTTCTTAGCTGAAAATGGAGGTAGTAATCTTTGCACTACCTACTGCGGCACCCCTTGTAAACTAGAACATGCTATAGAAACGTAGAATAATACTCTAACCGTATCCTAGAAGAATATTGGGCTGCAAGACAACAGGACTGGGTTTGAGTTCCAGCTCAGTCATTAAATTTCTATATCACGTTGCTCAAATCACTTGGACCCTCTGACCTTCCCTCCTATATAAAATGAAGACCATGGAGGCAAGGGCTCTAAAGTCCCTACCAGCCGTAAAATGCTATTATTTTATAAGTCTAGGGTCCCTTCTTTCATGCCATGACCTCAATCCTAAAGATGCTGCTAGGGCGCTTGAACCTTTGATGATACACAAAGGGCGCTAGGTGTGAAGTCAGAAGAACTAAGTCTGTATCCCAGCTCGTTCTGTAGCCTGCCTGCGTGACCTCTTCTTTCTGGATCACTGTTTCTTCTTCTGTAAAATGAAGGTAACTGTCTAGGTGGCCATTCCTCTTCTAATGTTCTAAGCATCCTTGTCGTTGTCCTAATTGCAAACCTTATTGCTTAAAGGTTTGCAAAGCTCTTTACGTAGATGAACTCATTTGGTCCTCGCAACTATCCTGAGAGAGAGATACTGTTATTATCCCCATTTTATAGATTAAAAAAACAAAGTCTAAGAAAGGTTAAGTGACTTGCCCAGGGTCACACAGCTAGTAGATGTCTGAGGCTGGGATCAGACTCAAGTCTTCCTGATTCTAAGGCCAATGCTCTATCCACTCTGCACCTGGCTGCCCGACACTCGTATGTTTCAGGCCCCTTCCACCTGGAGCATTTCTGTGTTGTAATATTCTGTATTCTAAGTCTCAAACATGCAATGTTCTAAGATCTTCTTCAGATTCAACAGTCTGGGAATTGAGATCCTCACTGATTTCTCTCTCCACCATTTCCACAGGTTCACAACCGAAACCTCTTGTCCCTGGACTTTGATCGAGTGACTCGGACAGAGAAGATCTATGATGACCACCGGAAGTTTACTCTTCGGATCCTGTATGACCAGGCTGGGAGGCCCAGCCTCTGGTCCCCCAGCAGTAGACTGAATGGTGTCAATGTGACCTACTCCCCAGGTGGCCACATTGCTGGCATCCAGAGGGGCACCATGTCAGAAAGGATGGAATATGACCAGGCAGGCCGTATCACATCCAGGATCTTTGCTGATGGGAAGTCCTGGAGCTACACTTACCTAGAGAAGGCAAGGCTTTTCTTCACTGACCTCTCCCAGGGAGGCTGTAACGGCATTCTGATGCCTGGGGCATGCTTTGCTGAAGTTGTAGTTCAGAAGAAAGTGTGCTGAATAAGGAGATCTGGATCCAAATCCCAGCTCTGATAATTCCTAGCTTGTAGGTGGTTCAGTGGATAGAGTATCAGGCCTGGAAGTCAGGAAGACCCATCATCCTGAATTCAAATCTGGCCTCAGACCCTTACTAGCTGTGTGACCCTGGGCAAGTCGCTTAACCCTGTTTGCCTCAGTTTCCTCATCTGTCAAATGAGCTAGAGAAGAAAATGGCAAACCACTCCAGTATCTTTGTCAAGAAAACAGCAAAAGGGGTCATGAAGAATCAGACAGGACTGAAAAATGCTCAACCAAAATCATAGGACCACAGATAAAAAAACCCGAGGCTTAGACATGTTTAGATAGTACTTTTATAGAACTTTAAGGTTTGCAAAAGATTTTACATATATTATCTCATTTGATAATATTTTTGCTGCCTACTTTGTAGGGTTGTTGGGAAGAAAATATTTCGCAAACCTTAAAGAACAATTGGAATATGAGCAATTATTCCTTCAGTACTTATTCAGCTGTATTACCAGTTAAACAAAATTTTTGATGAAAGAAATATGGCATAGTGATAAAAGCACGGGACTTAGGATATCTAGGTTCAGATTCTGGACCTAAAAATTAATCTGTGTGATCTTGGGCAGATGACTTCGCATCCAGTGGCCCTCAGTTTCCTCATCCATAAAATGGGAACAATAATAATTAATAATAATAATAAAAATAATGACTATACTGGTGTGATGGTGAATAAAACACTTTGGAAACTTCCAGTCACTCTGTGTTTATGATGATGACTGTCATTATTTCTTGGACACCTGCTCTGTGACTGGCCCAGCTCTGTGTTGGTCACTGGGAGCTACAGCAGTGAGATAGAACCCAGTCCCAGCCCTCTGGGTGCTTAGGTTCTAGTTCAAATTGGGAGATGAGTCATGGACTGTCAGGGGTGGGGCATCTGTGGCCTCAAGACCCTGTGTGGCCCTCTGGGTCCTCAGATGGGGCCTCAGCCACAGGTTCCCCACCCCTGGACTAGTTCAATATAGTGTAGACTTAAGAATGAGAGGTACAAAGGAGAGAACCAAGCAGAAAGCTAGGAGAGTTTTGAAAAGGAGAGAAATAGCAAAAATGAGGAAGCCTCCATGAATTTGACTGAGAAAAGAACAGCTTTGATGCTCTTAGTTTAGAAAAAAGTGTATGTATCAGCCCATTCTACCTTAGTCGTGGTTGTTTAGTTATCTTCAGTCATGTGCAACTCTCTGTGACCCATTTTATAGCTTTTTTGCCAAAAATAGTAGAGTGCTTTGACCATTTCCTTCTCCAAGTCATTTTACAGATGAGGAAACTGAGGCTCACAGGGTTACACACATAGTGTGATTGCCCAGGGTTACTCACATATTGAATGTCTGAGACCAGATTTGAACTCAGGAAGATGAGTCTTTCTGACTAGTAAGTTTCTGAGCATGGATTTGAACTCAGGTCCTCCTGATTCAAGGACTGGCATTCTATCCATTGTGCCACCTACCTACCCCATTTCCCTTAGGGGGTTCTGTCAAAAAAGCCAAATCCAGCTGAACCTCTCAGGGAAGCATGGGCACATCTCCCAAGAAGCTTCATCTGGGGGCACTGTAAAAGAATGGCCTTTTGAGGGGCTGCTAGGTGGCGTAGTGAATAGAGCACCAGCCTTGGAGTCAGGAAGACCTGAGTTCAAATCTGGCCTCAGACACTAGACACTTTCTAGCCGTGTGACCTTGGGCAAGTCACTTAACCCAAATTGCCCTGCCCTCTCCCCTCCAAAAAGGAAAAAAAAAAAAAGAATGGTCTTTTAAGCCTTCATAATCTTCAAGATCAAGAATCACCATCCATGGCTGACAATAGTATCACCTTCAGAATTAGAAGCCATTGGGATGGGAAGGAACCTTCTTGAGAAGCAGCTTTTAAAAGGAAAAACTTCCTAAGGCTCTCTTGTCCAGTGGCGTTTGCTCCCTGAATGCAATGTGGGCAGCATGAAGAACACTAGATTTAGAGTCTGGATTTGATTTGTAAGGTGGAGGAGGGGGGTAAAGAACTGGAGGTGTCCAGGCTGGGGCTGGAGGACCATTGGGGGGATCCTGTAGAGCGCTTTCCTACCGAGAGCATGAGCTCTCTTCAACTTAGAGAGTCTTTAATTCTGTGGTTTACTCACAGGGGAATGGGAAAAAAGGTGCTTTTCTGGATTTTAAAAGAGAAAATGGAAGGAGAAGACTGGGAATTACTAGGGACTGGAGGAGGCAACTTTTCTTTGCTTGGACTTGGGTAGCTTATACCTGACATTCTACTTTGCTTCTCTTTGGGAATTTGTCTTGGTACAAGTTGACCTTAGGAGACCATGTGGATCATTAGTTGATACCAATATTGTTTCAAAAACTATGTATTGGATGCCTAAGGTGTCCAGAGCACCATGCTGACCCATGGATGGAGTATAAAGCGTAGCCAAGACAGAGAGCCTGCTCTCATAGAACTTGCCATCTTACAGAGGACTAAGATACAAGCATGAGTAACCCAAATTCACAATGTGACATGATAGGTTTATTAGAGACGGCCAAGCAGAGACCTAGGTACCATCTGAAAATGAAAGGCTCATTACTGAGAGGAGAGATAATGGCTTCCTAGAAGAGGTAGCATTAGCTCTTCTTTTATTCATTCATTCATTCATTCAACAGACATTTGTTAAGTACTAACTTTGTGCAGAATATTGTGCTAGGGAGTTGGCTAGATTAAAAAAAAAAGGTAATACGTGATCACTGCTCATGCTGCTCACAGCCCAGTAGCTGGGTAAGAGACCAACACACATGACTATAATACAAAAGACCACATAAGTGCATTAAAGAAGTACAAAATGAAGTGTTGTGTGATTCCAGAGGGAACCAGAGACCATAGGCTCATAAATGTGGGGCTGGAAGGGACCTCAGCAGCTAATGTGAAGGTTATTGCCCACTAGGGGCATCAGAGAAGTCCATCTCAATAAGGATTTAAAGAATCGATAGAAACTCAGCAGGTGAAGGGGGAGAGGAAGGACATAAGTAACAGTGAGGACAAAGCCATGGAGGTGAGAATGCACAGAGCATGTCCAGGGAAGTAAAACACAGGCTATAATCTGTCTAGGCCTAAGCATATGTGAAAGGGTGGGAAGTTAACTTAAGGGTGGTCAGGCCAGATACCACTTGGAATCACCCCTTCCTCCTCTTTCTCACCCTGTTTCCTTTCCTCTTCTCCAGTCCATGGTGTTGCTCCTCCACAGCCAACGACAATACATCTTTGAATTTGACAAGAATGACCGCCTGTCCTCTGTGACTATGCCAAATGTGGCCCGGCAGACTCTGGAAACCATCCGTTCCATTGGTTACTATCGTAACATCTACCGGCCCCCTGAGGGCAATGCCTCAGTCATCCAAGACTTCACTGAGGACGGGAACCTCCTCCACACCTTTTATTTGGGCACGGGCCGGAGGGTGGTCTATAAATATGGGAAGCTGTCAAAGCTGGCCGAGATGCTGTATGACACCACCAAGATTGGTTTCACTTACGATGAGACGGCAGGCATGCTCAAGACTATCAATTTACAGAATGAAGGGTTCACATGTACCATCCGCTACCGGCAGATCGGTCCCCTGATTGACCGCCAGATCTTCCGGTTCACAGAGGAGGGGATGGTGAACGCCCGCTTCGACTACAACTATGACAACAGCTTCCGGGTGACAAGCATGCAGGCCGTGATCAATGAGACCCCACTGCCCATCGACCTCTACCGCTATGATGATGTGTCGGGAAAGACCGAGCAGTTTGGCAAGTTTGGGGTCATTTACTACGACATTAACCAGATCATCACCACAGCGGTCATGACCCACACCAAGCACTTTGACGCCTACGGGAGGATGAAGGAGGTCCAGTATGAGATATTCCGGTCCCTCATGTACTGGATGACGGTGCAGTATGACAACATGGGACGGGTGGTGAAGAAAGAGCTGAAGGTGGGGCCGTATGCCAACACCACTCGCTACTCCTACGAGTATGACGCCGATGGACAGCTCCAAACTGTGTCCATCAATGACAAGCCCCTGTGGCGTTATAGCTATGACCTCAACGGGAACCTGCACCTTCTGAGCCCCGGGAACAGCGCCCGCCTCACCCCGCTAAGGTACGACCTCAGAGATCGAATCACCAGGCTGGGTGACGTCCAGTACAAGATGGATGAAGACGGCTTCCTGAGGCAGAGGGGCAGCGACGTCTTTGAGTACAACTCAGCAGGCCTGCTCATTAAGGCATACAACCGGGCCAGTGGGTGGAGTGTGAGGTACCGCTATGACGGGCTAGGGAGGAGGGTGTCCAGCAAGACTAGCCATGGCCACCACCTCCAGTTCTTCTACGCGGACCTGACCAACCCCACCAAGGTCACCCACTTGTACAACCATTCCAGCTCGGAGATCGCATCCCTCTACTACGACCTCCAGGGTCACCTGTTTGCCATGGAGCTCAGCAGCGGAGATGAATTCTACATCGCCTGTGACAACATTGGGACCCCACTGGCGGTATTCAGCGGCACCGGCTTGATGATCAAGCAGATCCTGTACACTGCTTATGGGGAGATCTACATGGACACCAACCCAAACTTCCAGGTCATCATTGGCTACCACGGCGGCCTCTATGATCCACTCACCAAGCTCGTCCACATGGGAAAGAGAGATTACGATGTGCTGGCAGGTCGCTGGACCAGCCCAGACCATGACATGTGGAAGCGCCTGAGGAGCAACAATATCATGCCCTTCAACCTCTATATGTTTAAAAACAACAACCCCATCAGCAACTCTCAGGACATCAAGTGCTACATGACGGGTGAGTTTTCTGTTTGTCTCTCTCACGAAGTGACTCGTAAGATGGTGCAGGTGCTCGGCAAGTACTTTTCCACAGAGTTAAACTGCATCTGCCTGAGTCCCAAGATGCCCCTTTAAGTAGATGGTTCTATCCCTGCTACCAGCTAGCTCTGTGATCAAAGAATAATAATAATTAATAATAATAACTAACATTTGCTCAAATGTTTGTGCTTTACAAACACTGACTCATTCCCTCCACAACCCTGAGAGGTTTAATGATTTAATAATACTATTATTATTATTATTATTATTATTATCCCCATTTTATAGTTGAAGAGACTGAGGCAGAGAGCGTAAGTGACTGCCCAGTGCTCTATCCACTGTGCCACCGGGCTGCCTCAACGCTAGTCACCTCTTAAGGCTTCAGTTTCCTCTTCCATAAAATGCAAAGGGTCTGCTTCAATAATTGCTATGGTCCCTTCCGGCTCTAAAATTCTGTTTCATGGTGTTCTGTCTTCTTGGTGCTTCCCAGCTCTGATGTTCTATGTTGTGTTATAATAATGTTACAATAAGCCAGGTGGTGCCATGGTGCACAGAGCACTGGACTTGGAGTCAGGAAGAACTCACATCTGGCCTCATCAGATACTTACCAGCCAGATGACCCTGGGAAACCAATTAACCTTTGACTACCTCAGTCTTCTCAACTGTAAAATGGGTATAATGCTTTCCAGGGTTGTTGTGAGGAGAAAACTAGATATTTGTGAAGTGTTTAGTACAATATCTGACCTATAATAGGCACTTAATAAATGCTTGTTTCCTTTCTTCCTTCTAGTCTATTCGAGGGTCCCTTTCAGCTCTGACATTCCATGTGCTAAGGTCCCTCCCAGCCGTGACATTCCATGTTCTAAGGTCCCTCTCAGCCCTGACATTCCGTGTTCTAAGGTCCCTCCCAGCTCTGACATTCCATGTTCTAACATCCCTCCAAGCTCGGACATTCCATGTTCTAAGGTCCCTCTCAGCCCTGACATTCCATGTTCTAAGGTCCCTCCCAGCCCTGACATTCCATGTTCTAAGATCCCTCTCAGCCCTGACATTCTGTGTTCTCAGGACCCTCTCAACCCTGTCATTCCGTGTTCTCAGGACCCTCTCAGCTCTGACATTCTATGTTCTAAGGTCCCTCCCAGCCCTGATATTCCATGTTCTAACATCCCTCCCAACTCTGACATTCCATGTTCTAAGGCCCCTGTCAACTCTGACAGTCTTTGATCTAAGGGCCCTCCCAGCTCTGGTACATTCTTCATCCTCAGGCCCTCCTAGGTCTTATATCCTGTGCCCATACCAAGAAAGAGGAGGAGGGGAAGGGGAGAAGAGAGAAAAAGGTCGTTACTTTTGAAGGGCCCGTTGTTAAACATGAATATTTTAGCCATTGTACACTTCATGGTGGGAAGCTTTGCTGCCAGCCTTGGAAAAACCCGATGGGTTGAGCTGGCATTTCCATTACATCCGTCTGCATTAAGCACTCCTCTTGCCATGCCCTCAGATGAGTTTACTGTGAAATGTGTTGGCAGGTTACTGTAGCTGAAAAAAAAACCTCAGTGTGATATGAAATGTACTTTTCTGTCAGAGGAAGGGAGAAAAAAGTTGTCACTGCCTCTTGGCAAATAAACTAGTCCCTTTTTCCCTTTCTCTCCTCACCAGCCTTCCCCCCTAAACACACACACACACACACACGTGTGAGCACACACACACACACACACACACACTCACTTTGTCTCTCTCTCCCTCTCTCTCTGACCCTTGACTACTTAATAAAAACATATTTTCTACAGAGCAAGTAGATGGCTTCAGGATGTGCTATGGTGAAAAGAGCCACGTAATTCAGGGACATCAGACAATCTGAGTTACTAGGTGGTATAGTGGGTAGAGCCCTGGACCTAAGACTCAGGAAGTCCTGAGTTCAAATCCAGCCCCAGACACTAGTTGTATGACCCTGGATGAGTCACTAAACCACTGTCTGCCTCCGTTTCCTCATCTGTAAAATGGGGGTAATAACAGCACTTACCTCCCATGATTTTTGTGAGGGTCAAACAAGAGTATTTGCAAAGTGCTTTGCAGATCTGAAAACACTAGATAGTGTAAGTGCTTACCATCAACATTTTTTTAAAAAAATTTTTATTCTTCTACAGATTTACTATGTGATCTTAGGAAAGGCAACCTCCCTGAACCTCAGTTTTCTCATCTGTGAAATGAGAGAGCTGATCAAAATGAACTCTAAGGTCCTTTCAGTACAAAGGTCCTCTGATTCTTGAATAAGAATCTGGTCCCATTTTTCTCAGCTTCTGACGTGCCCCCTGACCCTTCTCTTGCCTTTGTATGTGTAAGAATCCCACACTGCAGCCACACCTCAGGATGGGCTAGGCTCTGGTCTCTGTCCACCCTTGGCCTCAATCCGTGGAGGAGATTTCTCTGAGACTAGAGGGAGGGAAGGAGTGAACACCTTTTTCAGGATGCTTGCCAGATGTCCTGACTCTTCTTTAGGAAATAGGGCTTCATGAGCTGAGGATGTAAGGCCTCAGTGTTTGGAATTCTTGGAATCCTAGAATCTCCAGATTGGAAGATTCTAAAAGTTAGTGGACCCTTGTTCAGATTCACGTTCAAAGGTCCTAGGATTCTATGACCTCAGAGGTCAATGCGTCCAATCTTCTCTGGAACACTCTTTAACATCCAGCCTTTGCTTAAGGAATCCATAACCTCCCACAACATACCCCATTCCTCTTTGGGACATCTCTATATGGAGTCAAAACTGGTCTCCCAACCACTACTGGTTTTCCTCCTAGGGCCAAGCAGGAAAAGTCTAATCCCTCTTTAACACAACAGCCTTTCAGATACTTGAAAACAACTACCACGTTCCCCACAAAGTCTTCTCTTCTTCAGGCTAAACGTCCACAGTTCTTTCATCCAGTCTTTGGATGGTCTGGTCCTGGGTCCTCTCACCATCCTGCTTACCTGCCACGTTTGTTTTGTTCTCTTCTTTCTATAACCCTTTGGACTTACTGCTCGTTTTATTACAAACTGAAATAACTGGTTTTTCTGTCATTCATATTAGGTTTGAAATCCCTGATGGCAGGATGCTGCCAATGCTTAAATTAGGTAGTGTCTTTCATTCCATCCCCTTCCTTAAAAGTGAGAGGACTGTGAAACCTTAGAATCCCTGAAAGTGCACTCTGGAAGGGACCATAGAAAGTCAAATGAATGTAGAACACAGAATGATAAAAATGGAAAAGGATGGAAAGCCTCTAATATTTAGCACTAGAGGGGACCTTAGAATAGAGAATTTTAAAAAGAGAAAGGGCCAGAAAACCTCTAATACTATTGCCGGAAGCAACCTTAGAACATGGAATGTTAAGAATGGAAACAACCAAAACCAAAACAAAACAAAAACCATTTCATTAGAGCTAGAAGGGTATTAGAAATGGAAGGATCCAGGGAACTTAGAACAAGAGAGCCAGAAGAAACCTTAGAACATAGTGTACTGGAGCAGAAGGGCACTCAGAACCTAAGAGCTGGAAGGAGCCTTAAAAGATAGATTAATATATTATGAGGGCTGAAAGATTCCTTAACTATCATTAATACAACTTCCTGATTAAAATCAGAGGAATCTGGGCCCCAGAGGCCACCAGATAACTTGTGGAAAGTCATGTGGCTAGTTAGGATGGCAAACCCAGGATTAGAACCCAGGTCTCCTGAGTTCCAGGTGGAGAATTCTCTCCACACACCACCGAACATGAGATTTGAAGCTGAGAGGGACAGAGGCCTCGTGAGATCTTTCCTGAGGTCACACAACTAGGCAGCAGCACCAGGGTTTTTCGGGTCCATGAGTTCTGACTCTCCACCCAGTACCCCTGCCTCTCTACCACAGCTGGTTCCCCACTTCAATTCACAGGGAGTCTGTGGTTTTTTACACCATGTGATGGATCCTAAAATCCCCAGCCCAACTGAGAGAAAAGCACCAGTTGAAAACGCAAAATGAGCTTTCCAATTGTCCCCTAAAGGTGCATTGTGGGAGGTGTGCATTTCCCACCATCCCTTGTAAATGTCTTCAGCTCTATCTTGACCTGCCTCCTCTTCCTAGAAGTCTCTCTCGCTTCTGCAAGAAGGATTCTTTTCCAAACTATAGCTGCAGATGTGGGTCCTCATCCCCAGGCAAACTGGAGTTTATGGATGTTTTTTCTGTTTTGTTTGGTTTTTTAATTTCCCCAAGAACCATCTGGTAGCCTTCAAATAATGTGCAATCAAGGAAAAAGCTGCCCTGCCAGCAAAGTTTGGACAATGAAGACTATGCAGAGGAGCCTACTTGCCTATGACCAACTTCTGAGAGGCCTGGATTCTAAGCAGACTTGGACTTGGAATGTTCCTTAGATCACATCCCAGGGTCTGCCCCCTTAGAAGTTGTGCTGCCTTGGGCAAGACAGTTCAGCTCTCTGAGACTCAGGTTCCCCATCTGTAAAATGGGGATGATAATATATTCGCTCTGCCTGTTTTGTAAAGATCAGAGGAAATAAGCGCCAAGTACGTTGTGAATCCTAAAACCCGATGTGACTATCAGCCACAGCTTTTAAAATTATTAGATAAGTGAAGATGTGGGCCTCTTTTTTTAAACCTGTATTATTGTATTGGAAATCACTTGTCAAAGATAACTATTTCCTGCAATTGTTTTGACTTCTTTCCCATTCCAGATGTCAACCGCTGGCTACTTACCTTTGGATTCCAGCTGCACAATGTGATTCCTGGATATCCCAAGCCAGATACAGACGCCATGGAGCCATCCTACGAGCTTATCCACACACAGATGAAAACCCAGGAGTGGGACAATAGCAAGGTAATCTGTGAGCGCTGCTGGGAGTCCTGTTTCTTCTAACCCTAGAAACTAAATTCCAAGATCTCTGTCAAAATAAAATAGATGCAAAAACTGCATGATAAATTTTAGAGTTGGAGAACTTGGTTTTGAACCATATCTTTGCCACTAATACCTGTATGACCTTGGCCAAGTAACTTTCCCTGCCTGGGCCTCAGTTTGTCGGCCTAGGTATCTGAAGGTCTCTCCCAGCTCTGACATTTCTCTATTCTAAGGTCCTTTCCAGCTCTGACATTCTATGTTCTAAGGTCCCTCCTACCTCTGACATCCCGTGTTCCAAGGGCCCTCCCAGCTCTGGCATCCTGTGTTCTAAGGCCCCTCCCAGCTCTGGCATCCTGTGTTCCAAGGACCCTCCCAGCTCTGACATTCTGTGTTCTAAGGCCTCTCCCAGCTCTGACATTCTGTGTTCTAAGGCCTCTCTCAGCTCTGACATTCTGTGTTCTAAGGGGCCTCCCAGCTCTGACATTCTGTTTTCTAAGGCCTCTCTCAGCTCTGACATTCTGTGTTCTAAGGGGCTTCCCACCTCTGACATTCTGTGTTCTAAGACTCCTTCCAGCTCTGACATTCTGTGTTCTAAGGCCTCTCTCAGCTCTGACATTCTGTGTTCTAAGGCCTCTCCCAGCTCTGACATTCTGTGTCTAAGGCCCCTCCCAGCTCTGACATTCTGTGTTCTCAGGCCCCTCCCAGCTCTGA
>CM053588.1:102462891-102492204 GCA_028646515.1 Pseudochirops corinnae
GCTCTGACATTCTGTGTTCTAAGGCCTCTCTCAGCTCTGACATTCTGTGTTCTAAGGCCCCTCCCAGCTCTGACATTCTGTGTTCTAAGGCCTCTCTCAGCTCTGACATTCTGTGTTCTAAGGCCCCTCCCAGCTCTGACATTCTGTGTTCTAGGGTCCTTTCCAGTCCTAACATTCTATAATCTAAGATTCCTCCCAGTCCTAACCCTGTAAGATTCTATTCCATTTCATTATATGCTAGCCATCCTGTCACAAAGCAATTACTGGGACTCCCTCACCATCTTCAAAGCAGAAAATTTCTTTTCTTCTGCCTCCAGAGTGGAGCTCTTCTTCTCCCTCTTAATTTTTTGCAGATGTGAAGAATCAGTGCTTTGAAAGGCCTTAGACATCAGCTGTATTTATAATATAATAGAAGCAGCCCTGGAGTCAGGGCTCCTGAGTCCCATGTCATCTCTGCCAATTACTAGCTGTATAACTTTGAACAAGCCATCCCCCTTCGCTGTGCCTTGGTTTCATAATCTGTAAAATGGGTACCATAATACTACTTATGCTATCAACCTCCCAGGGTTGTTTTAAGGAATGTGTGTTTGAAAGTGTGACATGTTATAGAAATAGAAGCTGCCCTCATGTAGGCATTTAAACCTTCTGTCCCTGCTAAATACTGTGTTGATCTAAATGTCAGTCTGTAGCATTTTCTCATTCCTCCCCCAAAATATTCTAATTTATGTACACCATTCCCACAAAGGAAAACCCAAAAGATACATTCAGAGAGGGGACCGTGTTCTGTTGAGAAAGTAGACAATAGTGAGCCTAGGGTTGAGACGCTGGGACATTACAGAGTCACAGAAACTTTGATCCTTGCCACCTCTCTCCCCAGGGAAGACATGTGGCACCCAGGGACTCCCTGCCACCCAGAACTGCCGTAGCATCTTTAAAGCTGGATGGAACCTTCCACATCCTATGGTTCCTTTTTTTACCAAGGAGGATGCTGAGACCCAAAGATGCCACATGACTCATACAATACCAGGACTGAAAGGGACTTTGATCATTATCTAGTCCAGCCCTGGTCATTTTACAGATGAGGAAACTGAGGTTTGAGGACATTGAATGATTCCCATTTCACAAAACTTGATCCCAGGCTGCCTCACTCCCAGTGTCCAGATGGATATTCTTTCTCTTCCACCACACTGAATGTGTCATCCTTTACACAGAAGAGCGAAGGCACCACCTTTAGAATGTCTCTGGCTACTTCCTTCTCGGTGCCACATTAATTCTTCTGCCCCGCTCCTTGTTCAGATAATTCAATAGAATCTCATCAGTGGGAGCCAGCTACCATCAGCTTCTGATGCCCAGATCATTTTTACCCAACCATAGTTTGTGTGGAAAATGTCCTGGGGTTTTAGCGGACTGTAAGCTCAGCTTGAGACAACAGTTGACATGACATGGCAGCCAGGAACACTAAGGCAGCCTTATACCACGTTGATGGTAGTGTGATGTCCAGAACCAGAGAGGGAATGGACCCACTGTGTGCTTAGTTAAGCCCCTTCCAGAGTATTTGTTTAGTTCTGGGCGTTAGCTTTGTTGTTGCTGAGTGGCTTTTCAGTTAGATCTGACTCTTTATGACTCCACTTGATATTTTCTTGGCAAAGATACTGGAGTGGTTTGCTGTTTCCTTCTCTGGCTCATTTTACAGATGAAGAAACTGAGGCAAACAGGATTCAGTGACTTGCCCAGGGTCACACAGCTAGTAAGTGTGAGAGGTCACATTTGAACTCAGATCTTCCTGATTACAGGCCTAGCACTGCACCACATAGCTTCCCCATGTTTCATTTGAGGAAGGATGTTAACAATCTGGAGCACACCCAAAAGAAGGTCGATAGAATGGTACTGGGACTGAGAACCGTGACATACAAAAAACTAGGAGTGTTTAGCCTAGAGAAGGAATGGGAGGGTGGGAAGGGAGTAGAGGGAGAAGAGACATGATGATTGTTTGCAAGTACTCAATCTGTTCTCATGTAAAAGAATGATTAGACTTACTCTACTTGGTCCGCGAGAGAAGGGACTTTGGATACAAGGTGCAGAGAGACAGATTTAAGCTTGATGATGGCCTCAGACGCTAGTTGTGTGACCTTGGACAAGTCACTTAATTCTGCCTCAGTTTCCTCATCTCTAAAATGAACTGCAGAAGGAAATGGCAAACCACTCGAGTATCTTTGTCAAGAAAACCCCAAATGGGGTCATGAAGAGTCAGAAAAAAACTGAAAATGAAGAACAAAAAGGAAAAAAAAATAACAAATTATAGCTATTCTAAAGGGAAATGGGCTACTTCAGTGATTTTCCCATTACTTGAGGCCTTCAAGCAGAGGCTTGATTGGACTGGTTTATATATACTGGATTATACTTATTATTTAATCTGATTCAACGAACATTTATCAATTAACAGTACCCATTTGTCAAGAATATTATAGCTGAGGATTCCTGCTCAAGTCCAGTTTGATGAAGATGGTTCTTTGCACTCTGATGGTCTGTGGTGTGAGGAGCCCCTCTCTCTTTCTCCATCTCCACAGCCTGGGAGCCTTCCTCTGGTCCCTCTGGGATCTAAGGAGTACCGACGGAACTAACACTCACTTGTCTCTCATTCCTGTTACGTGACCTGATTGGCCTTTGCCAATTAGACTCATCCTTGTTGACTCGCCATGTCAATGGATTATTGATTCTGGCCCTTGGCAGGCACAGGGGATCTTTGTTGTGAAGTGAGCTCTAGTTTTCATGAAACTCGAGGAAATAATTGTGCTCAGACAAGGTTCTATTAATTATAAAGAGCACTTAACTTCAGTGAGAAGCCACTTTCCAGGGCCCCTGACAGTCAGCTGGATAATTTCTGAGAATGGGGCTTCCCCCAAGCTCCCAGGAAGCAGGGGAGCATCATATTGGAAGTGGTCATCGCATCTTATGAGAGCCTTCCCTGAGTGTCCTTTTTGTACCCTTCTTAAGATAGACAGTTTCGCAGGGCTGGGGAACTTGCAGCCACAAGGCCACAAGGTCCTCTAGGTCCTCAAGTACAGCCCTGCCCTTTGACTGAAGCCCCACTTCACAGAACAAATGGAATCTGTGGCCTCGAGGCCACATGTGTCCTTCTAGGACCACAGTTGAGGACCTATAGGGCCTCATGTGGCCTCAACACAGCAGGGTCCCCACCCCTGGTTTAAGGGATCTCTAGGCCCTGGTAGCCAGGTTGGCACAAAGCAGAACTGCTAAGTAGACTATTCTGAGTGTTCCTTTCTTCCCTTTTCCCTGTTTACTGATAGACCTATTTGTTTAGGCACCTGAATGCCTAAGTTCCTTCCTGTAATGTCATTTCTCATTTCCCTTTCCACTCACCCCAGAAATCAATCAGTCAGTTAACAAGCATTTATTAAATACCAATCATGTGCCAGGTCCTGGGCCAGTTCCTGGGAGTGCAAATACAGAAGTGAAATGGCTCAAACATCTAAGACTTTCTATTGGAGGGAAGGAAGAGAGCTGCCCTATGTTCACAGATAAGCAAATAGAGGATATATAGAAAAGAAGTACAGAGTGATTGGAGAGGTTGACAGTACAATTCAAGGAATAAGAAAAGGCTTCTTGAGGGAGGTGGCATTTGGGCTAAGCCTTGAGAGAAGGAAGGCATTCCAGGAGGCCGAGGGGAAGACGGAGAGAGAACATGGCAGGCATGGGGAGTAAGGAGGAGGAGTATGAATGTCACGGATGGTGACTGGCAAGCAGACAGGTTTGACTAGAACACAGAGGCTCCAAGGGGAACTCATCTGTAATCAGACTGAAAAGATGGGCTGCAGCCAGATTAGGTGAAGGGCTTTAAGTGCCGAACAGAGGAGTTTATAGTTTAATCTTCTTTTATCCTAAGATCCCCCTTAATGCTAGTGCCTTCCTTTGCTTAATTATCTCCAGTCTATCCTGTCCGTAGCTTGTTTGCACAAAGTTGTTTGCATGTTGTCTCCCTCATTAATCTGAGCTCTTGGCGAGTGGGGACTGCCTTTGTCTTTCTGTATATCCCCAGAACTTGAAAAGAGACCTGGCACATAGTAGGCACTTAGTAAATGCTTATTAACTGACTGACTGAACTAATAAGGCAGTAGTGGACTAGTAAACCTTTTTATGCAAGAGAATTACAAGGGCAGGCTACGCTTTAGGAATATCCATTTGTATGGAGGAAAGATTACAGAGGGCAGAGTCTGGATAAAGGGAGATCAATTAGGGAGTGGTAGTTCAGGGGGAAAGTGATGAGGGCTAAAATGAGGCTAGTGACTGGTAAGGGACAAGAAGGAGATGGATGTGAGAGGTGTTAAGGAATTTTAATGGATGTAACTTGTCAAGTAATTGGAAGTAAGAGTGTGAGAAGTTGAGATTGCAAGCCTATGTGACTAAAAGAACTATGGCACCCTGACCAGAAGCAGGGAGGCTAGAAGGAAGGCCAGATTTAGGGCAAGAGAGGCTGAGTTCTGTTTGGGGTGTGTTGAGTTTGAGAGGCCTACGAAACATCCTGGTGGAAATGTCCAGCCAGCAGCTGGTCATGCAGTACAAGAGCTCAGGAGAGAGGTGAGGGTTGGGTATGTGGGTCTGGGAGTCATTTGTATAGAGGGGATAATTAAATCTGTGATTGCTGATGGGATCACTGAAAAATAAAGTTAAGAGAGAAAAAACAATAGGACTCAGGGGAAGTGTTGGTTTACCCCTCCATAGGGAGTGAGGTGCGGGTGATGGTATACAAAGAGACTGAGAAGGATCAGTGAAGTGGGTGAAAAGCAGCCTATCAAAGCAGAATCACAGAACTCAAGGAGGAGGGAGCATAGAGACAAAAGGAATCACCAGCAGGGGTGGATGCTTCAGAGCAGTCAGAGGGAATGAGAACTGAGAAAGAACCATTGGATTTAGCAGTGAAGAGATCATTGCTGACCCTAGAAAAAGCAGTTTCAGTCTACTGGTATGGAAGAGAGCCAGGAACAAGGAACTGATGGAAGAATGAACATAGACAACTTTTTCTGGGAGTTTTACTGTGGAAAAAAGACATAGGAGAGTAGTGAAGGGAGGACAGGGTCATGTGAAGGGGTTTTTTGGGTTTGTTTTCAAAGGAGGAGAGAGATTTAGACGTATTTGTTAGGCAGTAAGATAGGAGCCAGTGGATAAGGAGAACTTGAAAGTCAGGGAGGGAGCAATGAATGAAGGGCCAAACTCGCAGAAAAGGCAGGAAGGGATGAACTGAAGTAGAAGGGCTGGAGCTGTCAAAGAGACGAAATACCCCATCCCCTAAAAGGCAAGAGCAGGTGAGAAAATGAAAGGGGGTACCAAAGTGATGGGAGGCAGCTAGGTGTCTCAGTGGATAGAGCACTGGGCCCGGGCTTGACTTTGCCTTGAGTTCAAATTTGGCCTCAGACATAGCTGTGTGACCCTGGGCAAGTCACTTAACCTCTGTTTACTACTGGAGAAGGAAATGGTGAACCACTCCTCCGTCTTTGCCAAAAAAAAAACATGAACAGTATAGTCTATAGGGTCATGAAGAGTCAAAAATCACCAAGTGACTGAACAATAATCCCAATCAGAAGACAGAAGGAAGTTGGGTAGATGCAAGCTATGATGTGGAGAAATGCTGGTAGATATTAGTCTTACGACAAGGTTTTAAGTAGCCTCTGTGGAGATAGAACCATTCAGTATACAGCAGGGAGAGCTCACTTGAGGCTGGGTAATGTGGATTTGTAGTGAACCCAGGCTTCCTCCACGAACATTCCTGTAGCACATGAGCAAGAAGGGAGGAAGGCAGATGATGGAGTGTTAGAATAGGGCTGAGGTTTGGAAAAGTATGGATAATGAGTATGAATATGAATCGCTGTATGGATAGTGATGGGACAATGGAACAAGGGATTCAAGAATCAAGGGTAGAGTAAAGCTGAATTGGCCAGCTAAAGGATAAAGGTTTTGAAGAGAAGACAATGAGACCATAGTAGAAACAAAGGCCTGGGAAAGCAGGGAGGGGTGGAGTGACTGGGGTTTTAGTGAGAATGGATAATAGACTTAGGAGGAGTGAGGAACCAGGAAAGATGAGATGATCAGAAAAGGGAATTTCAATTATGGACTGTAGAGATGAAATATTTGAGGGTGATGATGAGATCAAAGGCATGCCCATCACTGTGTGTGGCTGAGGCAGAGTGAAGTATACAGCTCACGGAAGTTGAGGTTGATGTCCGGGGAGGCACTGGTATTTGAGGGGACATCATTGAGTAAATTGAAGTCCCCAAGGAGAAGGACAAGGATTAGGGTAGAGAGGACTATGATGAGTCAAGGACTAAATTCAAATTATTCAGTCACCTTGTTGTCTAGACCAAATCTCTCAATCTTGTCCACAAGAATAACATGAGAGACTTTGCCAAATGCTTTGCTAAAATAATTCTACGCAAACTATATCTACAACATTCTCCTGAAGTCTGGAGTGACCTGTTCTTAATGAAGTCATATTGGATCTTTGTGGTCACCAGAATGTTCTAAATATTCTCCAGCAATCGATCCCTTGAATAATATATTCAAGAATCAAAATCAAGATCATCTGCCTATAAATCTACAGGCTTCATTCTTTTACCATTTTTGGAAATCAGAACAAGATTCATCCTTCTCCAGCCCTCTCCCATTCTCCATGCTCTTTCAAAGATCCTTGACAGTGGTTTTCATAATCAAACGTGCAGGTTCTTAAAGTCTATCATTCATCTCTCTGAACTCAGCAGTGGCTAGGTTCTCTCTCAGCTGTCTTCCTGCCTATCTCAGTTACATTGATTCTGTCCTTTTCAGTCCAAAAAGTGTTGTTCTTTTGTGTAAGAAGGCAGGAAAAATATAGGAGCTAAGTGACTGCCTTCTGGCACTGAAAAGTAGCCCCATCCTCCTCTCCTTATTTTGACTTTAGTTAAAGCCCCTGTTGTTCCCTTATCTTTCCTTAATGAGCCTCTGCACTCCTGATACTATCGTGCACCTCTGGGCCATACTTTTATATTCATTCTATTATCCACCCTCTCCTGGGTGTGTCTTTTTAAACTCTATAATTGGTGGATGAGTTTCCATATTGATCTCTTTGGACAACTCTTCTTTTTTCCTCCTTAAGTACCTTTTCTGAGAGTTTACTAAATATCCTTTTTTCTCTGAACCTTTTGAAAACTATGCTCCCCAAATCTAGCATGTGAGTCTATCTGTCTGTCTGTCTATCTGTCTATCTGTTTATCTATCCATCTATCTATATGTTATTGTTTAGTCATTTTCAATCGTGTCCAGCTCTTTGTGACCCCTTTGGGGGTTTTCTTGGCAAGGATAGTACTTTGCCACTTCCTTCTCCAGTTCATTTTACAGATGAGGGAACTGAGGCAAGCAGGGCTTAGTGACTTCCCCAGGGGCACACAGCTAGTAAGTATCTGAGGCAGGATTTGAATACAAGATGAGTCTTCCTTATTTCCAGGTCCTGCTATCTATCCACTGTACATGTATACATTGTGTCATATTGTGTCTATATGTTTATGTATTCATATGTGTGTATACATGTGTATCTATGTGTATGTGTGTATACATGTATGTATATGTCCATATAAAATATACAAGGACTGCACTTAAGGATATAGAAGGCCTTGTGTGGCCTGAAGGCCACAGGTTCCCCACCCCTGGACTAAACTATATAGTATATATGTATGTACATAGTATATAGTATATATGTGTGTACCTGTGCATATCTACAGGTAATATAGCTACATACCCAAACTTCCTGTCCTCTGTTTCAAATTCTAAGACAGAGTAGTCACTTCTTCCCAAAAATTCCCATCATTTCCATCCCAAACACAATTTTTTCCTTGGTTTTATCAGGTCTAGCATATCAGTTCCCATAGTTGTCTCCTCCTGTCCCGTCCCTGCTTGAAGCCTTTTGGACAAGATTTGCAAGACTCCAAATAAATATATTTTTCCCAGCCCTTACTGAGCAAGTTCTATCCCAGACTGGGGGCCCATCATCCATCTATTATAAACTGTCATCAGAAACACAAATCCCATTCACAGAAACAGACTCACCTGCTAAACCTGACTCTCAGTTCTGAAACCCTGCCCTTTGGTCAGCTGTGGTCATCAAGATGCTGCCTGTTCTCCTGAAGCATTTGACTTCTTTCCCAAGAATTTATAATCTTCCTGCCCCACCCCCTCATTTTTAAAGCTGAAGAAAAATGAGGCCCATAGAGATGAAGTGACTTGGCCAAAGTCTTATAGCAAGCTAATGACAGAGCCCAAGTTTCTCAATTCCCAGCACTATAATGCTATTCCCAGGGTATGGGGTTGTATATTTTAAGGAGTAAAAAGTACCTTTTTCTTAGGAATCGATGGAGGTCAGCCAAGTCACCTGATAAGAAAGAATGATAACAGATAGGCAGCCCAGTGATGCTCTATTCCCTCCCCCATCATAGGGACCCTCTGTAGTAGCTATGGAATGACACAAACAATAATCACACGGGACAAGATGTTTTAGATGGTTTGCAGTCTACACCTGTGTAGGGAATACTCATAGTGATGAGATCTTGCATCCATCCATCAGTCAGGTATTCTTTGAGCACCTATGCTAGGTGCTGGGGATACAAGGACAAAAAAATGAACCCAATTGCAATCTAATAAGGGAGACAACTAGTCCATATACACATATGAACAATATAAATATAAAGCCAATGCATACAAAGTAGTGAAATACCGGCTGGTGTGGGAGGGAGGGCGCTAGCATTTGGACTTCATGCAGAAGATGGCCCTGAAAGCAGCAAGATAAAAATGATGCGGAGGAGGAGAGTGGGACAAAGGCATAAGCTCTTAATGTAGTGGAAAGAGCAGCGGGAGATTGGGAGTTTCCACCGAGTCACAGCTCCCTGGTCTTCGGGAGCAGATACTCTGTAAATACCCATTCATGGAATGAATGAATACATTGACTGTCCCATATACTCACCAGTTCTGTTTCTCTGTTTTGTCCCTCAGTCCATCCTCGGGGTGCAGTGTGAGGTGCAGAGGCAGCTAAAATCCTTCGTCACCCTGGAACGGTTTGAGCAGATTTATGGTTCCCATATCGTCGGCTGCCAGCAATCCCAGGAGACCAAGAAATTCGCCTCCAGTGGGTCTGTCTTTGGCAAGGGAGTAAAGTTTGCCATGAAAGATGGTCGGGTGGCGACTGACATCATCAGCACAGCCAATGAGGATGGTCGGAGAATCGCTGCCATCTTGAACAATGCACACTACCTGGAGAACTTACACTTCACAATTGAGGGGGTAGACACACACTACTTTGTGAAACCAGGGCCCTCTGAGAGTGACCTGGCCATCTTGGGCCTCAGTGGGGGGCGACGGACACTGGAGAATGGGGTGAATGTCACGGTTTCCCAGATCAACACAGTGCTCAATGGGAGGACTAGACGCTATACAGACATCCAGCTCCAGCACGGGGCGCTGTGTTTGAACACCCGCTACGGGACAACTCTGGATGAGGAGAAGGCACGAGTACTGGAGCTAGCCAGACAGAGGGCTGTGGGCCAGGCCTGGGTCCGAGAACAGCAGAGACTACGGGAAGGGGAGGAGGGCATCCGCTCCTGGACAGAGGGGGAGAAGCAGCAGGTGCTGAGCACTGGGCGTGTGCAAGGCTATGATGGATACTTTGTCATCTCGGTGGAACAGTACCCAGAACTGGCTGACAGTGCCAGCAACATCCACTTCATGAGACAGAGTGAGATGGGCAGAAGGTGACAGAGAGGATCCGAGCGTTAACTTCTTGCCAAAGACAGCTACTCTCTTGTGGCCACTTACCTGACTGTGTTGTACTCGGGAAAAAAGAAAAAAAAAACAAACAAAAAAACAAACAAAAACAAAAAAAAGAAAAAAAGAAAATTTTTTTTTCTTAATGAGCTCAGAAAAGGAAAAAAAAAAAAGAGATTGGTTGCACGGTAACTCATGCAACATCCTTTCTTTTTTTAATTTGGCCTTCACACGTTTTTTGCAAAGAACAGAAGGTGTTTTTTTTTCCCGTAGTGTGATCAAAGTGAAAACTTTCCTGTCTCTTGTTTCTTTTTTTTATGTTGTGGTTTGGGGTCGTGTTTTCTTTTCTTTTTTTTTTTTTTTTTTTGGTCTTTCTCCCTTGGGAGGCATTTCCAGATGAGTGGGTCAGTGTCTTTTCCTAAGTACTTGGTCAGTCGGAAGTGAGCCCAGAGTGTGTGTGTATGTGTGTGCTACCTGGTCCCATCCCAGGCCCAGGCTTCCGAAGACAAGAGGGAAAGGTGGGATGGGAAGAGAGAGAAGAAAACCACACCCCAGTGCACTTACTTAAAGTTTCCAGGGGCCAAGGCTGGGTCCACTGGGTGGGAGTAGCAGGGAGGAGGTCCTACTGCATCTTTGAATTCTTGGTAGGACTCTTATGCCTCCATGTGACCCCTGCCCAGTATTTTGTGCCTCTGGAGACCCAAAAACCAGCATGTCCCTTTGCTGGAGGCCAAGGTGACATTCAGCACCCTTCCCCATGGGCCCCAGGCTAAAGACCCAACTTTAGATCTTGAAACCAGATATATAAGACCACCACAATCTCCCCTCTCCACCCTATCCTTACCCCTACTCGCAGATCTCATTAAGCCTTTCAGCTAGAAAAGGTTTTTCCTCTTGCCCCCCAGTCTAGTAAAGGAGCAGTACAGCAGCAATCATAAGACCTGAGTATGAATCCCAGCTCTGCAGTCACTTACCCTCCTTGCGCCTTGGATCGCTCCTCCATAATATGGGATTAGACTAGATCATCTCTAAATCTCTTTCCAGCATGAACATTCTGTGAGTCTGAGAGCTCAGTGCTCAAGACTGAGCAGTCCCAGAGTGTTAAGTGTAGCTAACACCTCGTGAATTAGCCATGCTCCTTATTTTTTGAGGCCATGGTCTCTTGTTGGGTTCCCCATCTGGTTCCACTGTTCCCCATAGACAGAGATGAGACTAGTTTTAGGTAACTAGATGAGCTTGGAGGCTCAGGAAAGGGAGGGCTAATGTCCCGATAAGGGAAGCCTCCTGCCAGTGGCAGAAGATCTTGTATATAAGTGGTGCTTAATAAATGTTGATTGCGATGAAATGATAGAGGTGGCAGTGGAGTTCAGAATTTGCCTTCTTTCTCAGAATCCTCTTGATGTGCCCTGGCTAGGGTTGAGGGGGTATGGGAAGGAAGAGGATATTAGGAAGGGGGAAGCAAAAGGATTGTCAAGACAACTAGGTGCTATTCACAAGCAGGAAGAAAGGTGTGGTGGGGTCCACAAAGAAAGACATTATTAGTGGAATGCAGGGAGGCAAAATGCTTGGGGGGGGGGGGGAGGGCAGGGAATGTCTTTCTGATAAGCTGATCAAGGGAGATTCCTGAGCCAGAAATGACATAGCTATCCCTGAAAGTTCTCAAGCCCCTCAAAAAGAGTCTGGCATATGGCAGGCCAGCCAGGTGGCTACCTGTGGAGTGGTCTGGAATGGGTCATGAAATAACTGAGGGAAGGAGGCATTCCTGGAAACAACTGACTGGATCTGGAGTTCCAGGGACCTGGGTTCAACTGCTCTCTCACCTGTGGGACACTGAGCAAGTCATTCCATAGTGTTAGACCCTCAGGTTGTCCATTTGTAAAGGATTGGCTGGCAGTCTAAAGCCCCTTTCAGCTCTAAATCCCATAGTCCTTTTTTTTTCTTGTAGAAAGACCACCTGCTGAAAACCTTACTTAACATGGTAATGAAGTGTGTGCCTAGAGCCACCAAGACAGGAATTTCCCACCCTCCCCTGCCCGCACTGTCAGGACTGCCCACCAGTCCTAACAAGAGCAATCCAGCAGGAAGAGAAATAGATTTCCTCCTAGAATCCTTTTCCCCTGGGAGATGTGCTATGGGCCTGCTATTTGGGGATGATCACAGGGTAGGGGCAGTGTGGGCCCCCCATGATTTGGGGGCCCTTAGGCAGCCAGAAAGTAGATGGGCTGGAGAGAGCTAAGCTTTCCCTACTCTGCGTGTGTGTGTGTGTGTGTGTGTGTGTGTGTGTGTGTGTTTGCGGCACATTCATATTAAGCGTTTGCTGTCAGCCAAGAGTTCCTTATTCACACACTTCATCACTCTGGCTGTCAGTGTGTGAGGGAGCAGGGAGAGATGCTACCACCTTCTTTTTGGGGCTGCCTTGTTGAAAAAAATGGGCCTTTTGTGGTAGCAAATGGGTTTCATTTACATTAAGTGTGGAAAATGGATTTCAAGTCTGAGCTATTCCCAGTGGAAACCTTGTTGGACTGATAAGCTCTTGGTACCTTTATAGCCTTACTCACGGAGTCTTCAGATTATTACACAAGCTAATGAAAGGAGGCCGGTCTCTCAATTTCCAAAAGCCTGTGCACCTTGTAGTCTGTGCTAGGCCAAGAACTAGGGGACAGTTCAAACCTGCCTGATGGAAAAGGAATTTATTTGCCTTAGGTTTTCAGGTGGGAGGGGCAGATGTGAAAGGTGTTTAACTGGGTGCTCTTCGGGTTAAAGAAAAAAAACAAGTCACGCTACTGTGAAAATAGACTTTGGGTCTGCCTACTTATTTCACTGCTGCCTCTAAATCAGAGCTCTACTGAATCACAAGACATTCCTTGAATGCTGCCAGGGGATTAGTGCCAGCCATCCAAGCTAGAGACCTGGTTCTCTGTCTAGCCATATCTGCTTTAAGGTGCAACAAGATGGGACCAGACAAGATGGGACAAAACCCAAAGAGCTTTGGATGGGGGAGTCAAGAAAACTGTTTTCCAGTCCCAGATCTGTCACTGACTTGCTCTGTGACCTGGGGCAAGTCACCTCCCCTTTGGGGACCTTTCCTTCCTCTGTAAAATGAAGGGACTGTACTAGATGATCTATCTCTGAGGTCCTTTCCAGCCCTGACATCCTATGGATCTCTTCATCTTGCTCAGAAAAATGCCAGATGTGCTACTGTTTCTTCATGGCCCCCAGGCCTTGTGGGCCTCAGCCTCTAAAATGCTACTTGATGATGGTCAAGTGCGCAATGACAAGGGTAGCTACCAGTAGATCTAATGGGATCTGTTAGCCCTCCTCAGTAAAGAGGAATTATTAGGATAACCCACTGTGAGCTTCAGAGACAGCAGAGTGATTTAAGCAAGGGGTCTCCTCACTGACATCTTGTTGCCAAAAACCTAAGATCTGTGGCCCCACCATACTTAGCCTTTGGTTTAGAAGCACTGGAAAATCTCTTGCATTGAGTGATTATCCCTTGTTTCTTTTCAGTTGCATAATGGAAGAAAGAGAGCGGGTTTGTGCTGCTTGCTCCTAGAGGGTGGAGTTAAGACCATAAGGGGGCCAGGAAATAGCAGGAAGGCAGATTTCATCCCAGTAGGAGGAATAATGTTCTGACAATTCATGTTGTCCCACAATGAAATTGGCTACCTTATTGGGCAGTGAGTTCCCCGTCCCTGAGAGTCTTTGAGCTGACGTTGGATGACCTACTGCAAGGAATGGTGTAGAGGATACTCCTGTTCAGTTAGAGGTTGGACAAGATGACTCCCCAAATCTGTTCTCCTTCTGGGCTTTTGTAATTTGTGATTCTAGTATATAGTAAAGGAGCATCAGCAGCCCTAAATGGGAACAGAAAGACCTTAGAATGTCAGATTCGAGAGGTTATACTTCTCATCCCACCCTCCTCCTCTCCAATAGCCTGCAGAAGCAATGAAAGCACCTCCTTTGGTTGGCACTCATTTTTGGGTAGCTGTGTTATGTTGATCTCTGACCAGAGAAGGAAGTTGACTATGGAATGAATTCTCCATCTAGTACCCCAATCCACCCACATACACACCTCTAACACTGTACCCCTTGGGTAGGACACAAAGCTATTCCTTTCCATGGGTCTCATTGAATGAGACCTTGGTTTTTCTCCAACCGTTTTTAGTCAAAATAGGAGCAGTATATTTTACCCACAACCCAGAGGAGAAACATTGAGCTACTGAGGCTGGGAAGGTGGCAGATAGTGGAGCAAGTCCTTAAGCAGTCCTGCTATCAGGTGGGGGCCCTGCCACTCATCCCTCAAAGACACCAGCTGAGATTAGAGCTCTGGGACCCGCCAGCAAACCTGGTGTTTAATTTCTATCAATGATGTAAAAAGCTAACCCTGGGAAACTGGGAGACATTGAAAACCAGACAGAGCTACAGTGGAACACAGGTCCTTGTTTCATTGAGGGGATCATGGGCAAAGGTAAGGAGGGAAGAGGAATGTGTTTGGTCTGTTGCAGACACATGGATCAATCAAAAAAAACTATAAAGGACCCTTTTCAGCTGTGACTTGTAAGTGTCACCCTGATGGATTGCAGAGAAATCCATTATACAGAAACAAGGCTCTTAACATGAAATTTTAGAATTTGATTTTACGATCTCCAGTGAGGACACGTCATCTGTGAGGCAGTCTGTTTTGCTTCAGCCAGGGCATAATTGAAATTTGGGCACACAGGCTTTTCACACTAGTCTGCCTCAAGGCAGCACTGAAGGAATAAACACTCGGCATCAGTAAGGTTCATGGTTCTGTTTTTGGGGCCTAGTTGGGCTTGGTTTAGCCTGTCCACTGCTTGCCAGAACCAGGCTTGTACACTTGCCAGGGACTGGGCAAGGGGCAGATATCTCAGGCCAGTTCCAATTTACTTAACAGTGGTTGACCCTTTGGTGAAATGTACCAGAGCCCATGGTTTGAAGCAGTCAAGACCTTTTGCAAGTCTGATCTTTTCCAAGAGTCATCCCTATCCTCCTGGAGACAGAAAGACCTTTATCTGGGGTGCATGAGTCACAGTCAGGTTTATTTATTTGTCCCATTGGAGTAAAGATCTTGTAGGAGAGGGGAAAGAACAAGTGTTTAGTAGGTAAAGACTCATTTAACCTTTGGTAGTGGCAGCAAATTCTAGGAGTGGGTACCTTGCTTGGGCGACACCCATCAACTCTTGCTGTATAATTTTCATCTTCCACTTTCCCTTTAAAACGAATTTGTTTATAAGAGGCAGAGGGGTGATGAGTAGACATGGGCCTGATGAGATTCCCCAGTTCCATTACTAAAGGGCAAATCAAGGCAAGCTTAAAGTGACAGCTGAAAGTGAAGTGGACAGGGGAGGCAGGGCAGAGGCAAGGAGGTGGAAATGTCTTTTCTTACCCCACTGGTGAGCCTTACAGCTGCTCTCAAGAAAGCATATCTATTTGGACACCTCCCAAGGGACTCCAGGACACATCCCAGGGAGGACACCAGATGGACCATAGGAAAACTGAACTCATAGCAGCTCTGGCCCAAAAGGAGGCCCAGGTGGAGGACTGTAGCCCCTACCCAAGGAATCAAAACATGGAATCCCCTTTTCTAACCTGGCCTACTAATTTTGCGTGAGGACTTCTGAATCTGCAGCTTGGACGAAAGAGACTTTGTATCAGAGCTGCCTTGTGAAATCCCACACTGGAGACCCCAGCATTGCTGCGTGTAATAGTTTTCCTGAAGTCTGGAACTAATTTTGAGAAATTTTTTTTTCTCGACACCTTGTGTTTCTAACACTGTATTCTTGACTGTGTAAATACCGGGCAAGGCTGTAAATAAATGCAGATGTAGATACCTTCTAGAAAAACAAAAACAACAAAAACAAAAAACAGAAGTGATCCTGTGTAGCCTTCGGTGACAAATAAAAGAATATTTTGTGTTTAAAGGTTTTCAGGGGCTTTTTTGATGGGAGAAATAAGTGGCCTGTCCCTCTGGAGCTAGTAAAATCAGAAGTCTTAGGAGTTAAGGGGTTGAGGGATGTGAGATATGCTGATCTCTAGAGGCTCTTCCAGTTTTGAATCCCTTGAAAAGATGGCAGTCACTGGCTAAGACTCTTGCCTCCTCAGTCCCCCAGTAATTGGCTGTCTGTCAGAACAGATTGACTCATACCTGATCCGGAAGGCATAGAGGCCCTATACAAGAGCCACCAAGGCCCTACAGCTATCTTCACAGCCTGATGAGATGATGCAGCAAAAGAAGAAATATTATAATTGACTGACAGATCTCCTAGGCACCAGCAGGCTTCCTACTTTTCTTGTCTTTCTCTGTCCTTCCCTGCTACCACCATGATTCCATCTGCCTTTCAAAGCAAGTGCTAGGGCCTGTCCTGCACATTAATGAAATAATCATCAGCCTACAAGGCATGACATGAGACCCAAGAAAGAAAAATAATACTTAACATACAGCACCTTAAGGTTTGCAATACACTGTTCATACATTGACTCGTTTGATCCTTACAACGACCTTATTAGGTAGGTGCTGTTATAATCCCCGCTTTACAGACGAGCAAATGGAGGCTGAGAGGTTAAGTGTCTTGTCCAGGACCACACCTTTAGCAGGTGTGCAAGGCTGGTTTTGAACTCATGTCTTTCCCTCCAAGTCCAGTATTCTAGCATATTGCACCTAATTACCTATCAGAGAACCACTGAATTGTGACTCCTCAAAGCCTTCTGTTGAGAATGCCATTATTAGATTGCAAGAATATTAAATTGGAGCACATTAGCACCCTTCAACTGATTCAAGAGGGAGTATTTGTCCAACTGTTACCCGAGAGTCACAATCATAGGACATAAAAAGTTTTAGTTATAACATGAAGAACTTGGGGAAAGTCTGGAGCATGGCATTTGGGTTTGGGCCTGGTTGAGCATCCCCTGGAGAGAAAATACTGGAGATTTAAAGGGCAGCATGAAGATACTAGATGCTTTGAGGGTGTTGCTGAAAGGAGAGGAAGTAGGGATAAATCGTTTATTCACTTTAATCCCTCACATTTCCACAGTGCTTTAACATTTATAAAATTCTTTGACATTAATCAAGTATTTATTAAGCTTTACTAGTTCTAGGCACCGTGTAAGACAACAAGGATGGAATGACAAAATGGAAGGGTCCCCAATTTCAAAAAGTACAACCCACATTTTTATAGCTTTCTTCACAATCACCATTTGAGGGAGTGTCACCATTTTACGAATAAGCATGTGAATTTGTGACTTTGCCCATCATCACATACGTGTAGGGAATGCTAGCTGGGATGTGAACCAGTGTCCTTATCACTGACTCTTGACAATCTAAAAACGTTTGTTTGGTCTTGTGCTGACTATCCGACTGTTGCCTGACCCAAGCCTAAATCACAGGAAGGCATTATCCACATGTTTCAGGCTCAGGGAGGTGACTTGATATGCCAGGTTCACACAATAAGCATTAGAAGGGACTCAGCAGCCATCTAGTCTAGCCTATGCCTGAAAAACTCAACTCAAGTGGGCACCCAGCCTTTGCTTTAAGACCTTCACAGAAGAGAAACCCACTACTTCCTGAGGCAACCCATTCTACTGCTGGACAGCCTTGATTCTCAGAAATTTCTTCTACTTCAAAACTGAAATTTGTCTCTGAAATTCTCACCCATCATTCCTAGTACTGCCCTCTCAGGCTGATCAGAACAAGGATAAACCCTCTTTTACATGATAGCCTTCAAATCCCTGAAAACAGGTATCATAACCACCATGAGTCTTCTCTACTCAAGACTAAACATACCTAGTTTCTTTAATAGAGCCCTGTATGGTGTGAACCTTCAGTTTATCAATGTGAGAACCAAGATTTGAACCTAGGTCTTTTCGCTTAAACATATTACCACTACTTACTTCTTCTGTGACCTTAGGCAAGTCATTTCTGTGCCCTGACCAGGTCTTAGTTTCCTCATCTTTAAAATGAAGGGACTAGAACTTAGGCCTCCCTCTAATTCTGATCATTGGTGTCTTACACTGGAACATCTTGCACTCTAAGGCCCCTTCTAGCTCTGACATCCTATGTTTTAAGGTTCCTTCCAGCCTTGACATCCTCTCTTCTAAGGTCCATTCCAATTCTAACACCTTTTTTTTTTTTTTTGGAGGCAATCAGGTTTAAGTGACTTGCCCCAGGATCACACAGTCTGTAAGTGTCTGAGACTGGATTTGAACTCAGGTCCTCCTGACTCCAGGGTTGGTACTCTATCCACTGTGCCACCTAACTGCCTCAGAATCTTTCATTCTTCAGACTCTTCTAGCTCTGATGGTCTAAAAGCTAAGGTCCCTTCTAGTTCTGACATCATATGATGTAAGGTCGCTTCTATCTGTGATACTCAGTATTTTATCTCTATTAAATGTGGTGTGATACTCCCTCCAAAGAGCACTTTCTTTAAAAGAGAACAAACAGAGGAAAAAAAAATATCAAAAAACGAATCCCTGGCAATAGAATATGGGCATTGTGTATCCAGTTGGGAAAGCTGTGAGCCTTCCCAATGTCTCCCAGATCACACCAAGTAAGAGAACATCTATTTCACCCAAAAGGCTGTCCTTTGAACATAGCACCCTATTCAATGGAAACAGACCTCCTGGGAGCTAGGTTCAACTTGATTTCAGGGACAGCTGCTGGGCCAAAGACAAGCACCCCAATAAAAGTTTGAACTTTCCAAGCCAGGAGAACCCCATTAGCAAAAGCTACAGAGTCCAAAAATTCTTACATAATCATATGAAACCCATATGAAAAATCCCCAGGAGCACTCTGGGAGGCATATTTATATAAAGGGAAATATATAGTCCATCCTAATTAATAATAACTTATGCATCCATAGGTCTACAAATTGCTTTATTCACAGCCACCCTTGTGAACGAAGAAGTCCCCTCTGGAACCATAATCCCATTGGTTTATACCCTAGATCTTTTCACTGTCTCACCTTAGATCTCACTTTTCTCTTTGTATCTCTAACACAGCACAGTGCTTTGCACATAGTAAGATCTTAAATGCTTCATTCAGTCAGTCCATCTTCTTGCACTCAAAGAACCACATCCCTGGTGTCTTCTCTTGGTACCCTCTCTTGTTCTAGTTGGTCTTCTCACATCCTAGAACACATTGGGCCGGAAGAATAAGTTGGTGTATTCCTTCCTACCACATCTAGGCCTTCCCTCTGCTGCTGTCACTCAGCAAATTGTCCTCCTCTAAAGTTGACACCACCTCTCTGTATCACCCAGTTGTTTCCAGGTCACCTTCCCTTGCTTCTCAAAAAGTTCAGTACCTAGTTCATAGTTTTCTCCTTCACCCCAACTCCAGCCCTAACACTTCAGCATATACATTGGCATCTTTTAACATGCTCTGACATCCCAGTTCATTAACTTGCTAACTCTCATAATGCATGTCTCCACTCTGATTCAACCATCCTTAGGGATGTTATCATAACCAGAGACTGTTATCATAACCCATAACCATACCCAACATCTCTACAACTTTGAACCTCGAAATTCCTTTCCCTAAACATAATTTCTGGTCCTTCCCTCTCTTCCTTGGCCCAACTTCTCCTAAAGTCATACTTTGTCTTCTTCACCAGAAACTCTAGTCCCTCTATCCCACCTACTCTGGCCTCACTTTTCTGCCTTCACAGTTTTAACTCTCTTGTTACCTTGTTCAGCCATATGTTGTCCTTTACCCTTAATTCCATTTCTCCCTTGTCCTAACACCATTCATTCTCTGCCAAACCTCAAAAAGCTAAATCACTGAGGCCATTTCCCTATATCTAGCATGCACTCCATTCTAATATCCACTTCTCAGAACCCTTGTCTTCCTTCAAGACTCAGATAAGGTGTCATGTCATTCATGAAGTCTTCTCTTATCCAGTAAGTTGCTGGTGCCTTCTCTTCTTCAGATTAGGTTATATTATACCAAGGCCTCAGCAACAGGCTTAGTCTGCTTTCTAAGTATCAAATTAGTTAAGTACAATAGGCTCGTCACCAGTAGGCTAACCACTATATGATGAATTCTTTGGTCAAGACAACCCATGAAACAAACAAAAAAAATTAGCAGCCTGTGATTAGATGGTAAAAACCAAGTGACAGTGGAATAAAACTGCCTACCTCAAACTCATTGCACTGAACCTTGTAAGATTACAAGAATTCTCCAATGAGATACATAATTATTCACAAGAGATTAACCTAAAGCCCCTACAACAGAACTAAACAAATGAAAAATATCTATTGTCGAGATGATGATCTTACTGGATAGCCAGTACATTGAATGAGTCTACCATATACCTAGAAGAGATACTGTAGAATCGAATAGAAGGAAGAAATCAGAATGGATGGAATTTAGGAACTGGGCAAAGTTTTCAGTGATCTCAAGCTATTTCTTAGCACACACACACACACACGCACACATACACACAAACATACACAGAGAACATCATGTCTAGCACAAATACCCTCACAGTGATAAATCACATGGTTATAAATCTTGGTATACCATAGCCTACAAATAATCATAATTATATGACCCAAAGGGCAATAGTGTGGTGGATACCAGGAGGCCAAGCCATATTTCCAAAGATGACCTATACCCAAGATATTACACAGAGGATATTGGTAAGGAAATGTCTGATAAGAAAGGGTTGAGTTGGTCATGTATTGAGTTGGTCATGTATTGTGATATAACCCATGGCTCAGAAATGCAGCTCTGAGTTTACATCAGTCATTTCCATGTTAGGGAATGCTCACTAAGTGACACTAGCTAATCTTGTAAAGGAATTTAAAACCACCTTAAGGAGAAGCAAAAGAGATTCAAGAAATCTTTACCAAGATCCTCTGAAGTACACTCTATACAGAATGAACAGCCCATATGTTTCGTTTTCTAGAAGAGTTTAAAAGACCTAAAGGAGGCCTCTGCACATATTGAGTAGATTCTCTTTGAGAGTTTGATCAGCACTGATGGGAGGAATAGCTCTGCTCACGTTTTTAAAGTATCTGTCAATCAACCAAAAAGCATTTATTGGCAACTAGGTTGAACAGTGGATAGGGTGCTGGCTTTGGAGTCAAGAGAATGGAGTTCAAATCTTCCTTCTTATTAACTATGTGACCTTGAGCAAGTCACTTGACCTATCTTAGCCTCAGTTTCCTTATCTGTAAAATAAAGGACTGGACTCAGCCTCTAAAGCCCCTTCTAGCACTAAATCTATGATCTACTTATTATTAAATGCCAGAGATATACCACGAACTGTGCTAGGTTTGTTGGGTTTACACAGCCAAAAATGAAACAATTCCTTCCCTTAAAGAGTAGGTTCTGTTTTGTGGATTGGAGCAGGGGAAGACTTGATGCAGGGAGACCAACAAGTAGGCTATTACAGTTGTCCAGGTATGAGACAATGAGGGCCTGTGTCAAGGTCATTCGTTGCTTTGTCACAGGAGAAAAGGGGACATAAACAGGAGATGTTAACAGAAGTAGAAACAATAGGACTTGACCACTGATTAGATACTGAAGATGAGTGAGTGAGGAATCAACAAACCTGGGTTGTGAACCTAGATGACTGGGAGGATGATGGTATCCTCAACAGTAACAGGAACCCAAGGAAGAACGGAGGGCTTGAGGGGGAAGGTTATGAATTCCATTTTGGACATGTTGGACATGACGCAATAGTCTAATGTGTCTATGGGACATCCAGTTTGAGATGTCTACAAGGCAATTAGAGACTTGAGACTGGAGGTCAGAGAGAGGTTAGAGCTAGATAAGCAGGCCCAAGAACTGAAATCTTGGGAGCTGATGAGATCAGATAGTAAAATAGTATGAAAAGAGAAGAGAAAAAGGAACCTTGGGAGAGTCCTTGTGGTTAATTTGAGTGATAGTAGCTTAGTAAATTGAGGAATTAGGGAGGTCAGGTACTTGACAGAATGTCAGTATGTGTTGACCTTCCCTAATGTGAAGGAGGGGCAGCCAGGTGTCCAATGGGTAGAGTGTTAGGCCTGGAATCAGGAAGATCTGAGTTCAGATCTGACCTCAGACACTTACTAGTTGTGTCACCCTGGGCAAGCCATTTAACCCTGTTTGCCTTAGTTTCCTCATCTGTAAAAGGAACTAGAGAAGAAAATGGCAAACCACTCCAGTATTTTTGCCAAGAAAACCCCCAAAAGGGGTCACAAAGAGTCTGACACAATTCAAAAATAATAGAAGAAAGTGTGAGGGAAGGCATTGAGGAGAGAAAAAGACTTTGAGCCAGGTATTAAACCTATTAAAGAAAGAATGGCAGTGTCTTAGAGATCAAGAGACCACTGCCACCAGAATCCTGACTAGGTGATAAATATGGATTGAATTAACATTGAAGGAGTAGAAGTTACTGAATAATTGTGGAAGAGGGAGAGCCTAGAAGTGGCAGTGGGAAGCAAGAAATAATCCAACTCCCCAAACAACAAACTGAGTTAATGAGTGAAAGAAAAGCTAATGCTGGAAAAGGCAGCCAGAGAAGCTGTGTCTTCAAGGAGGGAGCAGCCAGGTCTCGGGTGAGTACGAGAATCCAAAGGGAGCAAAAAGGGAAGATTTAAAGATGAAATCTTAAAGGAGGTTGGGAGGAAGAGGAGATTTAGTTGAGGAGGATGGGATTAAGGGAGTGGTCAGTGGAGAATGGAGAACAGAGCTTGAAACAGGAGCAACAAGGGCTTCAGAATTGGGATGGGATGGTAAAAATCAAGTGACGGTGCACTAAAACTGTCTACACCAAACTCATTGCACCGAACCTAATAAGATTACAGGAATTCCCCATGAGATGCATTCCACAAGAGAGAGCACTGTCCTGAAAACCCGGAGCAGAGAAGATTTTCCAGAGGAGGTGGTCAGTAGTGTCAAGCAGAGCAGAGAGTTCAAGAAGGTTGAGTGCTGAAAAAGGGCCACCAGGTTTGGCAATTAAGGGATCATTGGCAACTTTGGAGAATGCAATTTCTGCTGAGGGGTGAGGTCAGGAGTCCTATTACAAATGGCTGAGAAGCAAGAGTAGAGAATGACAGAGTGGATGTATGTAAATCGTTAAGGAATGAGTTCAGGTAGGTTATCATTATCTACAGGAATTTGACCTCCAATAGACTTGTCCCAGGGCATCATGTGCACCTGGAATAAAAGAATATGTGAAGTTTAGGGGGAAGGGAAGCTGAAGTCCTGTGGAATGGTAGGTGACCATAGAGGGTTCCTACAGTATAGCCAATACAGAAGTCTCCTTGAGTCTTCTACATAGAGGATGATAATTAAATCCATGATGGGGTCACCAGGAAAGAGAATCTAGAGAGAAAAAAAAAAGAAGAGGGTCCAAAACAAAGCCTTAAGACAAACCCACAGTTAGGGGGTGGATTGTGCATGATGACGGGGCAAAGGAATCTGAGAAGAAACAGTCAGACACATAGAAGGATCAAAAGAGAGCATTGTCCTGAAAACCCAGAGCAGAGAAGATTTTCCAGAGGAGGTGGTCAGTAGTGTCAAGCAGAGCAGAGAGTTCAAGAAGGTTGAGTGCTGAAAAAGGGCCACCAGGTTTGGCAATTAAGAGATCATTGGCAACTTTGGAGAATGCAATTTCTGCTGAGGGGTGAAGTCAGAAGTCCTTTTACAAAGGGCTGAGAAGCAAGAGTAGAGAACATGGAGGCAATAAGTCTAAGCAGCTTTTTTCTAGGAGTTTGGCTGTGAAAGGGAACAAAGCTATCAAGTGGCAGTTGGATGGAATGGTAGACTCAAGTGAGGGGTTTGTAAGAACGGGGAAGGTCTGGGTCTATTTGTAGGTAACTGGGAAAGACCCCATAAGGTATGTATTTGCATACATGTCAAATGTAAGCTCCTGCCTAGAGGGCAGGAATTGTTTTGGTCTTGCCTTTATAGTCCCCATTACCAACCTGAGTATCTTACTCACAGTAATTACTTAATAAAGGTTTGTTGAGTTGAATTGAATAAAATCAAATTGCAAGTGTTATTATTCCCATTTTACAGAAGGGAAAACTGACTGTCAAAAGGGTAAGATGACTCACTCATAGTCATACAGTGCATAGTAGAACCTAAATTTGAACCCAAGTGTTCTGGTCCAGTGACCTTTCCTGCTTTGTTTGTCTTTGTTGCTTTTTGCCTTTCTTTGTATCACCAGCACTTGGCAGAGAACCTGACACATAGTAGGCATTTAAATAAATGCTAGTTGACTGACTGGTGGACCTTCCTTTGTATTAAGCTACCTCTGCTTACAGAATGCTGAAACTGAAGGACTTGACATTATTTCTAACAATAAAAAAAAGAGGGTCCTTGATTGAGCAGGTACAACAAACAGACCTGGCTCAGGAGTAGAACTCCCTGTGTCCTCAGCTTTCTTCTTCTTCCTTTCTGCCTAGTCCTCTCTCTTTTTTTAATTTTTATTTTTATTCTGAACTTAACACCCAATAAAATGAGCACTCCTATTTACAGAGTAAAATCTAAAAAGACATTTGCATATGAAACTGCGGGTTTCTGTTATGTATAACTTGCTTTTCTTTTAAGTGTATAATAACCCATAGCTTTCAAAGCTGTCCTGCCTGTCTGTGCTTCTTTTTGTCTGCCTAGTCAATTTGAATTATCCTGAATGCAAACGACTGCTCACCTAGAAAATTAGATTGCCCCTAATAAGGGGTTTGGCTTTCTCCATATAGATCTGTATTGACTGACTTGATTGCATCATCTACTGCCAGTGGCAAATTGGTTCGATCTTCTGTTGTTCAATCTTTGCAGACCCTATTTGGGAGTTTTCTGTAAAGATACTGAAGTAGTTTACCATTTCCTTCTCTAACTAATTTTACAGACGAGGAGCTGAGACAAATGGGATTAAGTGATTTGCCATGGGTCACACAGCCTGTAAGTGTCCAAAGCCAGATTTGAACTCACGAAGATGTCTTCCTAATTCTAAGCCCAGTGTGCTATCAACTGTGCCACATAGCTGCCCCATGACAAATTTATAAGACGCTAATTTTCAATCATTTACAACACTGCCTACAGATCATCTATCACACAGGGGTTAGTCCATTGCATTTCAATCATGCTACCTCTGGATACCTTAAAAACATCTCATATCTCTTTGGTGCTTTTCACAGAACCTTCAACAAACATCTCATTTAATGATTATTAAAACCCTTAGAAGAAGGGGTTAAACTGATCATAAAAATGGCCGTCAAAAAATTAACAGCTCCTCCAGGTCTGTTCTTCATGAGAAAAGGGATCAGATTTGTTCTGGTTGGCCCTGGAGGGCAGAACTGTGAACAGTGGGTAGGAGATAGAATATCAGCTCAATAAGACGTGGACTTTGCTGTCTGTCGGAGCTAATCCACCACAAAAGGGGCTTCCACCGGAAGCAGTAAGTTCCCCAGCATTGGAAGGATTCAAGGACATTGAATGACTACTTAGAATATGTGTGTCATGTAGGACATGGTCAAGGGAAGGGTTGAAGGAGATGCCCTTTAGGATCTCTTTTAGCTCCATGACCTACAACTCTTTCCATTTAGTAACTTCTCATCCCCTCCATGACCGCCTTGGACATTTTGGGGGTAATTTAATTCATTTTTGTGCTGGACTTAAGATTGTATTTGTTCAGTCATTTCAGTCATGAAATCTTCATGATTCCATTTGGAGTTTTCATGGCAGACACACTAGAGTGGTTTGCCATTTCCTTCTCCAGTTCCTTTTGCAGATAGGAAACTGAGGCAAATGGGGTTAAGTGAGTTGCAGGGTCACACAGCCAATAAGTGTCTAAGAGTGGATTTGAACACAGGAAGATAAGTCTTCCTGACTTCAGGCCCAGCACTAAGTTAAATAGCATAGTGGAAGGTGTTGAATTTGGGGTCAGTTCAGATCCTGCCTGAGACACTTATTAGCTCTGTGACCCTGGGACAGTCACTTAACTTCTGCTGCCTCAGTTTCCTCATCCATAAAATTAGAATAATGACATCACAATCCTATAAAAATTACAGGGTTGTGGTGAGGATGAAATGCTATACATTGTACTCAGTGATAAGTAATATTATGTGTTGCTCTTTAAGGTTTACAAACCTCAAAGCACAAGATAAATGGCAGCTAGAATCGTTATTTTTGAGACAGGGAATTCCCTTTGCTTATTGACAGTAGCCCTTGGATTTGTAGTCTGACAGAGGTGCCTGGGGCACAGAGAGGTTGTGACTTACCCAGGGTCCCCCAGCTTGATGTTTCTTTATATTATTTGACCGAGATAAAAAAACAGGGCACCCCTACCAAGATATGCACCTGTTGCCACAGCCCGTAGGCATTATCCTCTCATTGCCATAGGATCATAGCCACAGAGAACCCAAAAGTTCTCTGGAAGAGAACCTAACGTCTGTTTGGCCCCTTATTTTGCAGGCGAGGAAACCAAGGCCCAGAAAGGTTATTTTTTCCAGTCATACATGAAGGTAATAAGTATCAGAAACAGGATTTGAACCCAGACCACTCACATCTCCTAAGGAATCTTGAGTTCCATATTCCAAGGAGAACCCTCTTTATATACTTTATAAATCACCGAAAGCTCCTCATATACCACAAGGGATAGATCTGGACCCCTGACATCCTCTAGGTATGGCCCTGGGTTCCCAGTATTCACAGAGTTTCCAAGTCAACCTATATCTGAAAAAGAATCCACTCTATATCACACTCAATAAGAGGTCATCCAGCCTTCTCTTGAAGACCCACAATGAAAAAGAACCCATTGCCCCCCAAGACAACCCATTCTATTTTTGGATAGCTCTGATTATAAGAAAGTATCTCAGATGAGCCTCCCATCACAAGTTCTGCCTTCTGGAGCCAAGTAGGACAAGTTTACTCTCTCTTCTTTGGGGCAACCCTTCAGACATTTGAAAACATCTATTTTGTCCCAGCCCCCAACCCCTCTTTTCTCCAGGTTAAACATACCTAATTCCTTCAACCAGTCTTCAAGTAACATGAACTCTAGACCTAAACCCATCCTACCTGTCTTCTAAGTCCTTTGAAATCTGATCTCCCAAAATCTAGAATAGATAACAGGACATTCTTAGCTTTTCTGTCCCCTCCTGATCCCTACACCCCATCCTCACTCCCACAATTGTATCATCTCTAGCCCAACAAAAACTTCTGCCCCGTAGATGAGAATCAAATCCAAAAGGAAACTTTCTCGGTTCTTTCACCTCTGAGGGAGGAAATTACATTAAGGTATATAAGGAGAATTAAGGTTTTCTGCTAGTCAAAATAGGGCACCAAAGCAATCAGGCTTTACTGCTGGCAGGAATGTGTATTAAAGACAGGAATTCCTGGGTGGGTGACAAACCTTGACTCTTTAGCTTAACTTTTGTTCTGCCTCAGTAGCAAGGAGCTGCTGCTCCACATGTATTCCTCATTCATGGACCTCTTATGTGTGATTTTTATGCATGCTCTCTCTCCACACTGATGTTTGTGGGAAAGCGTGCCCTAGGGTTGGGGGGTGGGAGAGAGAGAGAGAGAAGAAATATCCTATTGCAAACCTTCCTGATATGCTATTTCTCTAAATGTCTTTGCTTTGAACTAATTGTATCATTTGACTGACTAGAGAAAAATTAAACATGTTGGTTGCAACTCGTGAATTTTTATTTTGAGTGAATATGACCCCACAGAGTGCTTTGAACCTGGTAGAGCAATCCCAGGGCCCTACGTGTAAGAAGGTGCTCTCTCAAGTGACATAATAGTAAGTCAAGACGTTATTATCTGCCGGTTGCCATGATTTTGGCAGAGAGAGCTCCACCATATGTCTAGATAATTGAAGTCCTGCTTTATAACTATATGATGCCACTATACCCAGCTTGTTAGGTATTTTCTAAGCTCCTTTTTTATTTCCTTTTCTGGCCTCGTGCTCTATAGTTTACCCCCATGACAAGATCACTTCTGTTTGTCTGCAGCTAAACCCTTGAAAAGTGACAGAAGCCTTTGCCCCAGTCCCTAGACATAGCATGCATTTAATTCTCTCCAAGGTTTCAAAGTTTTACTACCAAGAAATATATGAATATAAATGGAGGGAGGGGAGAGAAGGGGAGATACAGAGGGGATGATGTATCATAATAAATCAAAAGGGGAAGTTTGCAATTTAGCCCTTATTAGTTATTCCGTGTCCTACAATGGAAATATGCAGGGCACTAGGCCTTACTTTTCCTTAGTTTGTCTCCCTGGAAAAGCCCCTTCTCCCAGATCTTCAAGGTGTTAGCTAACCTGGTACTTTCTGACATGAACTCTGGATCTGTGTTAAGATTTCTTTCCTGTGGAGCTGATAAGGCTTTCTTCCTTATCTGGCCCCATCCGCAGCTCCTCCCCTGGGCTTTAGATTTGCAGTCACCTCCCTTACCATCTCCTGCCGATTTAGACACTGTGGACCTCTGTTTTTCTCTCCTAGCCCCTTACACTCCCCACCTAGCTTTCATACTTTCTCACCTTCAGCCTATTGTTTAATTCCTAATTGGCCCATCACAAGCCTATCCCCAGCTAGATGGAAATGAATAGAACCAGTCTTTTAGGCAAATTCCTTCTTCGCCTGTACAGGCATTTAGCACCCCAATTCTCTTAAGACTACATACCCCAAACCCTAACCCAGCCCTTCATCCTGGTTGTTCCTAGTCCAGACTTTCCCATTAACTTTCCTCTTGCTCAAACCAAGTGAATTGAGACTAGAAGATTTTGTCAGGTCGCTGGAGAAAAGGCATTCAAAAGACCTAAAGGCTTCTGACTAGAAGTGCTTGCCAGGGAGTCTGAATCACAAAAGTGCTAATATAGCCCCTGGGCTTTAAATTAAAGAGCTAACAAGACCTTTACTGCTGTGGGAAAAGAAGCTATGCTACCCTGAGAACAGCAGATGACAGCAAAGAACAAGAGCAGCTTTGCACAAACATCTTGCAAAAAGCTACAATATTCCAGAGAACTTCGCAATGATCCCACCAGAACCCACTCTGCAGCAATTACCCTAGCCATGTGTCTTCTCAACACATATGCCCTCCCGGGTATATTCTCCAAGTGGGTCCCTTCTCCTGCTGGTGTAGTGGGAAAGAAATATCTCTGTACATTCGGGAAAAAAGTTTCTTACCATTCATTTGACTATGTTCTTTAATATAATGTCTTTTACTTTGAATGTAATTATGTCCTGAAAGGCCTTGTAAAAAAGAACACATTAGTTGGGGCTCATGCATTATTGTTTTGAGGGAATGCCACCTCACAAAGTACCTTGAACCAGGGGCTTTTCAGGGCATCAACATGTAGGGGAAACCTAATTATAACTAAATTTGGGGTGGCTAGGTGGTACAGTGAATAGAGCACCAGCCCTGAAGTCAGGAGAACCTGAGTTCAAATCCAACCTTAGACACTTAACACTTACTAGCCATGTCACCTTGGGCAAATCGCTTAATCTCAACTGCCCTGCTTTCCCCCCTCCAAAAAAAAAAAAAAAAAAAAAAAAAAAAAAAAAATTT
>CM053588.1:102492304-102502823 GCA_028646515.1 Pseudochirops corinnae
TTAATTCTTTCATTCATTTAGAAGTGCCTACCATGTAGAAGGTGCTGTGGCAGGTACTTCAGAGAATACAAATTAAATATGAAATACTCTTTGGGGAGTTTTCATTCTGGCAAAGATATACCCCCCAAAATTGTCAAAAGGTAGTCTGTTGTAAGTGCCAATGGCAAGGTACAACATACTCCTGGAGTGCAGAAGATGGAGAGATCACAGCAGTTTGCAGAGATCAAGGGAGGCTTCCTGGAAAAAGGGTCATAGGCCTTCAAGGACACTTAGAAATAGCCCAGTTTGTTTTAACTCTTAAGTTCCCTTCCAGCTCTAACCTTTCTGAGTCTCAGTTTCCTCATCTGTAGAATAGCCACAGCTGAGGTTCCTTTTGGCTCTAAAAGTCTGTGATATCTCAGTGTATTGTAATGGAAAGACTACTAGACCCAGGCTAAGCATGTCAGCTGTTTATAACAGCTCTTCCCTCTTCCCTTCACTGTATGAGCCTTGGGTACTCTGTCTAGGGTCACAAAACTGACTTCTCTTGTTCCCCAGAGAACAAGATTCTATTATCACTGCTAATATTACTGTAGTAACATTCCAGTGCTGCTTTAAGATTTATAAAGCACTGTCCTCAGAACCACCCTATCAGATAGATAAGAATTATTATCTTTTTTATGCGGTGAGGCAACTGAGGCTTAGAGGACTGGTGGCTGGCTGGAAGTCACAATATTACTCTTGTGCATCCCTGCTGCTCTGTGAAGGATGTTATCAGGGATGGAATGGAGTGATCACCAAGATACAGTCCTTTATCATAGAATCATAGAAGACAAAAGTTGAAAAAGGCCTTTAGAGGCTCTTCATTTTATAGACGGGGAAACTGAGATACAGAAAGATTAAGGGATTTGCCCAGGATCTCTGAAACCTAAATATGGTGCTTTTTTTCCCACTGCTTCTTCTTGGGGTGAGGGAGCATGAGGGCAAATACAAAAGGCTCCAGGAAAGCTATTGCTTGTAGAGAGGTGACCCTGGAGTTTGTTCCCACTGTGAGAAGTAGTCAGGGGCAGGGGAAGGGGAAAAGATCTAGCTACACTTTTGAAATTATGAAAGGGATGAAAATGGCTTCTTGTTATACAAGGCCAGACAGGAGAGGAGAGCCAGGAACCTGAACCCCCTCAGGGACCACAGTTCTTTTGAAGGAGGGGAAACATGTGGAAAGAGTTACCTGAGGTGCAGGAAATAGTGTGGACAGGTCAGAGAGGAGCAGGTGAGAAATGTCACCCTTCCTCACATCCCCACACCCCCTCAGCAGGCTCCACACCTCCTGGCTTTCTTCTCCTTGTCTCTCTCCCTGCCTGCCCCTTTCATCTTTCAAAGCCACTGGTCCTCACTAACCCCTGCCAGATTATGTTTTAGGCTTGATTTTGCAATGGTGGCTCCCAGATGCTTAATGTAAAGTTTCTTTTGGGGGGAAAAAAAATAAATGAGGATTGGGGTGGAGATAATGGGCAAAGATGTAGGGAAGGTTTGTTTTCTTCAATGTCTCAGAGCCAGGAACAAAGTTGCACACTTAGGTTCCCCCCAAAATCATTTATACAAATACAGCCTGAGAAAGACATTTTTGGGGGGGGGGAGGGGAGACCTAGGGCTTTTTGTGGACTGAAAGCTAAATAAGAGCCAAGAGTGTGCCACAGCAGCCAGAAAAATCCAATTGGTTGGTATTAAGGGAGGCATAATATCCAGGACTAAGGAGTAACAGTCTCATTGTTGTCCATCTAGTGCTCACAAACCATAACTGGATTATTATGTTCAATTCAGAGCATAACATTTTAGGAAGAACATTGAAAAACTGGAGGATGCCGAAATTAGAATAAGGAAAGGACTAGAGATCATGCCAGATAAGGATCAAGAAGAAGCACAGTATGGGGTTTAGAGTACTGGATTTGAAGTTAGGAAGCCCAAGATTCAAATCTTATAATTTGCCTACAGGAAGGAATCCTACTATTCATCTCCTGCCCATTCCCCAACATTTAGCAGCAAATGCTCTCTAAAAGATGGTCATGTGATAAGCATTATTGCCATGCCACTAAAAAGTGAAAGTAGAAGGTGCATACCTCCGCCCATAGGCAGAATGCTGTCTGAAACAAATCATCCAAGTGAGTATACAATATTATTAAGCAACATTCATCCTTCTTTTCTCTGTTCTAAATCCTCCAAAGGAGCACAGTTTCATTCATTCACAGTCTTCCTAGAGGTCCTACAAAACTAGAAAATCAAAAAGACTGTGAATTAAATTCATTGTAATGCAACTCAATAAACACTGATTTAATATTGTGAGCCAAGCTGTGGACTAAGTGCTGGACACGATAGGATCCCTCACCTTTCAGGAGTTCAGTAGAGATGGACGATACCCACAAAAATAACCATAATATGCAGTATTATGGAATAATTACCTTAGGAAAGTATAAGCAAAAGTGAGGTCTTCTGGGGAAAGGAATTACCTATATGGAAGGGAAGTCTTCGTGGAAGAGCTAATATTCGAATTGGGGTTTAAGAGACAATGCCCTGCGTTTGATGAGCTGATTTCAGAGGCTGTGGAGGTGATCAGTTTCTCTTTCAAATTCCCCAATATTTAGCGGTAAATGCTCTCTAAGAGATAGTTATGTGATACACATTAGCATTATGCCACTAAAAAAAATGAAAGCAGAAAGCACATGTCCCAAAGAAGTCACTGACAAAAGGAAAGGCTCCATATATAACAAAATATTTATAGCAGCACTTTTTGTGAGAACCAATCATGGGAAACAAAGTAGATGGCTATTGATTGAGGAATGAATCACTAAGTTGTAGTACATGTGCAATATTATTGTGGTGTAAGAACAATAAGGAAGTTGAGAATCATGGAAAGACTTACATGAATTGATGCAAAGTGAAGTAAGTAGAACCAAGAAAATAGTATACATAATGACTACAATAATGTAAATGAGAACAAATAATAATGAATATTGTGGAATTATGAAGAACAAGCTTGGCCTCAAAGAAGAGCTATGAGAAGATGTCTCCCCCTACTCCTCCGCAGAAGTGGGCATCATAGGCATGGAACATTGCATATATTGTCAGGTTGGGTTTTTTTCTATGTATTGATCAGTTTTGCTGAATTTTTTGCCTTCATATTTTTTTTTTCTTATTTTTTTTGGGGGGGAGGATGGAGAGGAGATTCTTTGTTATAAGGCATGGCTCTCTGGGAGGGAGAAAGCAAGGAATACATGGGGAAAATTTAGGCAACATAAAAAACCAAGACATCAATAAAGATTTTTTAAAAGCAAAAACAGAGCCCAAAGCATAACTTATGTCTCCACATGGATTTATCAAAGAATATAGCATAGTCTGTCAGGTGCTAGAATGATGAAGGCTGCTGCTGGAATACATTCCTTCCAAGTCTGTGATGAGTCCTCCAGTCTCCATACCCATGGTGAGCGTCTATGTCTGCAAGAGAGCTTCACAGAGAGATTCCCCAGCAGGTGGTGAATCTTCAGCAGCAGGACATCTTAGGTAGAAGTTTTATTGAAAGTTGGATTTTTCTTGCTTATATGGAAAAAGTGCTTTCCTTGGATAACAGATTTTGGAAGACTTCTCTGGGATGAGAGAAGATATTGCAGTAAGACTGTTCGCAGCCATTCAGGAGATCTCAATTTTTTTGAAAGGATTCCAAGTGACCCTAAGGAGGGACCTCTACCCATGTTTAGGGACACCAGACAGAGGCAAGGTGAGAATAAAATGCAAATAGATAAATGCGTGGACTAGAGAGGGAGAGGAGAGGATAGAGGAGCATGATAATTGGGATCAGATCTGAGATCAGGCCAAAGTGTGTTATAATGGTCTTAAGGTACTTACAGGCTTATTCTGCTAGGCTCAGACAGGAATTTTGAGCAAATTTGAGCAAAAAGAAGCAAATTTGAGCAAGTCAAGTCAACAAACATTTATGAAGCATTAAAATCCATTTATCTGCTCTGTACCAGGCACTTTGCTAAGGCTGAGGATTCAAGAAAGGCAAAAATAACCCTTGCCCTCATGGGGCTCACACTCTAATGGGAGAGACAACATTTAAACAACTGGGTTTGAGAAGCTATACAGACAAGATAAAGACAGGATAAATTGGAGATAAATTGGCCCTTCCTGGTCCCCCCAACTGCTAATGCCTTCCCCTCTCAGATAGCCTTCCATCTACTCTATATATATCTTGAATGTGCCTTGTTATTTACGTTAGAACGTAAGCTCCTTGAGGGCAGGGACTGGTTTTGCTCTTTTTTTTATCTCCAGCTCTTCGGCAGTACCTGTCACAGAGTAAGCACTTAATCAATAAATGCTTGCTATTTGATTGATTGACAAATAAAAATCTGTTAGCTAGTAGAATGATCTAACAAGGTAGTGATCAGCTTATGAGTTGTCTATCTCTGGAGGTCTTCATGCATAACGGGGGAGTGGGGGGGGGGGCAGCTTCAAGCACCTAATAGAGTTCCTGCATGTCTTTAACTGGATCCCCCTTTAAAGTCCCTTTCAAGCCTAAATTCTATGATACTCTGATATAACAGGAGTTCATTTTTTCACAGGCAACAATGTCCTATATTAGATAGAGGACCCAACTTAGAGTTAGAAAAATTAGGGTCGGAGTTCTAACCCCTTCCTTTGCAAGCTGTGTGATGATGAGTAAGTATGTCTTTCTGGATCTCAGTTTCTTCATCTGTAAAGTGGGGATTATGATGTTCATGCTGTGAATGAAGACATAAATGTCAAGTTACTTCCTAACTAAAGGTGAAACACTATTATCAGGGAAGTGAATACGCCAGAAGACAAATCACACTCCCCAATTATAGCCACCCCACAGAGTGAAAGTTTATTCATTGTGGCTTTCTCCACAGCCTTAGTACAGGGCCCCATACATAGTAGATGCTAAATAAATATTTGTTAATTGATTAACTTCTTTGAACAATATTGACATCAACAGATAGCAGGAGGTACCAACTACTATTCCTGAATCAAGGAATTTCTGAGCTGGTAGGAACCTCAGGTGACACATGACCTTCTCAGGCAGCCTGTTCCTCGTGGGGAGAACTCTAAGTTTTAGGAGGCATTTTTCTACATGGGATGGAACTCTTCCTCCTTGTAATTTCCACCTGTTTCTGGTATTTCTACCTTCTGGGGCCAAGGAGAACAAATCAGTCCTTAAGGTGCCTACCTGAGAGTTATTAGGGGACCAAATGAGATAATTCCTTCTAAGTCTTCAAATGCTATAGAAACGTAAATTATTGTCATTGCATATGAACAAAAGGATCAAAACCATAACTGTTGACATTGTTCAGTCATGTCCAACTCTTTGTGACCCTGTGTGGGGTTTTCTTGGCAAAGATACTGGAGTGCTTTACCATTTCTTACTCCAGTGGATTAGGAAAACAGAATTTAAGTGACTTGTCCAGGGTCACACACCTAGTGAGTGTCTGAGACAAAATTTGAACTCAGGTCTTCCTGACTATAACTAGGGAGGGACTAATGGGGTTTTGCCACAGTTTACTGAAATTTAGAGGGTGTTGATAGCATTTATATTCCTTAAGAAAGTAAAAACAGTTGAGCTTAATGCTGAGTTGACAAGAATCATTAGTTTAAAGAGGAAAGAACCGAATGATGGACCCCCTCATCACCCCACTAGTAGTTGTAACATGGGTAAATTTCTCTTGGGGCCTGCCCAAGCAGCAGCTTCATGGTGCCCTGGGCTCTCTCTCTCGCCTCCCCACAGGCAATTTCCTTTCATGGGGTCTGGTGCCCAAAGGTTTGAGGTCGCTACTCCCCAGTTGCTTGCCCAGGTCTCCAGACATTCTGGTCACGGCTCACTAGGTGTGTGACCCTGGACAAGTCACTTAAATTCTGTTTTCCTAATCCACTGAAGTAAGAAATGGTAAAGCACTCCAGTACAGTATCTTTGCCAAGAAAACCCCACACAGGGTCACAAAGAGTTGGACATGACTGAACAATGACAACAGTTATGGTTTTGATCCTTTTGTTCATATGCAGTGACAATAATTTACATTTCTATAGCATTTGAAGACTTAGAAGGAATTACCTTATCTCATTTGGTCCCCTAACAACTCTCAGGTAGGAAATATTTATTATTCTATAGAAGAAGAAACTTGGGCCCAGGATAGAGAAAGGACTTTGCTAAGGATATAGCAAGGAAATAAAGAGCTGAGCTAAGCACGTTGGTCTTCTGTCCCCGGGTCCTGATGTCTCTCGCCCAATTACTTCCCACTGTTTTGTCACTTTTCCATACATGATCTCATTTCATAACTCACATTTCTAAAGCACTTTAAGGTTTAGAAAGCATTTTCTTCACCCCTTTGCAAAAATGGACTTTATAAGTCCCATTGTTTGCATTTTACAGAGGAAAAAACAGACTTAGAGAAGGGAAATGACTCATTCAAGGTCATGCAACAAGGTCATGGGGGTAGAGCTGAGGTTCTAATCCAGGTTTCCCACTAACAAAGCAATTTTTCTTCTCCAACACACTCAATCAACAGGAATTTATTAAGTGAGCACTGTTCCAATACAAAGAAACAGTTCCTATACTATAAGAGTTCCTATTTTATTAGTCCTTAATAAGCAATAACATGACCCAAAGCTGATATCATTCATTGAGGAAGGCCAATGAATGAGGCTTCATATAAAAGGCAGCTTGGTGGGATGGGAAGAGCATTGGAACTAGAGTCAGGAGACCTGGGTTTGAATCTAAGCTCTGCTGTTTACTACTTGTATGGCCTTGGGTGAGTCATATAATCTCCCTAGGCCTCAGTTTCCCTTTAATGTAAAATTAGAGATTTTGGACTAGAATGGTTCTAAGGTCCTTCCCACTTTTATGTCCTACAAATCTAACACAGAAGAGGGTTGGAGGCTAGAGGTTATTCCCAGAGACCTTCTTGAGGTAAATTTGCTTCCCGCTGAATGACAGGAGACAGTGAATTCCCTGCTAGCACTTGGGTTTGCGTCATTTTAGTTAATCTGCACCCTAATTAAATCAAAAAGTAAGACACCGCTTGCTTGTGATGGCCTGACGCCAAGCGTCATTTTGGAGAACAATGGCGTCATTTTGGGTTAATAGAAACGCAAAAATTCTGCTGAGGGGGACAAGGTCAGAGCGGGATCACCTTTTAGAAACAAAAGAGACAAAAATCAAATCCATAGCTCACCGCAGCACAAATCTTTCCAAGTCTCCTTGGGAAGACTGGGGAGACTGGTTAGCGAGAAAGACACTTGAAAAGCTGGTCTGTACTGCCATCTGCTGGTCACGATGAAGCTCTGCATCCAAGTAGACATCCTCAGAAAAATCAGCTAGTAGCCTTGTACCAAAAACAAAATGAGGTAGGGCCTTTAATGCAAACAAAACACACTCTTCACAACTGCCCCGAAAGGCAGGTACGGCTCCTTTTATTGCCCCTATTTTACATTTGGGTGAAAAGCTCACCTACCTTTCCAAACTTCCTTTTTTTTTTTTTTGGAGGGGGGAGGGCAAGGCAATTAGGGTTAAGTGACTTGCCCAAGGTCACACAGCTAGTTAGGTGTCCAGTGTCTGAGGCTGGATTTAAACTCAGGTCCTCCTGACTCCAGGACCCATACTCTATTCACTGCACCACCTGGCTGCCCATCCAGCTTCATTTCTTTTCAGTCTCTTTCATGGACTCTACACAACCTGACTTAAATGAGCTCCATTCTGCATTTCTTTCATTGGCATTCCTTCAGGTTTTACCCATGCCTGGAGTACCATTCATGGGACTCACTCTACCCCTATCCTACTTTGTGGTAACAGGCAGAGGAGTTCATAAGAGAGGAAGACCAAGGAGGGCTTTAAAGATGGGGAAACTGAGGTCCAGACTTATACTGTGAGTTAGTGGCAACACTGGCATTTCCCTATACCATTCTCTTCTCACTCCATTAGTTCTCCCTGCTGCTGCCTAGGAAACCAGCTATAGTCTTCAGCTGAGGAATTATCTCTTACCTATAATAGGAGGAGTTAGCTCTGCCATCTTTTTTTTACATTAAATTTTATTTTATTTTCACAAAAATCTACATTCCTTCTCACACACCTCTCCTCCCACACACCCCCCAAAAGATAAGAAAAATAAAAGTAGGGGCAACTAGGTGGCACAGTGAATAGAGCACCCACTGGCCCTGGAGTAAGGATAACCTGCGTTCAAATCCAGCCTCAGACACTGGGCACACTTACTAGTTGTGTGACCTTGGACAAGTCACTTAACCCCAATTGTCTTACCTTCCCCCCTCCAAAAAAAATCATAAAAAAAGGAAAAACAAAACTACTTTATAAACGTATATAGTCAAGCAAAGCAAATTCCTCCATTAGCCATGTCTGCTTCCTCCCCACCTCAAAAAAGGCTCAGTGTGCACTCTGAGTCTATCTGAGTCTATGAGTTGGTCCTTGGTCATCATTTTGCTAAGAGCTCCTAAGTCTTTACAATAGTATTATGTTATTGTTGTATATAAGTTTCTCCTGGTTCTGTTCACTTCACTTTGCATCAGTTCATACAGTCTTCTCAGCTTTTCCTGAAACTGTCCCCTTCATCATGTCTTGTAGCACGACAGTATTCCATCACATCCACACACCATAACTTGCTCATCCATTCTCCAGTTTGATGGGCCCTCCCTTAGTTTCCAATTCTTTGCCACTGTGAAGAGAGTCAATATAAATAATTTTGTACAAATGGGTCCTTTTCCTCTTCCTTTGTCTCTTTGGGTTATAGACCTAGTAGTGTAGTGTCATCCCTGGGACAAAGGGTGAGTACACTTTAGTAGCTTTTTGGGCAGAGTTCCAGATTGCTTTCGAATGACCAGACTAATTCACAACTCTCCCAACAGTGCATTAATGCACCTCTTTTCCCACAGCCCCTCCATCGTTTGTCATTTCCTTTTTTTGTCATCTTTGCCAATCTGATGGGTGTGAGGTAAAACCTCAGAGTTTCTGCCATCTGTTTTTTAGCTTATCACCCAGATGCTAGGTTTTAACTCTTTTACTGGGAAAGCAAGCCATTACAGAGGCAGTTAACAGACTAGGAAAAAGCCTCAGCTGTCTTGGAGCTTTGTCTCCATGGGAAGGGTGGCCTCTCAACCCTTCTAGAACCTTAACAGCAGGATCTAAACTCATTTGGAATATATGTCATTTCACTGGGTAATTAAAGCCCATAGGCACTTATTCTGTGTACCTCCTATTAGCAGGATCAAAATCTCTATCCTCAGCATCTACTAATCTAGGATTAGCAAGTACCCTCAATACTAGTCATTTCCTAATTGTCAACCTACATCCTTACTTAAAATCATTTCACAGGGTTGCATTCCACCAACGGCTCTGGGTCTGAGGCAGAACAGCTTTCCACAGGCCCTAAAATCATCTGGGTCTCCCCAGCAAATGAGAGGAGACTAAGAAATGGGCAGGGAAAGACAAGAACAGAAGGCTAGGTTCAGGCTGCTAGGTCCCAAATCCTTCATTCTAAATTCCTACTTTTCACATGAAAATGTTGCCTGGCGATCATGCAATTATTCAGTCAGTCAATTAACAAGCATTTATTAAATACCAGGCACTAAGGTATTCTCTAAAGATGCAAATACAAAAATGAAACAATCTCTGTTCTCAAGGAATTTATATTCCATGGGGAAGACAAGTACCCAGGATGTGACTGGCTACTGCTCTTCTCTGGATTTAAGAGAGTAACCCTAAAGCCTTGGTCTGATGTGTCCCAATACCATTTAACCAGATGATGTTTCACCAAAATTAATGAACTAATTAACACCATTTAGTTTTTATAAAGGGGTACTTACTAAGAAGGTGTGTGTATATATACACATATGTACGGACATATATATGTGTGTATATAAATATATATGTATATAATGTGTGTGTGTGTGTATGTGTGTGTGTGTATCTAGCAAGAGCTAAGGTAGATCTCCTAAAAAGAAAAAGTCAAGGGCCAGGTCTCCCACTAGTACATTCAAAGGAAAATGAACTCAAACTTATTAGAGAACATGGTGACCCAATGTACAGTGTGTGAGACCTTGAGTCAGGAAGACTCGAGTTCAAATTTGAGCTCAAAGACTTGCTATGTAACCCTAGGCAAATCTTTTCATTTCTTTCTCCCTCAGTTTCCTCATCTGTAAAGTGGGGATAATAACACCTCCCATGGTTGTTGTAAAGATAAAATGAGATATTTGCAAAGCACTTTGCAAATCTTATACACACATATGTGTGTATGTGTTTATATATATATATGTATATTCATAGTATATTCATATATATATATATATATACACCTTCTTAGTATATTCATATATATACCTTCTTAGTATATTCATATATATGTGTATATATATATATATACATATATATTATATATATATATATATATATACACCTTCCTTGTAAATTCATATATATAAAAACTTTTTTTTGCAATATATATGTGCTAGCTATAATGGGATGATGAAG
>CM053588.1:102502923-102515256 GCA_028646515.1 Pseudochirops corinnae
CAATTCCATTGCCAATGGGAAATCTAAATCTTCTGATCTCTTGAGGTCAAAATTGTGTGTGTGTGGTTTGTCTTTCATTCTCAAAAAGGACCATGACATCAGGAAGATGATGCCATGACTTTCAATTGAATTGAATTGAACTGAGGAAAGTCACCAACCTCACTTTCTCCTCCAGAGCTATCTAGATCCAGTGGCCAGATGTAGATCAGAACAACTGGATGAGGTTAAGGTTGAGGGAAGGAGGAGACCTTGGTCTCTCTTCCCCTCACCCCCAAGCCAATCACTCTCAAGGGACTGGGCTGGAACTACCCCGCTACTAGATCGGCCTTCTATTGGAATTTTTGCTGTTGTTGTTTGCAAGTTGCTATTAATTTTTTGAAAAATAACACTCTTGGAATATTTGTCCTACCTGTGAAGCGCCTGCTCTTGAGACCACATTATACCATTTAGTATTTATATATTCTTCATCTAGCCTAGATGATAAAATGCAAAACACTTGGAAAGTGGGAAACTATAGCCCTGCAATTTAGGTCACAGATATACACAAACACTCTACCTACTCATCCCAACAGGCACACACACACCTCACAATGTATAGCAAACTGCTGTTCATACACCCAGTGGATGCTGTCAGGCATAATCCCAGTATCCCTGAAAATCATGTAAATTAGAAATATTTTATATAAATATAATATAAATTTTGGATAAAATAATATAAATAATAAAACTTAAAGAAACATAAGGAAGAAACCTACACACATTCCCTGGCTGTCTACATATAATGCACCAGATCTCATTTTGGCTATGTTTATAAAGTAATCTGATAGGTGCTGTTGGTTTTTTAATTAATAGAGCCTTGGGCTGATTCTCCATTTCCCCATTCACTGTGGGATCAAGTACCCAGAGGCTGGTTACTGCTCTCCTCTAGGGACTAAGGGTAATCCTGAAGAATTTGTAGCTCACAAGCCCCGATCTGGTGTGCCCCAGGATCATTTAACCATATGACATTTCTCCAAAATCAATTAACTAATTAATATCAGTTTTTATAAAAGGGTATTTACTAAGAAGGTATATATACGTACACATATATACTTTGGTAGTAATGTAGTATAATTATATAGTATATAGTATAATATAATATGTGTGTGTATATATATGTACATATATATGACTAAATAGATATATGTATATATGTATGTACGTGTGTGTGTGTGTATCCTCAAAAATTCAGGGGCTAGGCCTCCCCCAAGTATAGATACAACATTCAAGAGAGAATGAACTCAAACTCATTAGAGAACATGGTGACACAATGTGTAGCACATGAGACCTTAAGTCAGGAAGACCGGAGTTCAAATCTGGACTCCAACCCTATTTATGTGACCCTGGGCAAGTCTCTTAAATCTCTCTCTGCCTCTGTTTCCTCATCTGTAAAGTGGGAATAATAATAACGCCTCCTAGGACTGTCATGAAGATAAAATGAGATCTCTTTGCAGAGCACTTTGCTCTGAGGCTCAGGACCCTTGTCGAGTCCTGTAGCTGGTTTGTCCTCAGCCTCCACTGCCCTCCGTCACTGCTCTTCCAGAACAATCTGTTCACTGTCGATGGGAAATCCAAATCTTCTGACCTCTTGTGGTCAAAGTTGAGGAAGGAAAGAGACCAATATTCTCTTCTCCTCACCTCCAAGCCAGTCCCCCTCAAGAGGCTGGCTGGATCTGCTTCACTACTAGATGGGCCCTCTCACTCAATCATTTCAATCATTTCGGTCTCTTCTGGACACCGTTCGTGGGGATTTTCTTGACAAAGGTACTGGACTGGTTTGCTGTTTTCTTCTTCAGCTCATTTGACAGATAAGGAACTGAGGCAAACAGGGTTAAGTGACTTGCCCAGGGTCACACAGCTAGTATCTAAGACCAGACTTGAATTCAGGTCTTCTTGACTGCAGGCCTGGCACTTTATCCACTGAGTCACAATAGCCCCTCTACTGGAATACCAGAGTCTAAAACAGCATGCTTTTATCAAAGCCTCTAAGGGCATGGCTGATTTTCTTCAAGAGAACCAGCACCTCTGCTGTGAGGGCCTGTGAAGGCTCGTTGGACCCTTTTCAGGGCTGTTCATCTACCTTTGGTGTCCACCTTCACCTGTGGCCCCCCAAGAAACTCTAGCAGATCCCACCCAGGTAAAATTATCTCAGCAGACAGGATAAACCAGGTTGACGCTAACTGCCAGGCCTCAAACCTGTCAGTCCAGAACTCCTTAAACTTTTTCCACTCTGGACCCCTTTTTGCATTTTGTCAGCCTTTGTTGGTGTTGTGTGACTTGAGGGCATGCACAGGGCAAAGTGCACATATTTTGTGTTCAGAACCAAGGCTTCAGTGAAATTGCATGATGCAACACGGGCAAGTGCCCCAGAAACACCTCAGATTGTTCAAACATGTTCAAACTTTAATTTTTGGTTGTGTGTATTCAGAAAGCTTTTACCATCACCAAATCTTTTGCAATCCCGCATAAGGTCACAACTCACAGTTTGAGAAGCACTGAGTTATGGGGCTGCCTACCCCAAAGGTGCAAAGACTTCTCCTGGTGGGATGAGCAGATAAGAAAAATGTGTTCCAAAGACCAGAAAGGTGGCAAAAGCAGGTGCTGCGGAATGAGCTCTAAGAGATTAGTCATCCCCTGCATCCGGGTCATTCCAGTGGTCCTGTCTTTTGTCCTGCCACCGGACTTTGATGACTCTAGAGGACAGAGTGATGCTGATGACTTTGTGCAGCTCTGCCTCACTGAAATCCAATTCCCCCACAAATCAAGACATAGCCCTTGATGTCACTGCTCCCCTTCAAAACAAGGACCAACAATACTCCCTATTTAGAGTTTCCTTTTATCCACCGGCTCAAAGCATTTTATTCCTTCCAGGACTTTTTCCTCACCTAGTTGATTTCTTTGATTGATTGGTTGACTCAGTAAAGGTGTTTAGGCATTGTTCACACCTATTTTATACCTTTGATGGATTGAGTAACTCAATCAAAAAGGCATTCTTACCTGAATGCCTAGGTAGGCATGGTAGATTGCATCTTGTTACTTACATTAATTGGGGTGGGATGGGGAGATGAAACACCCCTCTTAAGTTTATGCCACCTTCATTTCCAAATAAATCTCCCTCCCTCATTACCCCAAACCAGAGAGCTATCACCTAAAACAAAGAATTTAAAAAAGAGAGAAAAAGGAAAAGCAGCTTAGCAAAACTAACCAATGTACCAAGTCTAGTAAGAGTAGATATAACCTTCCATACCCATAGTCCCTCCACCTCTGGGGAGGGCAGCAGAGGGTGCAATTTCTCATTGCTTTGAGCCAAGCTACCATTATAATTACACAGGGTTCAGGCCACTATTACTATGTCTATTTACGTTGTTGTCAACACCACATAGTCTCCTGATTCTGCTTACTTCACTTTAGGAGGTGAAAGAAGGCAGCTTTTGGAAAAAGAAGACCTAATTTTTAAAGCTACCTCCACATCGCCTCTCTGGGACTCAGTTTCCTCATCTGTCTAATAAGGAGGTTGGACCACACGATTTAAAGCTATAATCCTATGATTCTACATCAATTCATGTAAACCTAAAGCTGTAAAGTCATGTGAAGCCTAAAGGTGGTGCAGGGGGTTAGATTTACAGACCTGGAGAAAGGAAGAGCTGAGTTCAAAACCAGCCTCAGCTGCTTACTAGCTGATTCTGGCCAAGCACTTAACCTTTCTTTCTGCTTGTCTTTATATTCCCATTGCTTATCATAGTGCTTGGAACATAGTAAGCACTTAATAAATGCTTGTTAGCTGATTGCCTGGCTCATTTATCCTCTGTCTGCCTCAGTTTTCATATCTATAAAGGAGGATTAGTACCTACCTACACCAGGAATGTTGTGAGGATCAAATGAGATAATGCACGTACAACATTTTGCAAACTTGAAAGTACCATCTCAACGTTAGCTATTACTGTTGTTATTATACTTATTATTCCCATACTTCTCTATATTTTTCATATTCAACTTTTTTTGGGGGGGGAAGGCAGGGCAACTGGGGTTAAGTGACTTGCCCAAGGTCATATGGCTAGTAAGTGTTAAGTGTCTGAGGCAGGATTTGAACTCAGGTCCTCTTGACTCCAGGCCTGGTGCTCTATTCACTGTGCCACCTAGCCACCCCCTATAGTCAACTTCTAAACTCTTCTTGAAGACTTCAAGGGAGGGGAAACTCACTACCTCCTGAAGCAACTCATTTCACTTTTGCATGGTTCTAATCAGGGCAGCCAGGTGGGAGACTCATCTTCATGGTTCCAATCCAGTCTCAAGCATTTATTAGCTGTATGACCCTGGGCAAGTCACTTAACCCTGTGTGCCTCAGTTTCCTCACCTATAAAATAAGCTGGAGAAGGAAATGGCAAACCACTCCAGAATCTCTGCCAAGAACACTCCAAATGGGATCAGAGAGGGTTGACCACAACTGAAAAATTACTTTAAAACAACAACAATAGTTCTAATGATTGAAAAGTTTGCCCCTTACATGGATCACCTCTTTGCAATAATCAAGCACTAGTCTGCCCTTAGGGGCCAGGGAGAACAGGTCTAATCCATCTTCCCCATGACAGCCTTTCAAATGCTTGAAGACAGCTATCATGTCTGCCCTCCATAATTTTTTTCTTATTGAGGCTAAATATGCCAAATTCCTTAAGTTAATCCTTATGTAATGATAATGGTGATGATAATGAAGAAGGAAGACATCCTGAATCTGCCACTTGCTATCTCTCTTTCCTTGGGATCAAGTATCATTATTTTTGTAATATCGGACTTTATATATCACTTTTCATAGATACTGTGTGACCTCCAGTGTTCTCATCATGCTAACCATCAAGATACTCTCACAAAAGGAGACAGATCTTTGATTTTGCTTCACAGTGAAGCTAGGATCTTTCTTTATGAGCCCTCCACATCACTCCCATCATCCATTTGTGGAAGCTGCCGACACTATTTAATTGTAACTTCTCTCTGTGCATCCATTTAGTAATTGACCTATACAGAAAGTGCTGCCTTAGCATTGGAAAAGAACTCTTTTTTTGCATGGACATTCTGAGTGCCTTTGAAATTGTGGGCCACTTGCCCAGAAAAGCAACCAGTTCAGGTCAGAATATTGGAGGATGCAGCAAGGTGGCCATCAGCCTGGAAACAGCTGGTTGGGGCTTATCTATATGAATCCATTCACTAATCAAAATCAACAGCTATTTGCTTAGGAAGGGGAAGGGGAAGGGGAGCCAGTAAAGGATAAATCATAAGCCCTTTAAACACTGAGTTGTGTGCACGGCATGGCTAATCCCTTCCTGGGCTGGCCTTATTAACCTCTCGATCTGTACACCTGCACAGTTGATAACAAGATGGTGTTTGGAAATGGGAGTTTTTAGAGACCTTTGGTTTTCCTATTGGAGGCTATCCAGAAAATCTTTCAAAGGCTGTGGATCTCATTAGAAGGTCCTTTGTCCCCAAATTCTCATTAAATGAAAGGGGAGGCAGAGAGAGAGAGAGAAAAAGAGAGAGAGAGAGAGAGAGAGAGAGAGAGAGAGAGAGAGAGACTTTAAGTTTTTGAATTAAAGATGTTCTTGGTTGTATGTTGACATCAGATCCCTGGTTGGATGAAAAGTCATCTCCTGCAGGCTTGTTCTCTCCCTAATATGGTTAGGAGAAACCTGAAACAAACACACTTTTCTGCAGCTGTCCCCTGGTTTCGAATGATAAGAGAACCCATTTAGTTTTCTTTCTTATAGAGAGAATTTTTATCAAAAATCATTTCTTCTCTATCTGTTACTCCTTCCCTATAATGTTACAAGTAACTCATATATCCCTGGAAAATCTGCAAGATAAAACTACTTGCTTATGAACCTCTGTGACAAAGTTGGCCCCTTGTGACTTGAGTTTTGCAGGGCCAGCACTTTAAAAACAAACAGAAAAACTTATCCCTGCAATTTAGGCACACTGTCATTAGGTGGCAGTAGTACTCTACTGTCTCACCCCTAAAACAACTAACTCAATGTTACCAGGGAGATTTATGTAGATATTATTTTAAAACAAGAAGAGCTAGCGCTCTTTCTCTCTCTCTCTCTCTCTCTCTCTCTCTCTCTCTCTCTCTCTCTCTCTCTCTCTCTCTCTTTCTCTCTCTCTCTCTCTCTCTCTCTCATAGGCAAACTTAAGCTAACTTTAAATACTTTATGAAAAGATAATATTTTGAGCAGCTTCTTAAAACCAACACCCCCCAAGATTACATTAACCATCTTTCCTTCATGCCAAGTTTCCTCTCATTCCTTCTTTTATTCCTCTGTGTGCATGTGCCAGATTAATTTTATTCACCTATTTGACTTGGGGTAAGGACACACTACACATCTCCCTACCCACATACACCCTCCCACAGAAGTGCTTCAACACCAACTTTAGGCTTGTTCTGCCCCTACAAATATTCTCACACCTGCCAACTCAGTCTCCACTGGCTCAAAGTGACAACAAAGAATATGCCAGGTGGTCAGAGAAAAGTGAAGCATCCCCCAGTCTCTTTCCTTTTTGGCTCCCTACTGTAACATTACTAAGAGCAGCCTCTTTCTCATTTATTCCATTGTGGAATTCCCATCTGTCCTTTATACAGCCCCAAGCAAAGGCCACCTCTTCTGGGAAAGGCAGCCTTCCGGAATTCCTCCATGATCTGCCCTGACCTCCACCCCTGACCCAAGTTATCACTTTGCCCTTTTCAAATTCACTTCTTATATAATATCTCATCCCATTATCATCACCCTGATTCCAGGTCTTGATCCCTATACACAGTGGATAGAGCACTAGCCTTGGAGTCAAGACGACATCAATTCAAATCTGGCCTCAGACTTCTACATAGTTATGTGACCCTCAGCAATTCATGGAACCTCAGTCTGCTGCAGTGGCCTTATATGTACAGTGATAATAATATCACCAACTTCTCTGGGATTGTAAAGATAAAACGAGATGGTATTTGTAAATGTTACAAATACTACATTTTGCAAACCTTAAAATTATATATAAATGCTAGCTATTAATAGTATATGCACATATATGAGAAACGTTGCATAATGAATAGAGGGTTAGCTTTGGAACTAGAAAGACCTAAGTTCAAGTACTGTCTTTGACCCATGCTGGTTATGTCACCTTAAACAACTCACTTAACTTTTCAGGGCTCTAAGAAACTCTCTAAGACTGTAAATCGCAGAAAAGGTATCAACCTGCATTATTGCAGGGAATTTCCTATACCAGTAAAATCACAGGTCCATCCCTGATCCTGTCCTATGATGGTTATCTGGGTTTGTGTCTAATCCCCCTAGCAGAGTAGAGTGTAAATTCCCTGAGAGCCAAGACTTGTAAACTTTATCCTACACCCCCACTCTCTGGCATAGTGTCCTGGATCCAATAGGTACTTAATCAAAGTCTACTGAATTAATTCTATTTTTCTTTTCTTCGAAATGAAAGACACCAAATGTGTCCTATATTTAAGAATCCTAACCCAACTTCTCCTAATTCCTTCCCCTCCCAGCTCCCTCCTTCACTATATTCCCATCCATCCTAGAGGGTTTTTATACCACTTTTTATCTTTATGTTTCTTTATCTTTATGTATCTTTACATTTTTATCTTTGTGTTTCTTTCTGACAAGGCTCATACCACCCTTGACCTGTCTCTCAGGACCTGCTCAGCCTGCCTAACTGGCTAAGATTATGGAACAATTTCTTAACCAATTCCTTGTTGTGATTTCCTGACTAAGGCTACATAAAGGTTAAGGTGTATGGAGCCAGAGGCATAGGAAGCCAAGTCAGAAAAATCTTAGAGGGCATCTAGTACCACTGCTTACTTTTTTTTTTTTTTGCTTTTTTTTTTTTTTTTGGAGGGAGTGGGGATTGCAGGGCAATTGGGGTTAAGTGACTTGCCCAAGGTCACACAGCTAGTAAGTGTTAAGTGTCTGAGGTTGGATTTGAACTCAGGTCCTCCTGATTCCAGGGCTGGTGCTATATTCACTGTATTCACCTAGCCACCCTTTGCTGCTTACTTTTTAAAGATGAAAAAAGAGAAGTGACATACCCCAGATCACAAAGTCAGGGTTTGAACCCAGGACTTTTGAATCTCAAATACAGTGCACTTTTTTATTTCCTTTAATTTATTTTATTTTCAATTCATGGAAGAAAACAAGCATTTGCATAACACAGTACAATAAAAAAAGACGATTGCACATGAAAATACAAATGTACCATGTATAACTTGGTATTCCCTCCAAATATACAACAAAGTTATCATGTACATTTTTTCCTTTGTTTTTTCCCTCCCCCCCACCCTAGAGATGGCTACCATTAGACATGAAAAAGTATATGTATGTATGTATATACATATATAGTTATATATATACATATGTAAAATTATTCTATACATACTTCTTTTTCTCAATTCTCTGGATACAGATGAGCATCTTTCTTCATATGTCCTTTATTTTTTAATTTGTGTATTTATAAAAATCAAAATATCTTAGACTCTCAAAGTCGTTCTTAAAACAATATTGCTATTACTGTATACCGCACTCTTTTCACTCTGCCATTTTGAACCTTAGATCCTGGCTCTAATACTCACCAGCCATCAGACTACAGACAAATCATTTAGTCACTGCCAAATGAGGACAATAACATTACCAGTCACCTACCTCCCAGGCTTATCAGAATCATAGAGAGGCCATCTGGTCGAGGCCATAGCCAAAAGAGAATTTCTACAACATCCCTGAGAATTGGTGATCCAGCTTTTGCTGGAATTCTTCCATTGAGGGGGAACTCACTACTTCCTGAAGCAACCCATTCCCCTTTGGGATAACTTTCATCATCAGGAAGTTTTTCCTGACTTCAAGCCTAAAGCTACCTGTTTTCACCATTCTTCCTAACTCTGACCACTGGGGCCAAGCAGAATGAATCTAATCCCTTTTTCACCGACAGCCTTCCAAAAACTGGAAGAGAACTATCATGCTTATCCTGTTGTCTTCTCTTCTCCATACTCAATAACCCTAATCCTTCCTCAGAAGCCATGATCTCAAAACCCTTCAGTTATCTTAGTTACTCTCCTCCAGAGTTCTCTCCAATTTATCAATATTCTTCCTAAAGTTTGGCACCCAACAACTGAACACTATACTCCAGATGAGAGTTGATTAAGGCAGAAGACACTGGAATAGTGGGATTTCCCTAGATCTGGTTACTAATATAATAACTTGGACAGGAACTAATATAGTACCTTAATATAGCCTTCAAGTTTGCTGGGGTTATTCTAGCTGCCAAATCACAATGTTGACATATATTGAGCTTGCAGTCCACTAAAACTCTCAGATTTTTCCTCAGATGAACTGTTGTTAGCCAATTTCATCTCCATCTCACACTTAAATTGACTTTGGAGCCTGAGTATAAGAATTTTCCCTGTTCAATTTTATCTTATTAAATTTGACTCAAGGCCGAACATTTCTGAACTGTATGGGAGCTGCATTGTTGGTAGAGCTGTGAATTGTACCACCATTCTGGAAATCAATTTGGAATTATGCAAATGAAGTGACTAAATGTCCATACTCTTGAACTCAGAGATTACTCTGCTAGGTCAATGTCAAAAAAATAACAAAAATAATAGTTAGTATGTACACAATCTGTTAAAGTTTGCAAAGCACTTCATATCTATTACCTCATTTGAAAGGCTCCATAGAAATCAAAATATTTACAGCAGCACTTTTTGTGGTATATGCCCAGCAAATAGGGAATAACTGAATGATCTGGGTTATATGCTGAATGATCTGGGTTATATGAATGAAATGGAATATTACTGTGTTGTAAGAGATATTGAACATGAAAACTACATCATTCCATAATATCCTTAGTAAGGACTCAACCAGCCTCTTCAGACCAACCTCAGACCTGAAGCAAACTTGCTATCTCCCAAACAACCAAACAACCAGTATACTTGTGCCATTGTTCCTAGTTCTGCCCTCTGGAGCCAAGCAGATGGAACCAAGAAATGTGGTTCTGTTAATTAAATACCCAACAAGAGAAAAACTAGAAGTTCTTAATCTAGGTGCTTACCTCCCAAATCTTCTGCGTCATTGAGAATGTACATCAACCTTCAAGTTAATGGTTCTTATCCTCAGGGCACCTGTATTTCTTATAAGTTCAAGAAATCCAAATAAATCAGAATTCACTGGCTCTCACAAGCAAAAGGAGCACGATTAAAAAGAACTTGGACATTTTCAGTTAGCACAGTGGATAGAGTGCAGGACCTGGAGTCAGGAAGATCCACCTTCCCGAGTTCAAGTCTGGCCTCAGACTGGTTGGTTGGTTGCTGGCCTTTGTTCTCTAAGAAGACCAAAAGGACATCACTCTGTTGGAGTCATTGTAGGTGTCCAAATGTGGCTGATCAAAGCAGTACAAGCTTGGAAGGCTCTACCACAGGTCGGGGACAAATAATCCATATGAATGTCTACAGTGGAGATGTCTCTAAATTTGTGCATCTCATGTTTCTTTTGAGCTACTGTAACTCTACTTCACCCATAGAGCATGGAGCCTTCTTTGATGAAGGACCACAAGGCTGGGCGGTCCTTTCTTTGCCAGTGTCTCCAATGTCATGCAATAGATTCCAAAGTTCTTCAGAGAGATTGAGAATGTCCTTGTATTGCTTCTTCTGACCAACATGTGAGCTGCTGACTTGTGTGAGTCCTCTGTAAAACAGTCTTTTAGACAAAAGTTTCACATTCAAACAACATCACCGATCCATTGGAGTTATGCTCTCTCCAATAGTGTGAATGCTTGGCAGTTTAGCTTCAACAAGGCCTTCAGTGTCTGGTATCTTATCTTGCAAGGTCATCTTCAGAGTCTTCCTAAGACAATACAAAAGGAAGCAATTTCTTTTCCTGGCATAGCGCTGGTATTCTGTCCAGGTTTCCCAGGCATACAACAATGAGGTCAGCACAACAGCTCTGTAGACCTTCAGTTTGGTAGTCAGTCTAATACCTCTTCTCTCTCTCACTTTCTTTCTGAGCTTCCCAGACACTGAGCTAGCTCTGGCAATGGGTGCTTCAACCTCATTATCAATGTGTATGTCCCTGGAAAGAACACTACCAAGGTAAGTGAACTTATCCACAGTATTCAAAACTTCTCCATTTGCTGTAACCGGTGATTTGACATATAGATGGTGTGGTGCTGGTTGGTTGAGAGCCTGTGTTTTGTTAATTGTTAGGCCAAAGTTAGCAAAAGCAGCAGAGAATAGATCCATGCTTTGTTGCATCTAAGCTTCAGAGGCTGCATTGAGTGCATAATCATTTGTGAACAAAAAATCGTGTGCCAACTCCCCTTCTACTTTAGACTTGGCTTGTAGCCTTTTTGGGTTAAATAATTTACTATCAATGTGGTAGCTGACCTTGATGCTGTGTTTGTCCTCGTTGAAGGCATCTGACATTGCAGTGACTGGGAAAGCATTAGAGCATCACTCATTATCCAGAACTCAGGCAAGCAAGCCCTCGTGAAATTGATGTACAATACTGATGAACTACTGATGAGCTATAAGACCTTGGACAAGTCGGGGGCGGAGCCAAGATGGCGGCATAGCAGCAGCAACATATCACAGCTCTCACATAGCCACCCCAAAATACCCATAAAATAGGACTCTAAACCAATCCTAGAACTCCAAAACGCACACAAAGATACTTCCCACTAAAGTCAGCTCGGCTACGAGGAACCATATCAACACTGCAAACCAAAACCAGCCTGGCCTGAAGCCACAGCTGTGCCCCGGGGGTAGCTGGACCAGAGCAGCAGAGGAGCCTCTCAGGTGAGCGGATTAGCACCGGCTGCGAGTGGGGATTGCAAAAGGGGAGATAAGCAGTCTGGCTGAAAGGCCTCCAGAGCAGAAAAGCGAAAGGCAGAGGTTTTGCACCCGCCTCCGCGTTGTAGCTTCCCGCCCGCAGCCTGCAGATGGCAGGGGGACTAAGCGATTGTTCTCAGTCCAAGAGCTCTCGTGTTGAGCAGCCTGGATCTGGATCGCTGTCTTGGGCCTCGGTTCTGGAGTCTTTACTATCCAGTCAGCCGGAAGTAAATAGGAAGAGTTCCCAGCCTCTTCCTGAGAGCTACGGCAGCCGGGAGGACCCCAGCAATTTGGGACAGAGCTTTTCCTTCTGGAAGCAGAGCCCCACAGAGATTTTTTAAAAAATCACGGACTGAACAACCATGAGTAAGAATAAGCATAAGAAAAAAAGTAAGAACAGCTCCCAAACCCTAGATTCCTTCTTTGGG
>CM053588.1:102515756-102540285 GCA_028646515.1 Pseudochirops corinnae
CTGTTTGTTATGCCTCATTCCTCCTGAATTGCTAATTCACTTTCTTTTCTAGTACCACAAATATAGCACAGTGGAAGAATGCTGACTTTGGAGTCAACAGGACATGTCTCATTTGATTACAATCAGTTTGTGAAGTGGGTAGGTGGTTTGAGTATTATTATCCCTGTTTTACAGGTGAGGCTGCTGAGCCTGAGAGGATGTGGGTCACGGACTTGGAAGGAAGGATTTTATATACCAACTGTTCTCCCTATACTACCTTAAAGAATAATTAAGTCTAGCTTATATTAATTGACAGCAACTGATAATCATGGTAGGAAGCACACTAGTGGTGGCTCCTGAGCAAGAACTCATTAGAAAAACAACCCCTAGCTGCTCAGGACTACCCCTAGATCCCTGAAATATGTTATAGCTGAGCTCTGGGAAGAAGGGACTGTAATGTTAATGGGAGTTGAAAATCTTCCATGCCCATTAATAGGCCTCACCTGCAGCCCAAGAGAAGCTTACTTAGGGGAGGCTTGTTTTTCAGGAACACCCACAGCTTTTGTTACTTTGTAATTAGGCAGTGGGTCATGAGGGTTGTGATGCCCTCTGGCTCTGAGGAAGGGTATATATACTCTAAGGTGAGGTTTTGCTTTGGGGCTCATTTATTGGAAGTGTTCATGTGATTTGGCTATGTGAGACTCTGGGTAGCCATTAAGGAACCCCACCCCAGCCAGGGGGCTTTGAAAACCGAACTGTTGGTGTTCCTGTCTCTCATAACTATGTATGTATAACTTTGTTCAGAGAGCTAGAAGCCCTGTCTGTTGATTGGTGTTATTTTCTCTGTCTGTATTTTTTCTGCTTGTAATTTCTATTTGTATTTTTTCTGAAGTGTAGGGTGCTGACTTTTTCCTCTTCAGTAAGTGAATGAGATGTGTGTGTGTGTGTGTTTGTATGTGATTAAAGTAAAATTGTTGACCCCTTTAAAGTGGCTTTCCTTTAGAAAAACAGATCAAAGAACCTGTGCTAGCAGCCATCCTGAGTATGCTAGGGTACTTGTTGTTACAGGGATGCAGACTGTTACTGAAAATGAAGGCTTGAGAAGTAACTCTAGATACTACATGTGCTAAGTATATTTTTCAAACTGAAGAATACAAAGATATCATTGGCATTTCCCATTTTCTTATGAAAGCAATGTCTTTTGAAATGTTCTTCCATCTAATATATCTTCTTCTGTTTGCCTGTCTGACCGACCTTACAAACATTTGTTTCTTATTTATTTTCTTATTTGTTTCTTATTTCACATAAGATCATTTTCCCCAATTTATTTATTTATTTTTAGTTTTCAACATTCATTTCCACAAGATTTTGAGTTACAAATTTTTCTCCCCATCTTTCCCCTATTCCCCACTCCAAAATAGAGATCCTACTGAATACCCCTTCCCCCAATTTGTTCTCTCTTATATCCCTAACTTTATAGTAGGGCAAGATAGATTTCTATACCCCAGTGCCTGTATATCTTATTTCCCAGTTGCATGTAAAAAAAAAAATTTTTTTTTATTAAACATTTGTTTTTAAAAGTTTTTTTTTTTCCTTCTTCCAGATTTTTTCCCTTCTTCCTTCTTTACCTGCCCCTACTGGGAAGATAAGCAATTCAATATAGGTTGTACATGTGTCATTATGCAAAACATTTCCATAGTAGTTATATTGTGAAAGACTTTATTTCCTTCTATCCTATCCTGCCCCCCACTTATTCTACTTTCTCCTTTGACCCTATCCCTTTTCAAAAGTGTTTGCTTCCAATTACCCTCTCTTCTAGTCTGCCCTCCCTTCTATTATTTCCCCCTCTTATCCCCTTCCCTTTTATTTTCCAGTAGGGTAAGATACCCAATTCAGTATGTATGTCATTCCTTCCCTAAGCCAAATTCAATGAGAGTAAGGTTGTCCCATTCCCTTTCACCTTCCTGCTCTTTCCCTCCATTGTAACAGTTTTCTCTTGCCTCTTTTATGTGAGATAATTTACCCTGATCTATCTCTTCCTTTCTCCTCCCAATAAATTCCTCTCTCACCTCTTAATTTTATTTTTTAGATATTATCCCTTCATATTCAACTCATCATGTGCCCTCTGTCTATGTATACATGTGTGTGTGTGTGTGTGTGTGTGTGTGTGTGTGTGTGTGTGTGTATATATATATATATATATGCTCACACTCGCATATATATTTATATACACATACATATATAATCCCTTCAACTATCCTTATACTGAAATAAGTCTTATGAGTTACAATTATCATTTTTCCATGTAGCAATGTAAATAGTTCAACTTTAGTAAGTTCCTTATGATTTCTTTTTCCTGTTTACCTTCTCATGGTTCTCTTGCTTTTTATATTTGAAAGTCAAATTTTCTAGTCAGCTCTGGGGTTTTTTCTTTTCATCAAGAATGCTTGAAAATCCTCTGTTTCATTGAATGACTGTATTTTCCCCTGTAGCATTATACTCAGTTTTGCTGGGTAGGTGATTCTTGGTTTTAGTCCTAGCTCCTTTGACCTCCGGAATATCATGTTCCAAGCCCTTCGATCCCTTAATGTAGAAGCTGCTAGGTCTTGTGTTATTCTGATTGTGTTTCCACAATACTCAAATTGTTTCTTCCTGACTGCTTGCAATATTTTCTTCTTGACTTGGGGACTCTGGAATTTGGCTATGATATTCCTAGGAGTTTTCTTTTGGGGATTTTTTTCAAGAGGCGGTTGGTGAATTCTTTCAATTTCTATTTTGCCCTCTGGTTCTAGAATATTTGGGCAATTTTGCTTGATAATTTCTTGAAAGATGGTGTCTAGGCTCTTATTTTTGATCATGGCTTTCAGGTAGAACAAAAATTTTAAAATTACCTCTCCTGGATCTATTTTCCAGGTCAGTGATTTTTCTAATGAGGTATTTCATATTGCCTTCTATTTTTTTCATTTGTTTGGATCTGTTTTATACTATCTTGATTTTTCATAAAGGCATTAGCTTCTAATTGCTCCAATCTAATTTTGAAGGAATTATTCTCTTCAGTGAGTTTTTGAAATTCTTTTTCCATCTGGGCAATTCAACTTTTTAAGGCATTCTTTTCCTCATTGGCTTTTTGGGCCTCTTTTGCCATTTGAGTTAGTCTATTTTTTAAGGTGTTATTTTCTTCAATGATTTTTTGGGTCTCCTTTATCAGGCTGTTGACTCACTTTTCATGATTTCCTTGCATCATTCTCATTTCTCTTCCTAATTTTTCCTCCACTTCTCTTACTTGATATTCAAAATCCTTCTTGAGCTCCTCCATGGCCTGTTTATATTTTTCTTGGAAGCTTTTGATGCAGGAGTTCTGACTTCATTGTCTTCCTCCTGTTCCATGCTTTGATCCTTTTTTGTTCCCAAAAAAGGAATCTATGGTCTGATTACGTTTCTTCTGCTTGCTCATCTTGCCAGTCAATTACTTAGCTTTTGAGCTCTTTGCCAAGGTAGAACTCTGCTTCCAGCATGGAGAGAGCTTTGCCCAAATTGCTGGGGGTTTTGCAGCTGCTGGAGCTATTAGGAGGGTACCTTCTCTACAGCCCCCACAAGCTCTGGCACACTGGCCATGCACTCCAGGACCACCACCTAAGACATGTGATCCAGATCCAAGCAGGTTAAAGGAAGAGCGATTACCCTCTGAATGGTTGCATGGTCCCCCTGTGATCTGCAGGCCAGGAGCTCTGGAGGCAGCCACAGGGCTGCAGCTGCTGCACCTCCACTAATTCTTGCTGTGGGGGCAAAGTCCAGACAGCACTCTTCTCCACCCAATTCCAACAGAATTCCCGACTGACCTTTTACTTACTTGTTGGCATCTACGGGTTGAGAAGTCTGGAAACCACCACAGCTGCTGGTGCTTCACTCTCCTGAAGTCTGCTCTGGCCCCCATTGGTTGGGTCCACCCTGGGGCCAAAACCATGCAGCTCATGAAGGACTGTGCTTGGCTCCCAAGCAATAGACCCTTCCCGTAGGCCTGCTGACCTGCCTTCAGTGGGAAATTTGTTTCTTTCTGTCACTTTGTGGGTTCTGTAGCTCTAAAATTTGTTTAGAGTCACTTTTATACATGTATTGGAAGTGATTGGAATGGGAGCTCATGCCAAGTTTGTGCTTCTACTCCACCATCTTGGCTTCACCACCCCACCTCCACACATAAGATCATTTTAAAGAATTAAAGTACTTTCTTCAAGAATCAGACTGACTTCCAATGGAATGAGGGGAGAAGAATATCTTCAGGGACCTACTATAAATTGAATTATGCCAAGTTTGGATTGTGGTAAATAAAGACTAACCTTCAATAGCTTTTCTGGGAATAGTTTCTTTTAGTGCTAGATAAAGTTTGGCTCCAGATCAATCAACTCTTCTAATTTGCCTTTGATTAATTAATCAATAATAATAATAAATAAATCAAAGAATATAATAGTCCAGTCTAACATCAACTAGGTGAGGAGTAGCCCCTTTAAAGGTTGTAAACATAATTTTTTTTTTCAGAAAAGTCCTGCCACTGCTTTTCTGAGGCTCTTTCTTTCTACAAGTTATATAAATATTTAACCAGGATAAAATTCATATTCAGATCTGTCTCAACAATATAATTTTTAAAATTTCTAATAAATTAATTTTAAGTTTCTCTTTCCCCCAGATGAAAAAAGGATTAACATAATCCTTCCAATAGATAAAAACTGTCAAGTAAAATGTTCACAAGTTTACTATGTCCAAAAACACATGTCTCATTCTGAACTTTGGATCTATTACCTCTCTGTCAGGAAGTAAGTAACATGTTTCATCATTAGTCCTCTAGGGTCATGGTTAGTCATTGCATTGATCTGAGTCCTTAAATCTTAACATTAAGAAATGGAGTTTCTTAAATCTTCAATCCTTCTTTTCTTTACAATATTGTGTTACTACGTAAGTTGTTCTCCTGGTTCTGCTTACTTCAGTTCATGTAAGTCTTCTCTAGTATCTCTGAAACTATTCCTTTCATAATTTCATATGGTGCAATAGTATCCCATTATAATCACACACATAATTACGTTCAGTGAAATCCTCCCAACTGGTAAGCATCACCTTAGTTTCCAGGTGAGTATTACAATGAAAATAGAGCTGCTATAAATATTTTTGTGTATTCCAATATTTTCCTTCTTTCTTTGGTCGTTTTGGGTCATAGGAACATTAACAGTATCACCAAATCACTGTTTAATTATTTGTGGGGAGGTAGCTCCAAATTGCTTTCCTGAGTCACTAGAAAAATTTGCAGCTGCTCCAACAGTTAATTAGTGTCCCTGTCTAACTGGCAGTCCCTCCAACAATTGTCATTTTCCTTTTTTGTCAATCTGATAGGTGTTACATGGATTGTCAGTTTTAATTTGCATTTCTCTAATTATTAGTGACCTAGAACATTTCTTTTTCATGTGGCCGTTAATAGCTTAGGTTTCTTCCTTTGAAAACTGCCTGTTTTTCCTATTTACCTATTAAAGAATGGTTGTCATTCTTAAGTATTTGAATTAGTTTCTTATTTTTATTGGGTATCAGATCTTTAACAAAAAAACCTGAAAAAAAATTTTCCCCAGTTAGCCATTTCCCTTCTGATTTTAACATTGATTTTATTTATGAAAAACTTCTATTTTATAGTCAAAACTGTCCATTTTATTATTCATGATCCTTTCCACCCTTTGTCTGGTCAGGGACTCTTCCTCTATCCACAGTTGGGATTTCCTTTCTGGCACCTCAAATTTGATAATGATATCACTTTTTATTTCAAGGTCATGTATGCATTTGGAGTCTATAGCTTTATGTACATTACTAATCAAAGCTTCATTATATCTTTTATGAACACTAGCAACCAACCTACTACACCTACAGAACTGCCTGCATGGTAGCTAGAACTTATTCCTTTCAAATAAGCTACTTCCTAGGATTAATTTCTGACCTTTTCTGGGGCTTTGTTACATGCAAATGTCTCTTCTTAAACACCGATTAGGCACATTCTTCACTCCCTGTGGTATAGCACTTACTTGCCCACAAATGCCAGTCTCTCTCTGCTTCTTTGGGTTTTGCTGTGCCAACCATCATCATGCTCCCTATTAGATTGTTCACACATATCAGAAAGTCACAATGTTGCTTCCCTTCTAAGTTTAGCAGTAAGAAACTTAGCATAACCTTGTTGAACTGTTTGCCCACTGCTTGAAGATATCCTAATCTTATAAGTATTCCTGACTTCATGTTCTGTCCAAAAGTTGGCCCTTTCTTATATTCTAGTTGTTGCTATTCAATCGTATCTGACTCTTTGTGATCCCATTTGGGGTTTTCTTGGCAGAGGTACTGAAGGGGTTTACCATTTCTTTTTCCAGCTTATTTTACAGATGAGGAAACTGAGGCAAACAGGGTTGAGTGACTTGCCCAGGGTCACACAGTCAGATTTGAACTCAGGAAGACTCATCTTCCTGACTCCAGGACTGGCTCTCTAGCCACTGTACCACCTAGTCACCCTGTATTGCAACAACTTAGCCCTTTTTTCTACATCATTTTCACATCACTTCAGTCATATCGCTAAGATTCAAATGATTCTAATCACATATTACCTTTCCTGGTATATAGTAAGCACTTAATAAATGCTTGTTTCCTTCCTTCTTCCCAAAGAGAACATGGATCTTCTTCTGAGAAACTTCTTAGCTTGAGCAAGTGATGCTTCAGTGACAGAGGTAATCCTTGACTGTGTATCTTTGCTAAACATTATAATCCGTTGTGTTACACTCTATCCGCCGGCAACACTTGTGTATATCATTAGCTACTGCATAAGCATCATGTTAAGAATTCGATATGTCCGGAGTAAATCCCAGTGTCACAGGTAATTATCCCATAGTACTGTTTATATGAAATCCATATTAATATTGTATAGAGTAAATTTAGCATGCTACAAAATATCGCTTTACAGAACTGCTTCAATACCTAAATGTCAAAATTAAAAGCAGCCGTTATTAGATGCACGTATGCCAATTATGCATGAATATCATCAGTGTATTAGCATATAAAAATAAGACAGCACCCAAAAAAGTGCTCCATAATTAATTGGTATGTATAACAATAGTGTAAGCTTTATGTGGTCTGACTACATGGATAGTATTATGTGAAATTCTGGACATAACATTTTTTTTCATTGTTCAGATGTGTCTGATTCTTCATGACCCCATTCGGGGTTTTCTTGGCAAAGATAATGGGATAGTTTGCCATTTCCTTCTCCAGCTGATTTAACAATGGAGGATACTGAGACAGAGTTAAATAACTTGCCCAGGGCCACACAACTACTAAGTATCTGAGACAGGATTTGAACTTAAGTCTTCCCGATTCTAGACGCAGTGTTCTATCCACTGTACCACTCAGCTGATAAACTGGGGAATTATCAGAAGGGGATGATTTGAATGGTGAATGCCCTCCAGGTCATACCTTATGAGGATCAGTTGAAGGAAATAGGAATGTTTAACCTATAAAAGAAAAGACTGGGGTGGGGGTGGAGTGTGTGTGTGAATATGGTCTCTAGCTTTCTTCAAGTATTTGAAGGCAGAGATTAAACTTGCTCTCTGTATAGAAGCATATTTTTAAAATTAATTAAAAATTAAAAATTCTTTTTTAGTTCAACTTAAAATTAAGAAATAACTATGTCTTTAGCCTAAAGTCCCTTTCAGACTTTTCCCTTTTGGGAAGTATATAAAGATTAAGATTTTTTTTTTTTTATGGGGTGGCTAGGTGGTACAGTGAATAGAGCACCAGCCCTGGAGTTAGGAGGACCTGAGTTCAAATTGGACCTCGGACCCTTAACACTTACTAGCTTAATGTGACCTTGGGCAAGTCACTTAACCCCAGTTGCCCTGTCTTACCTCCTCCAAAAAGCAAAAAAAAAAAAAAAAACAACAACAACAAATCTGAAAAGATTGAAAGCAAAGCTAAGGTCTCAGGAAAATAGATTAAGGTTAGTAACCAAACTTAAAAATTATTTCTTGCTAGTTAAGATCATAGCTTTCTCCATTCCCTGAAAGGATGAGAGTTAAGACCTACCTTAGGGGTATAGGAGTATTAGAGTGCTGGACCTGGAGTCAGGAAGACTCTTCTTCATGAGTTCAAATCTGGTCTCAGACACTTACCAGCTGTGTGACCATGGGCAAGTCACTTCACCCTGGTTACCTTAATTCTTTCATCTGTAAAATGAACTGGAGAAGAAAATGGCAAACTCTTCCAGTATCTTTGCCAAGAAACCCCCAAATGGGGTAAAGAAGTGTTGGTCAGAATTGGACACAACTGAAAAATGACTCAAAAGGGAAGTATCCTTTTTCCTCATTCTGAAGAAATTAGGACATGGATCCCTGGGAAGAAGGGTGAATGACCATTGTTCTACTGGATGGAGTAAAAAGTTAACCCCAAACTAGATTTTGACACTTTAATATGTGACTTCTTAATTCTTCAAAATTCTCATGTCTTCAAATTGTCTTGCATTAGAGAGATATCCAAGAGCATGGAGGAGGAGAGAGTCCTCCCTATGTCACTTTTCTCATTAAACTAGAAATGCTTAGATTTAGAAAAATGTTGAATTGATTTTTAAAAATTGTTTCTGGTAGATTTGTATCTAAAACACACAGGACTATGTTGTTTTTTTCCCTTGCAACATCTGGAAGAAGAATCTAAGTATCAGACAATGCCTGACTTTGCTTTTCTTTGCCACAGATCCTTAGGGAGTAATCACTCGGCCCAAGGTTTTCATCCTTTCCACACCAGCGACCAGTTCTTGCAAACTGGTCAGAATCAAGTCCAAAACAATAGCTGTCATTTGGCTTCCTCCCCTTCTAGAGAAGGAAATGATCACTAAGTTCTCTGTATGACCAAGACCAAATTCTCTCCCAAAGGAAGGCAGAATTTAGAAGAGAGAAAAGGACTTCTGTTAAAAGTCATAGCCTAATCCCTAAATCCTTGCCATTTTACAAGCTGTTGGGAGTTTTTGCCTAATCAACTTTGAACAAAGTAAGAAAAATCAACAGGGAGCATTAATAATGATCAGTCATAGCATCTTGAGTTGGAAAGGACCTTAATGGTTATCTATCCACTCCCTCTGTTGTCTACAACATGCCCAACAAGTGCCCTCCAGGTTTTGCTTGAATCTCCCCAGTGAAAGGGAGCCCTCCCCACCTCCTCAGGCAGGTAATTCCACTTTTGGACCCATGTGATTGTTAAAGTTTGTTTCTGATATAAAGTCAAATATGAGAAAATTAGGCAGAGAGTGGAGCTTATAGGAAAGATAACAGTTTGGGTTTGAGAGGTGAATATGACATTAAGGTAGAAATATATAACAGGCAGTTGGTTATACAGGAGGAAAGTTTAGGAGAGAGCTGAAGACTGGATGTGAATATAAAGGAGTCATTGGCATAGATATGCTAGATGAATATGAGACAGAAAGTATAAAGAGAGGAGATGGAAGACCTAGGACAGAACCCTGATGTACACCAATGCACAAGGGGTTGGATATGCATGATAATCCCACAAAGGAAACTGAGGCAAATGCTACTGATATTATCACCCCTGTTTTACAATTCAGGAAGGGCAGCTAAATGGCACAGTAGATGGAGTACTGCCTCTTGAATCAGAAAGACCTGAGTTCAAATCTGGCCTCAGACACTTAGTCACTATGTGATCCTGGGCAAGTCGCTTTACCCTGTTTACCTCAGTTTCCTCATCTGTAAAATGACCTGGAGGAGGAAATGGCAAACCACTTCAGTATCTTTGCCAAGAAGACCCCAAATGGGGTTGGGAAGAGTAAGAAATGACTCAACAACAAGAATGATTCAGGAAACTAAGGCTGAGAAAAAGTTGATGATTCTCCCAGGGTAAAGCTGCTAGCAAGTACTTGATGTGGAATTCAGGCCCAGGCTTTTCGGAGCTCCAACTCTAGTTTTAACCACATTTCTCTTATTTCAGGTTTTTGGAAGCATTCTATTAATTCCTGGCAATATTTCAGATATTTGTGATTGTCTGAGAGTGTTCTTCCCTATAGTCCACACAGCTCCTGATTTCTCCATACTTTAGTAGTTGTATCTATGAATTGGTTAGACAAAACAAAAAGAAAGGAAAAGAATTTTAAATACCCCCTCGTAGTCCACCTTGTAGAAATGAGCCATTCCATGTATTACTTAGGCTAGTGTTCAGATGACTCACCCACAGGTCCAAGTTTGAAGACTCTTTCAGGGCCAGTCAGAGCTAACATTTTGCTGCCTAATGTAGCATTCAGAACTCAGTCATTTCCAGGCCATGAAGATGAGTCAGAGGAAGACTGATGTGGAGGATCTACTACCACCATGAAGAAGTAAAAATACTCCCTTCCAAAATGCTGAAGTCCTGCACTTTGCTATTTTATATTTTCTTCTTCTTTTTTTTTTTTTGGAAGCAATTGGGGTTAAGTGACTTGCCCAGGGTCACACAGCCAGTAAGTTTCTGATGCCAGATTTGAACTCAGGTCCTCCTGACTCCAGGGCTAGTGCTCTATCCATTGTACCACCTAGATGCCCCTTATATTTTATTTTCAAGAAAGAAAATAATCAACAGGATGAAATAAGGTATTGTCTTTGGTGTTGAGAGTTCTGTCATATTCCAATCTGCTTAGTGTGGCTTTGTGTTTTCGGGCAGGAAGGAGGAGAATAAATCCCTGAGACAACATAAAGAAGAGCTCATAGAAGAGTGTGAGGCAGCCACGGCTCCTCAGTCAGGGAGATGCAACACCCAAAAGTCATGTCCAAGTGAGCAGGACCTTGGGTGAACTATTTCTACTGAAATATTTATAGCCATGGAAACAGAGTTCAATTTACGAGCTGGAGATCTTGCTCTCAACCAAGCCTCTCTGAAAAGCTCATGTTTGCTTCTGGTCGTGGAAAAAATGTGAGCAAGCCTCAATCATTACCTGCTACTTGACCTGATAAACTTTCTTCTCATTGAACTCAATGCAATTCGAAGGATCATAGATCTATAACTGACCACTCCTCATTTTACTCATGAGGAAGCTGAGATTGGGAGAGATTGAATAATTCATCCACAGTCACGCAATCATTAAATGTCCGAGGCTGGATTGGAACTCTAATCTTCCTGAATCTAAGCCCAGGACTTTATCCCCTATAGAGCTGTCAGCTAACCTGTTCCCAGCTTCCCGTTACCTACTTTTCTTCCCTTTTTTCCTCTCCATTTATTTTTCCCCTATGGGGCCTTTCAGAAATCATGAAAACCAGCACATAGGAATGGAGATGGTGACTTTATCTGATTAGTTTGCTATGGTAATAGACCTTTGTACTGAAAGGAAAAGTTGCATATTGAATAGAGTATTGGACTTGAAGATAGAAAGACCAACATCTGGGTTCAAATCCTGCCTCAGACACATACTAGCTATGACCCTCTGGGGATAACTTAACCTTTCTTTCGCTTTTTGCAGGGGGGAAGGCAGGACAATTGGGGTTAAGTGACTTACCCAAGGTCACACAGCTAGTAAGTGTGTCAAGTGTCTGAGGCTGGATTTGAACTCAGATCCTCCTGACTCCAGGGCCAGACTCCACTGCGCTATCTAGTTGCCCCCACTTAACCTTTCTTAACCTGGATTTCCTCATCTGCAAAATGGGAATAATAAGCTAGCACAGTGAATAGAGTATCAGGTTTAGAGGCAGGAAGACTCATCTTCCTAATATCTAATCTGGCCTTAGACACTTACTATATGACTCTGGGCAAGTCATTTAACCCTGTTTGCCTCAGTTTCTGCATCTATAAAATGAACTGTAGAAGGAAATGGCAAACCACTCCAGTATCTTTGTCAAGAAAATTCCAGACAGAGTTACAAAGAGTAGGACATGACTGAAAAACTACTCAACAACAACAACATCTATTTCACAAAGTTGTTGTGAGAATCAAATAAGATATTGTATGTGATGGGGTGTGTGGGTGCCTGTGCTTGAACCTCAGTTTGTAAAATCACATTTTCTCTCTAGCCTCAGAGAATTATCTCTGCCCCCTTCTCCCCTGCCAGTACTCTGCCTAGCAACTATTCAAGATCAAGCCCCAGACAAAGTTTCTCACCTTGGTACAATAACAAGCTGCATCTATGAATCCTTCACTAGACTATAAGTAACTCCCTAGATCATTACACACATCGTGGATCCCTCATTAGCTTAGGACATATGTATACTTCCAACATCCATCTTGTCAAAAATGACATTGATGGGTAGCAGCTGGGTCAGCCCTGACCACTAACTGAATTAGTGATATTTCAAGCCTAAAACCATACCTCCATGTAGCCCTCATCTTAGGCTCTTTCCCAGTGAACTCTGGGTAAAATACCTGTGCAGTAGTTATTAAAAGTATATGTTCCTTTAAGAATTGATCACTCCTTAATTCCTCCTTTATCCCTGCCCTGACTCACCTAGTTAGCATATTTGGCACAGGTTTTACTATAGTTATCCTATATAAACTATAATATACCCCATCTAAGGTTGCAGGTTCCCTAAGAATTCCAGCCAGTATAAAGCATAACAATAAATCTTTGCCATCTTGACTTAGAGAATGCTTGATTCCGTGAATTCATTCCAGACTGCTTTCCAAGGACTCAGGTTATTGGGGTTCCTGGACTCCCTGAACTCCTTGACCCCCTCCCCCATTGTATGTACAAAATGCAAATCTTAAAGTGCTATATAAATGTCAGTCAACCCATAAAAGTTTATTAAGTACCTACTATGTGCCAAGCACTGTGCCAAGGGCTGGGGATACAAAGAAAGGCAAAGGATAGTCCCTGTCCTCAAGGAGCTCACAATCTAATGAGGTACAACTAGGTACAAACCAGCTCTCTACAGAATAGATAGGAGATAATCAAGAAAAGCAAAGCACCAGAATTAAGGGGGTGTGAGGTGTGGAAAGATTTCTTGGAGAAGGTGAGATTCTACCTGGGACTTAATGACTCATTAACACTTACAATGCTTCACACACAATAACCCTGAGAATTAGGAACAGCAAGAGCTATTGTTCCCATTTTACTAACTGTCTGTGAGATATATAGTTTGAAATGTCCAATAAGGAAGGGAATTAACATTTATATAGTGCTTACCAAGTGCCAGGCACTGTGCTAAGCACTTTTTACAATTTTATGTCATTCAATAATGAATTGGAAATGAGAGCCTGAGACTTGGGAGAAAAGTTAGGGTTAGATAAATAGACCGAAGAATCATCCGTATAGAGATGACAATTTATTTCACAGGACCCGAAAAGATCACCTAGCAAATGGTAAGGAAGAAGAGAAAAAGGCCCAGGACAGAACTTTAAGGAATATCAGCAGGTGGTAGGCATGATGTGAAGAAGATCTAGAAAAGGAAACTGAGACAGAGAGGAAAAGAACCAGTAGAATTTTTCAGTCATGTCCAACTCTTTGTGACCCCATCTGGGATTTTCTTGGCAAAGATACTGGAGTGCTTTGCCATTTCTTTCTCAGCTCATTTTACAGATGAGGAAACTGTAGTAAACAAGGTTAAACAACTTGCTCAGGGTCACGCAGCTACTAAGTGTCTGAGGCTGGATTTGAACTCAGGAAGATGAATCTTCCTCATTTCCAGGCTCTATCTAGCCATTGTATAAGTATATGAATCTGTCTGTCTGTCTATCTATCCATCCATCCTTATATCTATAGAGATTCTAACTGGAACTTAATGACTCATTAACTCATTCATCTCTATAGCTAGCTAGCTAGATATGTAGACATACAGGGTACCCCAAAGCCACCTGGCCTAGCCATGTCTGAGGGAGCCACTCTGGTTTGGGGGTGCTCCCAGGTGCCACACAGATGCCAACTGCATTTGACTAAACATGATAAGTGCATTAGAGAGGACCAAACTTGCTACACCAGGCATTTTTTTGATAGTTGTGCTATGTCTGTGCTTCTCATACATTTACAGACTTGTATTAGAGCTGTAATGCTTGCTGCTATAGCCTCCCATTGTTCAGTGGGAGAGCTTATCTTCTGCAGTTTTCCAGATATTTAGGCACTAAAGAAAGACAGAAGTATGGAGTGGAAAAGGTTTGGAATTATTGTAAAGGAAGCTGTCAGGGGTCCCACTGTTGTCAACTCTAGGCGCACTTTTTGAAAGTCGGAGCAGTCCTTTGCATCTCTTCCTTCTGGGGTTTGAACTTGCAGCATACACTCTTCAGGTGTCCTTTTTTTTTTTTTTTCTATTTTGGCTGGGCCTTTAAGGGGTGTAGACACAACAAATAGGTCTTCCTTCCATGGCCAGTTCATGGAGGCACACATTAAATGATCTACTGCCTTGGACTTCCAACCACATCTGGAGGAAACATCCTTGTTACTTTCTTCTTCACCGTAGTAAAAATTCCATTTAACCTATCTATGGGCAATTGGTATGTGGGGTAGGGGAGCAAAGGGAGCCCTGACAAAGGAAAGCAAGAGATAAGTCGGTTCCAGTGAGGGGCAAAAGCATAATGGAATTCTGATAGAACTGTACTTACCCCTATGCTCTGGACAGAAACACAAGAATAGATGTAACTAGGAATAGTGGCTGCTGCTATCTAGACATGTGAAGAGTTACTGAGCAGATAGGACCTCAGGGCTGGTGACTGCTGGGACCTGCTCATGAGTTTGTAACAGCATAAGCTTAGAGCTGTCACTAGCTGTTGGCTCACCCAGAGTTGGCACACTGAGTAGCTATTCCAGTCCTGTATCCCAATGGACATGTGAGGCACCGTCCCAATATCTGTATGGGAGAGTACTTTGCATAGTTACTTGTATATATGTCTGATAACTTTCTTAAATTTTATTTCTTATTGTGAACTTTAGCAATGATCAACAAACACAAACATTTCAACATACAAAGGAAGAAGATTAAGAGCTCTTTGGGAGTGAGAACTGTATCTTATCTGAGGAGGTGGTCCAGTCATGGAGTGCTTTGAAATCTTCAGGACAGCAGACAAGATTTGGGATTGTCTTTTGCTTTTCTTTGTATTTCTAAAACTTTGCATAGCACCTGGCATATAGTAGGCACTTAATGAATGCTCTTTGATTGACTGAATGTTACACAAGAAGGCCTCCCCACACAAGTTAGATTCGCTATAAAAGGTTTATAGAAGACAGACAGCAATCACACAGGATGAGGCTTGGAAGCATTCTTATCTGAAATGGTGGAGGGAGTTGCTATGATCACGACATCCTAGCTCCATTAAAGTGAGGTAAGTATCTCCTTTGATGCCTGGCATAGGGGCATTACACATAGTATGTGGTGAATATATATATATATATATATTATATATATATATATTATATATATATATATATATATATATATATAAACACATACATATGTTGAAGGACCAACACTCTTCACTTGTAGGTATTTCTGATTATAATTAGATTGTGCATTACTCCTTGACTCCTACTATAAAACTACCTTGATTCTTGAGTGTCTCAGAACAGTCTTCTTCCTTTGTAAACAAAGCAACACATCTGCTATCCCATTATCCAGGACTCCACCTGTGCTACTGAGTCAGGAGCAGGACTTATATATGCCATAACCTTGACTCGATGACCTCAAGCAAGCCCCTTCCTCACTTTCTGCCTATTTCCTCAACTGCCAGTCCAGCTGGAATTAGACACCCCTCCCTCACCTCCTACTCATTACCAGCTGTCAAGATTTCAGGCTGCTGTGGGCTAAAAAACAGGCCAGCATCTTCCATGCAGTTCAAATTTGGAACCAACTTATTTTAAGGAAAGTCCCAATTTGCCTTTTCAGAAATTTCATTGCCGGAGACAACCAGAAATTTCACAGTCTGCTCTTGGTAGAGATATTCCCCTTTCCCTTCCCCTCCTTAGAATAATTCATTTCTTTCTGGACTGTGATGGGCTGATCTTTTGGCCCAGCAATATCTCTAGAGTCATGTTTTTACTTTTGTTTATTTTAAAAAATCTTTTAGTACATCTACCAACTGGGCTCAAGGAACCAGCTGATAAGTGCACTGTCCCCTCACCTCTAAAAACCTGGGTCCTCTTCAATGAAAATAAATTGACTCAACTTAACTAAGCTCCCAGTTGACCCTCTTGGAAAACTGATTGTCTGATTAGTGTTTCTGCTCCAGATGGACTTGGGACTAGAAATGCAGAAAAGTGCTAAAGGTCACAGCTGTGTGATGCAGAAAAGCTTTAATGAGGACTGGTAAGAGACCTGCTTGAGACCTGCTCATTTCAGCCACAAATAAAATAAGATACACTCTGCTCACAGGCACTTTTCAAAGAAAGCCACTAGATTTGGAGTCAGAGGAACTGGGTTGGAACCTTGGCTCTCTGGCTTCCTAACTGTGTGACCTTAGAAATTCACTAATTCTTTCTGGGCCTTATTGTCTTGCTCTGTCGAAATGAAGAGGTTGGACTAGAGAGTCTCCAAAGTCCATTTTAACTCTCAATCCACAAGAAGGAGAGAAAGAAAAGAGAAAAATCTCCCCTGCTTTTGTTAGAGCTCATTATAATCGAAGCCCCTGTTGGGCAGCTGCTTTTTCCTCTAACAAGTGGATTCCTTCACGTTTCAGCAGCCACAGCAGCCAGAAGCCTCCCCACTGTTCCAATCTGAATCCCAAGGATGCTTTTCCTAAATGTCTATTATAATCTGGGTTGGTGCCTTCTCTTTCCACCAAATACATCTTGACTTCACAGTGGTCAACATTACATTTTTCATTTGCTACTCCTCAGTACCTTCTAACCAACCAGAATCCTGAAAAATGTTCTTTCACTGCCCACCTTGTCCACCTCCCATTAATTTCTGCATCAGGTACTCTTTCCCCCTGTACCCTGGACTTAGTGACATTGAAACCAGTTCTAGGAGTTGTTTACAGTTTCATGAGCACTGGAGTCCTAGAGTTAGTCAAGCAGAATGGAAACCAGATTGAGTTAGAGGTTAGCCACAGGGGTCCCTACGTAATGGCCCTCACCATGGATTGCTGCAGCTTTGCAAGTTAAGCAGAAGCTCACCGTGTGCAGCCTGATTAAAACCTTCCCCCTAAGCCAGCCCGTGATCAGTGATGCTGAGAGCCGGGCTGTCTATTACCAGAGACTTTCCAACAGGACAAGTTAAGAATCCGAGAGTTCCACTTTCCTTTCTTTGAAATTCACAGCAACAAAAATTTGAAGTGACCTCAGGGTGCTTTGCTCAGTACTACTCACTCTTCACCTTGGTCTGTATTTATCAGCTCCTTGTCGCTTCTTAGAAACTCTAGTTTCCTTTAAAGTTTGGCTCAGGGGCCATCTCCTATGGAAGGCCCTTTCTGATATCTGCAGAGGTGAGTGCCTCCCCCTCCCCCAAAATAAACTTGTTTTTAATTTGTATATATGCTATAGACAATTAGATGTACATATTATTTCCCCCAATAGATTGTAAGCTCCCCAAGGGCAAACTGTTTCATTTTTGTTGTTGTATTCCTAACTGTTGATTCATTGACTGATTTTTCAATTCAAATGGAAATAGACAAATGCTCTAGTCTAGATACTTATTACATCCTTGTTATAACCTAAGGTGGAAGGATTTCTATAGCTATGCAAAATACTGGCGAAACAGAGTATTATTAGACTTGGAAGGGATCTTAGAGGTGAGATGAGGAAACCGAGACCCAGAAGGGATACATGACTCCCAAGTCACACCGTTAAGAAATAGCTGTGCAAGGAATGGAACCGAAGATTTTACAAGTGTGAGGGATAATTTATAGTGAAGTTTCCCCATTCTGAAAAATCAAATCTAGAATGGCTTCAGTATTCACTAGGCCTGTTTAGAAGTCACCTGACCTTCAAGCAATCTGGGGCTCAGAGCAATGGAGACCCTCCCCCAGAGCCAACTCAGCAGAAGATATGCCAAATAAGGTTAAGACTGCTTTCATTGGACACCCACATGTTTCTGGGTCCTTCGTCTCAGAGAAATTCCTGTGCTTAGGTTGTGGGACAGCCCCTCTACCAATAAGAGTGAAGGCCAGTTGGGGGGGGTTGGGTTTCTGCGTTGGAAAATTATATAATCATGGGCTGCCTTCTACCTGTCTCTCTCTCCCTGCGGCCATGCAGGGGAAGGGGGTAGAGTCCTTTCTCATGAGAAAGAATAAAGACCTTTTCTGATCTTAGATTCAGACTCTGAACTCTTTCATCTCACACACAAGTTTTTTTACTTTTGGTATAGGGCTCTTTTCACTGTATAAGCATTTATACAATGCCTGGCAGACTGCACATCCTTAATAAATGCTTATTGCCTGCCTGCCTGTTATCAAGCTCAGCCCAATAGTAGTAGCTTCTAAGTTTACAAAGGACTTTCTTTACAATTCCAAAGTATGAAAAACATACTCTAACAGAAATTTCTTTAACTCATGTTATGGGAGAAAAGCTAAGTTAAGTGCAGGGAGGGGAATGGGGAAGGAGCTGGGAGAGATAAAAACTTTAAAACTATGGTCCCAGCCCTCATAACCAGTCTAGTGATATGACATGTTATGTACTTTATACATATTTACGAATTATATATTGTCTTTCCCAATAAAACATAAGCTTCTTGAGGGCAGAGATGGTTTCTTTTTTGTCTTTGTAACTGCAGTGCTTGGCATATAGTAGGTACTTAAAAAATGACTGTTGATTGATTTGTTAATTGATGTGACTAGTACACAGAAAACTTTAATATAAACTAGAACATGAAAAGTTATGAGCCAATCATTGATCAAAAAATTAAATATAAAAAGAAAGATAAGGCTATTATTACACCCTCTGTCTTGAATCACTGTCTATACTGACTTATATTTTTAAAAACTGTTTATTATTTTTAATTCTTTCACTATTGTACCTGTTTTTCCACAGCCCCTCCAATATTTGTCATTTTCCTTTGCCATTTTGGGGAGGTAATACTTCTAAGTTGCTTTAATTTGCTTTTCTCTAATTATAAGTGGTTTAAAGCTTTTTATATGATTGCTGATAGCTTGAATTTCTTTTAAAATTGCTTGTTTATACCCTTTGACCTTTTACTGAGGATTGACACTGGTCCACATCTTGTGGCATTTCTATCTAATCATTTCAGATCTTTTTATCTCTTGGGCTGCTCAGAGTTTGTTGGTTACACCCAACTGCAGAAATCTCTTAGGGGGGACTAGCCTGAGGCATAGAGGCTGACAGTTTATCAGATAGGAGTATAAGAGTAATCCTTGCTTCATATACAAGACCCTGGTCTAGGCGCTAAGAGTAGAAAGACAAAAATAAGATGAAGAAGCCATCTTATTTTACCAAAGGGCTTAGGTCTTTAGGGTGCAGCAGCAAAGCAAATGGTAATGCGACTTCTTTAACGTTGTTTCTACTGAGAAAAACATTCATTTTTAATGCTAAACCATTTGACAGTACGAGTTGGTAGTAAGAACTTACTTTTGTAGGTCTTCGGTAGCTGTAGTATCTGAAGAGGAATTTGTTAGGTTTCAGCCTCAGAAGTCACTTCTCTAGAAGATGGCTACAAAGGATCAGTCTGGTAACAAGGTCAATAATATGGGGGGAGGGATGTTGCTTTCCTGAGACACTTGGGCTTATCTGCCCATTGATGGCATTTAGTCAGTGATTGATAGTGGTGATAACAAGGATGGTCAGCTACTTCTCCACACAGGAATCTTCTCATTTTGGGGACTGGACTGGAAGCAGAGGGGCACTGTTATCCCTTTTTTATTTCCATTTAAATTTACATGACCTTAGTGTTAACTGCCAAGGATGGGATAGTAATAAAAAAATTATCCCAATCCAAATATCAAATGGTATTTGAAGGAGTTTAAGGTAAAGCAGAATAGTTCAGAAGACAGATCTGAGTGTTCTTGGATAGACTAGGTACATTTGTGGGTCTGACTCATAAAATAACTGTAATGTCTCTGATACTATGGGTTAGTCTCATAAAAAGTGGTTAGCATTCTGCAGTGGAGAAACCACAAAGAAATCACATACAAACGAAATTGAGCAGAAAACTAGCAAACAGCATGGCATAAAAATAGCACAATCAATGATATCATCAGACAAGCAGATGAAATCACTAGCTCTGAAGAAAAATAGCCAGTGGCAGCTTCAGAAGTAGGGAAGTGTTCCATCTTAGTTACAGATGCAGGGGAGTGAGTTATTTGGACTCCCCATGTTCCCCTTCCCACTGGAGACATGGGAATCTATGGGAAAGTATGCCCTTGTGTGTAAGAAGACATTTTCTTTGTTAGTAACTTGCTAGTCTGTTTAGAGAACACGGAATATGGACTTAGGAGACCTAGGTTCAGATCCTACCTCTTGATCTTTAATGCCTGTGGAAAATTGGTAAATTACTTAATCTCCCCGGGCCTCAGGTTTTCCATTCGTAAAATGAGAGAGTTGTACTAGATGACATCTAAGTCCCTTATAACTTTGAGGTCCTATTTATATATCTTTAAATTAACATTGTTGTTTAGTCATTCCATCAAGTCCCGACTCTTTGTGACCCACTTCTGGGGTTTTCTGGGCAAAGATACTATAGTGACTTGACATTTTCTGTAGTGGATTAAGGCAAACAGAGGTTAAGTGACTTACCCAGAGTCACATAGCTAGTGAGTCTCTGAGGCTGGATTTGAACTCAAGTTTTCATGACTTCAGGCTCAGCACTGTATATACTGAGCCACCTAGCTACCCTTAATATAGGATCCTATCATAAGATCATACATCTGTTTTCAATTCAATTCATAAATATTTAAGAAATACCTACTGTGTGCCAGGCACTGAGTCAAACACTGAGATAAAATAAGAAAAACAATCACTGTCCTCTTGGAGTTTGCAGTCTAATGGGGAAAAACAAGACACAAAAGGAGGCTGGAAAGTTGGAGGAGAAGGGAAAGGGGAAAGGAGGTAAGGGTAATGTTGCAAATGCATCATGTTCCTTGGCAAGTAGAGCTGCAGATGGAAAGTGGAGATCTAGAATTGAAAGACTTTAGTTTTGAATTAATTATACCTTTAATTTGGTCTGATAAAAAGAAGAAGCCTTAGGCAAAGGGTTTGAAGGTATAGGTTTGCATAGATCTTGACCTACAACTTGCCTTGTACCTGGGTGTAATTTTTAGAAGTCCATGATTGAGGGGGCATGGTTTGCTGGGTGGCTAGGTGACACCATAGCACACAGACCACTGGGCCTGGAGTCAGGAAGACTCATCTTCCTACATTCAGACACTAGCTGTGTGACCCTAGGCAAGTCACTTAACTCTGCTAGTCTCAGTTTCCTCATCCATAAAATGAGCTGGAGAAGGAAATGGCAAACCACTCCAGTTATCTTTGCCAAGAAAATTCCAAATGGGCTTTCAAAGAGTTGGACATCTTTGCCAAGAAAATTCCAAATGGGCTTTCAAAGAGTTGGACGTGACTGAAATAACTGAACAGGGGGCGGCTAGGTGGCACAGTGAATAGAGCACCAGCCCTGGAGTCAGGAGGACCTAAGTTCAAATCTGACCTCAGACATTTAACACTTACTAGCTGTGTGACCTTGGGCAAGTCACTGAACTCCAATTGCCCTGCCCTCCCCCCTCCAAAAAAGCAAAAAACAAAAAAACAAAACCGAAATAACTGAACACATTGAGGGGGACCCAGAAAGTTTTCAGTGTAGTTGTTGCTGTTCAATTGTATCTGACTCTTCATGACACCGTGCAGTTCAACCATACTGTCTATAGGGTTTTCTTGCCATTTCCTTCTCCAGTGGATTAAAGCAAATAGGGATAAGTGACTCACCCAGGGTCACACAGCTAGTAAGAATCTGAGGCAGAATTTGAACTCAGGTCTTCCTAACTCCAGGCCCAGTGCTCTATGTACTGTGACACCCCCAGCTGCTTCTTTCACTGTAATAATAGTTCTCTTTTTCTGTTTTTATTTAGATAAATGTTTTGGGGAGTTATTACTGATTCACAGAATGATTAATTTCCAGGGAAAATATATAGGAAAATAAGAAAGGCCAGTCTGCTCTAGGTCAGAGGGCTGCTGCTTATTCAGTCTTGAGGAATGTAATCCAGAGAAAGGAACACAGACTCAGATACAGTTCACGTTTGGTGTCTGCATTTCAATGAGATGCATCAAGCAGTGTATATCCAGGAATAACCGTAGCACACTCTTCTATGTGTCCATCTCCACACTTCTGGTGTTTGAAGGAAAGCAGAGAGCTAGACCAGGAGTTTCCCAGATTCTCAAATGTACCTGCCCAGTTAGTTATATCTCTGCATATGTATAATCTTCTAGCTCTCCCAAGACAGCAGAACCCTTTGCAAGGGTTTTTCTTCATCTTCCACTTAGTATCTCTAAAATATCTTTAAAATGTGGAGAAAACCTAAAACAGAAAACCTAATCTTCACAGGGTTATTCAGGAGTCCAAGACCCACCTGGATGCCTACTGGATTCTCTTCACATTAACATAAGAATCTCTGAGATAAGAAATGCTGTACCAAAGGCCCACCCAGTCTACCATCTCTGATACCAAGGGACGCTGTGCTCTAAGGTGTGGTTACTCTCTGTGGCATCACCACAAATGGCAAGGGATCTTCTAATTCTTGATCTTAGGCAAGTTAGTTAAACTCTTTGAGCCTCTATTTCCTTATCTGAAAAATTAGGCAGTTAGATTAGTCTTTTTCTTTTTTTTTAAGTTTTCTTTAATTTATGAAATAAAACAAGAATTTCCATAACATAGTACAATAAAAAAATGATTGCACATGAAACTGCAAATCTATTATATACAATTTGCTATTCCCTTTAAATATACAATAAAGTTATCATGTACCTTTCCCCCCTTTTTCCCTCCCCACCACCCACCCTTGAGATGGCTATCATTAAACACAAATAGGTGTGTATGTATACATACATATACATACACACCTAACTGTGTCTATATATATATATATATATATATATATATATACACACACACACACACACCTAAATATTGTGTATATATATATATATCTATATATGCACATACATATACACATATATGTAAAATCATTCTATACATACTTCTATTTATCAGTTCTTTCTCCAGTTGCAGATAGTGTCTTCCTTCATGGGTCCTTCATAATTAATTTGGGCGTGTTCTAAAATATTTGTAACAACTATCTTTGTGGTGGCAAAGAACTGGAAATTGTGGGGATACCCATCAATTGAGGAATGGCTCAATAAGATGTGGTATACGATTATGACGGAATATTACTGTGCTATAAAAAATGAAGAACTCATTGATTTCAGACAAGTCTTTTTCAGCTACAAATCTATTGTCCTATTTCCAGTATCCCTATGTTCCTTTTACAGCCTATTTTGGGGGACCCTACAAGAATGGGGATTGGACCTGTGGTTTCACTGATACAAGGAACTACCAGATGAGGAAACACCCTTTACCAGTGTAGGTCAGCACCTTGTCTGCATCCTACAGTCTAGGGCAGGGCTTCTTAAACTTTTTCCACTCATGACCCTTTCAATGCTTCTTAAACTGTGGTTATGGGGTCAAGATGCACAACTTAAGAAGTGTGACATTTAAGAAGTGAGAGGCGTGGACTTGAACTCAAAGCTTCCTGGGTCCAAGGCCCAGCTCTTTATTCACTAGGCTAAGAAGAGACTCATGGTTTTATCTTCTTCCTTCTTGAATCTATTCATATTTTCAGTCTGTCCTGCCTGTGGGGGTGAGATGATAAATTTCATCTATTTATCAACCATTGTGTGAGGCTTTCAGAGAAGTTGCAGAAGGATTCTTTCATTAAGCATGGAGTGTCTAATTCTAAGGTTCTATAAGGAGTGACTAGAGAGCTCAGAGGAGGATCAGGACGATGAAATGTTAAGGAAGACAAGGGAGGAAAGAGATTCAGCAAGGATTGGGGAAGTCGCCTGTGTCAAAGTTTCCATAAAGCTTATGGAGGATGTATAAGAAAAGTTCAATGCATTTGGCAATTGTTGTTCATTCACATCTGACTAATTGGGACCCCATTTAGGGTTTTCTCAGCAAAGGTATTGGTGTGATTTGCCATTTCCTTCTCCAGATCTTTTTATAGATAAGAAAACTGAGGCAAACAGGGTTAAGTGACTTGTCCAGGGTCACACAGCTAGTGAGTGTCTAAGGACAGATTTGACCTCAGTAAGGTGAGTCTTCTTGACTCCATACCCAGCGCTCTGCACCACCTAGCTGCCTAATCTGACTAATTTGGCAATTAGGTTATTGGCAACCCTAGAAGGAGAAATTTGAATTGAATAGTGGTATCAGAAGTTGATTGATAACGGAGTAGGGAAGGAAAACAAGGTGAGGAAATTAAGACTATGATCAATAAACTGCTTTTCTGAGAACATTGGTGTTATGGGAATCTAAAGATCTTCCCTGCCCCTAGGCCCTTTGTTAAAGTGGCTACGTGACTCTGAGGACCCTTGGATATTTGAAAGTATACTCTGTTCCCTAATAGGCTGAATGTGGTCACGTGGAGCCTGTGGCGCCAG
>CM053588.1:102540785-102559488 GCA_028646515.1 Pseudochirops corinnae
CTTTTCCCCCTGAACTAGGTAAATGATATGCTTGATTAAAGTAAGATTGTTAACCCATTTTGAGTTGCTTTCCTTTAGAAAAGCAGATCTAAGAACCTGTGCTAGTAGCCGCCCTAGGTATGCTAGGGTGCTTACTGTTACAATTGGACTGTGCCTGAATTTGGAGTCAGAAGATGAGTTTTCATGCCTTACCTGCCACTTACTATCTATATGATCTTGGACAAGGCATTTCTTTTTTCTAGGTCTCAGTTTTCTCATCTTCAGGATGACAATGTTGGACCAAATGGTCTCTAGGGTATCTTTTTGGCTGCAAATCACATGATCTTAAGATTATAGCATTTGGTGAAATCTCAGATAGGACAGAGGGTTGGGGGGGGAGGTCAGATTGGGAGATAATTATTTTTAAGATAAGGAAGAGCTGGTGGATAGGGATAGATTGAAAATGAAGCCTCTTGTCCTTTTTGCTGTCTATACACTATACCACATTTTCTGAAACTATTCACCGTATAATCACTATCATCACCATCATCCACTTATTTAACAAACATTACGAAGTTTGCAAAATGCTATTTTTAAGTCACTGTGCTAAGATTAAGGAAATAGACAAAAAATAAATAGAAGTTTATAATCCAGTAGGAGTTAGTCCTACTATGTGCCAGGCAATGAATGTACAGGAGGTAAAGAGGGTATGATACAGTACAATAATAATAACACAATTTAAAATGTGAAGAAGTAGAGAGGAATAGGAAGTCCTTTCAGATCAGATCAGATCAATCAGCAGGCATCATTAAGCATTTACATTGCAACTGGCTTTGTACCCTATAGTTGCTTCTCAAAAAAAAAAAAATATATATATATGATATACACACAATATATACCATATATATGTACACACACACACACACACGAAACAATTCCTACTTCCAGGAAGTTTTCATTCTAATGAATGAGAGAAAGGGTCTGGGGGAACGTTTATAATTTTATGGGGCAGCTACATATGATGGTAGAAAGAGCATTGTGCTTGGAATCAGGAAGACTCATCATTACTTTAAATACAGCCTCAAACACTTACCAGCTGTGTGACCTTGGGCAAGTCAATTCATCCTGTTTGCCTCAGTTGTATAAAATAAGCTATCGAAGGAAATGGGAAACATTCTCAGAACTATAGTATCTCTGCCAAGAAAACCCCAAATGGGGTCATGAAGAGTTGGACATGACTGAAACCACTGAACAGCAACAACAGAGACAGCTAGGTATCCCAGTAGATGGTGCTAGGTCTGAAGTCAGCAGGACCTGAGTTCAAATTTGACGTCAGACACTTACCAGCTCTTTAACTCTGGGTAAGTCACCTAACTTCTATTTGCTTGTTTCCTCAGATGTGAGATGGAGGTAGTAATGGTATCAGCCTCTAAGGTTCTTGTGAGAATTAAATGAGATAATATTTGTAAAATGCTTAGAAGAATGACACATAGTACTAAAAGTCTGGCCATTTACAAAACACATTTAAGCATATTATTTTATTTGATCCTTGCAAAACCCAGTGAGATAGAGCTGGCTTTATTATCTCCATTTTTCAGATGAGGAAATTGAGATTCATTTATGCTCAAGGCCACAGAGCTAGTAACTGCCAAGTTGCAGGGTCAAGACGAAGCATTTTTGTGACTTGGGCAAAGTTTGAAAGTTGAGCTCATTCTGTGTGGCCCGCTTTTGTGTGTATTGTCTTCTTTCACTAAAATTTAAGCTTCTTAAGTGTAGAAACTTTCTTTTGTATTCTCATTGCTTAGCACAGTGCTTGGCATGTGGTAAATACATAATAAATCCTTGTTTGTCTTGCCTTTTAGTTGTGAATATTTGGTCTCTGCAGTTGTAAGTCATACCCATCAATCAGATTGGCAAAAATGACAAAAAAGGAAAATGCCAAATATTGGAGGGGTGGTGGCAAAATGGTAAAACTCTTGACTGTCATAGGCATTCTGGAAAACAATTTGGAACCACTCCCCAAAAGCTACTAAACTGTGCATATCCTTTGACCCAATGATACCATTCCTCAAAGAGTTCAAGGAAAGAGGAAAAGGGCCTTTATGTGCAAAAATGTTAATGACAACTCTTTTTTTTATAGCTGACAATTATGATTCATATAAATATAATGGAATACTACTGTGTTTAAAGAAATTATGACCCTGGGCAAGTCACTTAACCCCAATTGCCTTCCCCCTTCCAAAAAAAATGATGAAAGGAATGGAAATCTGGGAAGACTTTTATGAACTATTGCAGTGAAGAGAATCAAGAAAGCAATTTATACAACCACAAAACATTGTAAAGACACAACTTTTAAAGTCTGAAGAGCTCTGATCAAGGTAACAACCAACCCTGCTTTAAGAGGTCCAAGGATGGTGCATGCAACTCTAACAGAAATTACGAATATGGGATGCAGAATGAGACTTCTATTTTTGGACATGACTATTGTGTGGATTTCGGCGATTAGGTGGTGTAGAGCTCCAGAATTGGAGACATGAAGACTTGAGTTCAAATGCAACCTCAGACAACTCACTAGCTGTTGTGGACCTGGGTAAGTCGCCTAAATTTTGCTTCAGTTTCCCCACCTGTAGACGGAGATCACAACGCCTGCCTCCCGGGGTTGCTCATTTGGGTATCCTAATTTGAGGATCAAAGGAAACAATAATTCTAAAGTGCTTAGCACAGTCCCAGGAAGATAGTAGATGCTATGAATGCAAGTTGTTTATTATTATCACAAGGGTTTCGTTTTTCCTTCTTTTTTTATGGGAGATTGGGAGGGAGGAAAAGAATTCTGTTAAATGGAAATACATTTTTAAAAAAACTTTTAAAAGATGCAACTAAAAACGAAAAAGAAATCACTTAAAAATAATTCGAAGATCCTCTCATTAAGAAAAGGGGAAAAGCTTTTGCATTTAAATTTTAAGCTTCTCTAAGGAGAAGCATGCGGTTTGAAATATCCACTCCCACAACGGGTTCTTTCTTTCTCCGGGTCTTTACGGGTTGTCCAATCACTTTGCCAGAATGACTGACTGACCAGGCGGCCCCAGGAGGGGTCTGGGTAGGCCCCGCCCCTTCTCTACGGCCCTCCAACCTCTCTTCCGCCACCTGGGTGGAATCTCCGCCTCGCGGCTGCGTCGTGATGTCATGAAAGACGTCGGCGTCGCGACAATACGTCAGGCGGCGGCTGCGTGCAGAAGACGTGAGAAGATCGAAAGCAGCTTCTTTTAAAGAGCCGCGGCTCCGGGCTGCTTCCTGGAGTCTTTGGCGGCTTGGCAGTGGCCCCCGTTCTTCCATTTGTCCCGGGGTCACTGTCCGAGTTGGGCCGGGGGAGGGCGGAGCGGGGTGCGGTTCGTGCGCCCAACCCGTGTGTTAGGGAGAGTTAGGGGTGGGGGTGAGCGAGGCCCAGAGCAGGGGGCAGCTGGGATGGGAGGAGCCCCGAGCGGCCTCTGGGTCCGGGCTCGTGAGCACTGACCGGCGGGAAGGGATAAATTACGGGCCTCCCCACGATGTGGGCGGCCCGAGCGCTGTCCAGGGCTCTGCGCGCCTACTGCACGTCCGCGCCTTACCCCAGGCGCAAGCAGCCCCTCAAAGTGAGCATCCGGGATGCCCTTGTGAGCCAGAGCCCCAGTGGGGAAAGTGTTAAAGTGCAGGTTGGTGACCATATTCGTTTTCCTTCTGCTGTTCCAGCCCCCTCAGATGGACCCATCTGCAAAGAGCATAAACCAAGGCTTGTGCAAGATTATAGGGGTCCCCACTTTCTCCATAGCTTGGGCTCCGTTAATGTTCACAATCCTGTGTTTAGTAAATGGAGGGGAAAAAAGGAGACCCATACACCCGTAATTTGCCTCTTCAATAAAACATGATAAATTTTGTTTATCTGAGTCATAAAAACATAGAGGACTTAAAGCTGTATATCAGATTTCTTATTAACACTCCTTTTTAAAAAGTCACTGTCACTTTCAGTGAGCGATTTCCCATCTCCCCCAATGTCCCTTTGTAACAAGCACAATAGAGCAAACTAAGTCAATACTTTGGTCATTTCAGAAAATGTATGCCTCATCTTGCACATGAGTCATACTCCACCATCCCTCTGGCCTTCTGCCCTTTCAATGAATGTTTTTAGATTGTTTATAAACCGTAACCTGAGCTATTGTTTCAAACGTTCAGTTTCAAATTAGGCTTTCCTAGTATTTTGTCCCTGGAAACTAAGGTCAAGATTAAAGGAAAGAAAAGGAGATGAGACAGATGAGCTCTCAGAAATTCACTTACCTGAGGCAGTCTGATTTTCAGTAGATTTCTTGTTGTTGAAAGACATCAATTCAATTGGCAATCACTGAAACAGCATTCTTGGGTCTCACACACCAAGAAACATGACAAGAAACCATTCCTACCTTGTGTTTCCATGGGTTTCATATTTTCAAGAATCAAAGTTTAAAAAATTGAGAGTTGTTTGTGAGCTTGCTGTGACATCTAATGAAGTTTGACTCTTCCTGTTGATGCTTATTCGTTTTGAATTTATAAAACCAATCACAGTTTTGCGGGGAATGGCGTAAGAGGTTTTTTGCTCTCCTGATCTGTTCAGTCAAATTAGAACCTGCTGTGTAGCATATGAGTTGAAAGGGCTATTTGGCTTTTTATCTGTCTTTACACAACCTGGAATACACTTCCTCCTCACCTTTATCTCTTAAAAATCTTTTAATTCTTTTAAGATTCAACTCAGATGGTCTCTTCTACAGAAAGTCTTTCCTGAACCTCCTGGTTGTTAACTATTCTTACCTCACTTACATTTTCTTGAGTTTGCTTCTATGGGGAAATGTCTCCAGTACAATGTAAGCTCTTTGATAGCAGTGACTGTCCTTTAGTCTTTAAATCTCCAGCAAATGCTTTGTACATACTAATTGCTCTAAAAATGTTTCTGGAATTATTCAGTTTCAGTGGTACCTGATTTTAGTTTAAAATGTCATTTTTTTAAAGTGCATATAATATTTAAATTTAAGCTCCTGTTAAGAACCATGTTTTCCTCTTCCCTCAGGGATGGGTACGTTCAGTTCGATCCCAGAAGGAAGTTTTGTTCCTCCATATAAATGATGGATCATCTTTGGAACATTTGCAGATTGTAGCAGACCCAAGCTTAGACAGTTGGTGAGTAAAAAGTTTTTCGGTGCTTTGAACTTTGTCTAAAGACATTTTTATGATCTTTTTCATGAGATTTGAAAATGAATTCCTTTTTTATTGTGCTGTGAGGACTGAAGAGCAATGCTATGTGACAATTTGTAATAGTGATATGTTCTCACCTACTATCAAGACTGGAAGTGGACTACATATTATGTTGGAGTCATGTACCTGGGACTATTTGAAGAATTGAACTTATACTGAAAAATTAATTTGGTCAAATTCACTTGCAGTCATATTAATACCAACCCAACAGCAAGTTTCATAATCTACATAGATGAAGCACTTACTACATTTTAGACTGCTCTGATTTTACATATTTTCATAATATAGTTACTTGTAATAATAGTGAAAATTTATATCCTGCTTTAAGGATTGGAAAGCACTTTATGTATATTCTCTTTTGAGCTTCTAGCATCATATTACAAATAAAGAAACTGATGCTTAGGTGAATTGCCCATGTTTACATAGGTCAGAGGTGAGCATTAAACGTAGGTGTCTCCTGACTCCAGTTCCAGTAATCTCATCATTTCCCCTCTCCTAGATCGTAAATTCTAAAGGAATACTCATTTTTGTATGTCCTGACAACTACCAACCCTTGTTGGTTTAAGAGGACCAAGGATGATGCATGCATTCAGCTCTGCTGAATTGAATGAACTGCTGTCTAAGATAATAGCTTTTAGAACTGGAAATGTTAAAGGTCATCTGAAGGTCAGAACAGTTAAATAGCTTAACACAGTCATTCAGTAAGCATACATTAAGCACTTATTATTTGCCGGACCCTGTGCAAAGCACTAAGGATGAAAAGAAAAGCAAAAACAGTCCCTTCCATGAAAGGGTTCACACTAACAGGGAAGACAGCATACGAGACCACTATGTACATACAAAATATACACACAGTAAATTGGAGGTGATCAGTCTAGCCCTAAGGAGGATGAAGAAAGGCTTCTTGTAGAAGGTAAGATTCTAACTGAGACGTGAAGGAAGCCAGGAGATGGCGATGAAGAGGGAGAGCGTGCCAGGCAGGGAATAAAGAGTGATTATAAATAGCAGCTTATTTAAACCCAGGTCTTCTGACTCCCCAATCAGCTCTCTTTTTATATCACATCATATCACAATCCAAATTCACAGATTTTTCAGTTTGACTCACTTTACCTCTTAACATAAACATAAACTGATGCCTCATGTTGTTTAGCAGCATTCTTAATGAATGGGAAGGCAGCTTATTCACTTATTAGGTGAATGCAAGAGTTTTGGGAGTTAAAAAAGGAAAGTACTTGGGGAAAAAAAGCAAAAAAAGTCTGTTAAAATAATTGAAGGGTGACTTAAGCTTATACTTGTAGCTTTACTTTGAAAATGTACTACTGAAATGCAGTATAATCTCTTTCATTTATACTTGTATATATTCCATATATCCATAGCTATTTGCATATTGTCTCCCCTCATTAAAATGTATGCTCCTTGAGTAGTGGGAACAGAGACGGTTTTTTACCTTTCTTTGTATCCCAGAGTGTCTTCTAATACCTGGTACCTAGTTAAATGCTTAATAAATATTTGTTGATTGACTGAAGGAAACACTTTTAACTGTCAAAATGAACTTTTTTTAAAGTGTAAATAGTTCAGTTTTACAGTTTACATTGTATATTATAGGCAGCATGTTTTAAAAGTAGAAAAAAAAAATCCAAGTTATCTTCCAGTAGAGGTGTTAGACTACATGAGAGGGGCAGTGTAGTATAGTAGAAAGAGTACATATATTATATGTAAAAGGACCTGGATTTACATCTGGAGTCTTTGGCTTACTAAAATCGTGTGATAAGTCACTTAACTTGACTGAGCTTCAGGTACCTTTTTTGTAAGAACAGGGGTCAGGACTGGATGATTTTAAGTTTTCTTCTATATCTAATGTTTATGATTCTGATTAATTTTTCTCAAGTTTCAGTAGAACTTGAGAAGTTTATTTTTTTATTTATACTTTGTTTTATTTTTCCCCCATAAAATACAGATTTTTCTTGTATGTACATAGTTGTCTGCATTGGACCATGAGCCCCTTTGGGGAAGGGACAGTTTTTACTTTTCTTTTCATCCTTGATGCTTGGCACAGGACCTGGCACATAAGTGATTAATAAATGCTTTCTGACTGACTTTTAGTAAACCTCTCCGTAATAATAGTCACTGTCAATTAGAATTCTTACTTTGTACTCATTTAAGATGGAGTTAGTTAATTACAGAAGTACAGATTTATAAATGAAGCTGTTTCATAACATGAACTCCAATGACAGTTTTTTTGCTATGCTTATAGTACTGTTCATAGATTGCTAAAGCACAGCTAATGAAGTTGGTAAAAGATCAGATGTTATCTTAAGTTTACATGGATCAAAATGCTCAGCTTCCTCTTCCTTAGAAATCTTCAGTAGAGAAGCTGGATGACTACTTAATTTCAGTTATAACGGGAATTCCTTCTATATGTAGGTGTTATTAGATGGCCTCTCACAGTCTATGATTCCATGACATTGTGTAAGATTAGGGAGTAAAGTAATAGGTTGTTCTTGGAAATTATAATTTAAAATAATTATTAAAAAAACTAGAAAAGTAGAAAAATTTGATACTACTATTCATTGTATGTCCCTGATTGACAATAAGGAAGAATGAAGTATTCCCTCACCTCCTCCCCACCAAAAAAGATGATTGGTCCCAAGAGGCTGGAAAGTGGACGATGATAACAGAAAAAAAAGAAGAATCATTGAGCACTTAGAATCAGATTCTTTTGAAACAGAAGTGAACTGGATCTTTTGGAGATTAAACAAGTGTCTGCTTTCCAAGGAATGAAGATACACATCTATGTGTGCTGTCCAGTAATAGTCATAAAGAAGAGATGAGTAATGGCTGTAGGCTCCCTGCTGAGGGATACTGAGGGATCTGTTTGTGGACCTGATAAGGACAGTAACTCTCTGCTTTCTTCCTGGGTCCGGGGTGGTGTCCATTAGGTGACAGAGGACCTTCCAAGATTTGTCAAAATGAATGACTGCTACTGACTGATGATACTTTGAGAAGGAGCTTGGAAAGCATTTTCTAAAATATGGCATTGTGAGAAAGAAACTGAAGACCTAAAGAGAACAGGCAGTTGTTGTGTTTTTTTATTCAGTCACTGCTGCCCACAGATGGCAAGGGCTTTAAAGAAAGAGAAATATTTAGGGAGGGAGCAGCTGATTAAAAGACTGGACCTCACTTCTTTTCTTCTTTACTTCCTTTCTTCCTAAGACACTTCCAGTGTTCCTCAAAGTCACTGAGAGGATGTCTTCAAAAGATTAATTATTTCCTAGAAGGTGACACTCTTTACTACTGGGATAAATATAAATATCTAGTTTCTTTTCATAGATGAGAGAAAGAAGAAAGCTTTTCAGGAGACCCTTACTTCTAAAGAATATGAACTGCAAGTGCCAAGTCACCAGTAAATATTACTGGCCCAGGGTGACAATTGATGTCAGAAAATAAGTAAGGAAGTTTCTAAATCGACTTTGAAGCTCTTTTGACAGTTGTGGATAGTATGTAAGAAATACCTGACTAGATTGACTAGGGTGGAAAACCAGGCTGCCCTGGAACATCATCAGTGTCTGGAAGCCAGGTTAGCTGGAGGAGGAAAGCTAGATGATGCCCCATTAGAAGCTCCCAGTAGACCAGACAAGAGATGTTTTTACTTTGTCAGCATTCAGATAGTTGGACCCATGAAGCAGACTTCCAGGGGAGCCTTTACCAAATGGCTGAGGACTGCTTTGATGATTTTTCCATGGTCAGAATGACTGAGTGGATCCTTAATGGATTGAGGAAAGAAACATAAATAGCGTTTGTGTGAATGGCAGTGGAGGGAGAAACAGATGTAATTTTGTCATTAGAGTATACTGTAGACCACCTGGATAAAAAGAGGAAATAGATGATTTTGGGAAACAAGACCACAAGGTTTGTGCAGAGGATGCGGCTGGGTGGTACAATGGCAGAGTGCTGTGTCTGGAGTCAGGCAAACCTGAGTTCAAATCCAGCCTCAGTCAGTTATTAGCTAACCTTAGTGTCCTCAGTTGTAAGGTGGGGACAATAACACACCCATGTCCCAGAGCTGTAAGGACCAAGTGAGACACTGTTTATAAGGCACACGTTAGGCGCTCCATAAAGACTTGTCATCATCGTTACGGTGAGTGTGTTCTATCTGCCGGAAGGGAGCTGTCAACGCTGAACACGTGGGATTTGTCTGCACTTAAGTAAGATTCTGAGAATGGTCTTGAAAATCCTTACATCCTCGTTGTTGAGAATGACCACTAGAAGGAAGGGCTCTTAGAAGAATCTTCTCTCTTGTGAGATGGCCGTTTTCCGTGGTGGCAACAGCTAATCTAACATACTGCTACCAGCAGTTATAGGTTTTCTTCCCACAGAGCCAATAAGCGTATGATGATTAGGAAAAATTTAACAACATGGAAGTCACATCAAAAGAGGCCTTTGCCATTTCTGTTCCCCCAAATCCCAAAAGAGCTCACCCAGTGAGGATAGAGACCAGTAAAAGTTAGAACCAAGGAGTATTTTATTGTAACAGGCTTTCTGATGAAGGAAACAGTGATCTTTTCTCTGTGCTACAGCATGAAAAGTGTCAGTTGTGGGCCTGTGTGAAAAGGCAGCATGTGAAAGAATATATAAAAAGCAAGTTTCTAGTATAGAATCTGCTTCCAGCACATAGCAGGATGATCATTGGGAGAGTTGGAAATAAAGAAAGGAGGGTATGACTTTGTGTGCTAGGTATGGGAATTTAAGTTTTGCCCTTCTGTACACATGTACATAAGCTGTCCACAGTTATCTTGCCACAAAATAACTGTAGGACCCTGAGGCATGGGCCTAGCCACATGGGGACATATCTATTCGGTGGATGATTGTGTACGAGACATGTTATTTGTAAGTTGCCTTTAAAACTAACATGATAGCTGTGGGCAGGTCATAAAATATCTTCACTGAAATCACTTAATGTGAAATGTCTATTCACTTTATTTTCTAATTCTTGGGAACCCTAAAAGAAGCAGAGCTTCTCTCTTCTACCTTACCTGTCTCTCAATGCTCATTTATGGCCTTTGAAGTCAGAAAGCCCTAGACTGGGTGGGTGTGGGGAGCAAGTCACTTCTTATTGAGCTGCTTTTTCTTCCTCTATGTAGAGAAATAATTAACATAGGAAATAATTAACAGTGAGCAAGTATTTATTAAGTCTCTATTATGTAGCATGTATGTTGTGAAGTGCTAGATATTAAAAGACAAATGCAACAATTCTTACCCCCAAGAAGCTTACATTTTACTGAGGGAGACAATATGTTTCTATATAGGCATACCTTGGAGATGTGGCAGGTTCAGTTCCAGACCACTGCCATAAAGCGAATATCATAATAAAGTGAGTCACATGAATTTTTTTGTTTCCCAGTGCATATAAAAGTTATGTTTACACTATACTGTAGTCTGTAAAGGTTCAATAGTATCATGTGTGAAAAAACAATGTATATACTTAAATACTTTATTGCTAAAAAAAATGCTTACCATCAAATTGTAATCTTTTTACTGGTGGAGGGTCTTGCCTCCATGTTAGTGTCTGCTAACTAATGAATGTAATGCCTTAGCTTTCAGCCTATGTCAGCTTCTGACATGCCTTCCTCACTAAACTTAATCATTTGTAGTTTTTGATTTAAAATGAGAGACATACAACTCTTCCTTTCACTTGAACACTTAGAGGCCATTGTAAGGTTATTAATTGACTTGATTTCAATATCGTTGTGTCTCAGGGAATAGGGAGGCCCAAGGAGAGGGAAAGAGACAGAGGAATGGCCAGTTGGTGTAGCAGTCAGAACACACACAACATTTATTGATTAGGTTCCCCATCTTATAGGGGCATGGTTCTTGGCAACTCAAAACAATGACAATAGTAGCATAAAATATCACAGATCACCATAACAGATATGAAAAAAATTTGAAATATTGCAAGAATTACCAAAATGTGACGCAGAGACATGATATGAGCACATATTGTTAGAAAAATGGTGCTGATAGGTTTACCACAAACCGTCAATTTGCAAAAAACATAGTATCTGTGAAGTACAATAAAGCAAAGTGCAGTGAAGCAAAGTGCAATAAAAGTAGGTATGCATGTATAGGTCTATTATAAAGTAATTTGGACAGTTTTAAAACACGGAGACTTTGGTAGAAGTTGTCATTTTTCTTCTTAAAAAGGTGCCAATTGGAATGGTCCTTTCTGGGAAGAGACTCATGAACAATCAAAGGATGCAGATAAAGACTTACCTTTGTCAGCTCTTCAAATTGTTCAGGAAATGCCTTAAAATCACAGTAGTAATAGCAGCAGATCCAAAATAAAATGATCAGGTATTGATGCAGAAGTAAAAAATGACATTAAAAAATATTTAAAATGCCATAATTAATGCCTTTCCACCCATATTGATTGAGGTCCATAAACTCACCTCTCCTCTTTCTCCAAATAGAAGTCCAACAAATGTATCTAGTCAACCAAAATAAATACTTGATCATATCTGAGAATGCCTTTCTGGTTCTTCTGTACCTTCAGTCTTCTCACCTCTCAACTAAGAGGTAGAATGTTATTTTGTTCAATTTAATACATTTGGTGGTATCTTGGGAAATATTTACTGTGTTAAAACATAGTATAAATGTTATTTTCCTAATCTTCATCCTTTCTGATCCATATGCATTTAACACTGACCACTCTTTTCCTTGGTCCTCTTTCCTTTCTGATTTGTTTTATGACACTTGTCTCTCCTGCTTCCCCTTCTGTCTCACTATCCTTTTCAGTCTCCTTTGCTAGCTCGTCATCTGGATCAAGCCCTCTAATTGGATGTTCACCAAGGTTCTGTTCTAGGTCCTCTTCTCTTGTCCCCCTCCACTCTCTGGATAACCTCGTTAGCTCCCATCCTATCTCTGTGCAGATAAATCTTGGGCATATCTGTATATGCAGTTCCACTTTCTTCCCCTGAGTTTCACTTCCATATCACCAATTGTCTATTGAATATTTCAAACTAAGACAAATGGCCAGAGTTGAACTCGTTATGCTCTTCCTCCTTCTTCCAAACTTTACCATTTCTGTTGAAGGCTTCACCATCTTTCCTGTCCCTCTGGTTTGTAACCTCAGTGTCTTCCTTGATTCCTCACTCTCTCTTACCTCACATATCTAATCAATTTTAAAATCTTGCCCTTTCTGCTTCTATAGCATCTCTCACATCTATCCCCTTCTCTCCAATCACCTTAGTTCGGACCCTCATCACCTCTCACCTAGATTATTACAGTTGCCCCTTAATTGGTCTCTCTGCCTCAGATTTCTTACCACTCTGATCTTAATACAGATTTAATCATGTCACTCCCTTACTCAGTCAACTCCAGTGGCCTCCTGTTGCCTCTAGGATAAATATAGATTCCTCTGTTAAGCAGCTCCTCTGTTACATTTAAAACCTGCATAACCTAGACTCAGCCTACCTTTCCAGCTTCATTGGACATTACTTCCTGTCCTATACTCCAGGCAAAGTGGCTTTCCCTCTGTTTCTCACGAACAACACTCTGCCTTCTGTCTCCATGCCTTTACGCTGGCTGTTCTATGTGCTTGAAACGAACTTCCTCCTTACCTTTTCCTACCATCTTATACATGAAGCCTTTGCTAATTCTTCTAACTGCTGGTGCCTTCCCCCACCATATATCTTGTACTTAATTACTGTGTATATTTTTGTATTCGTTACATTTTTTTATGCACATACTGACACATGTATTTGTTGTCTCCTTCATGTAAGCTCCTTATGAGTAGGAATTTCCTCCTTTGTCCTTTTATTCTCAATGACTAGCAGTGACTGGCACCTAATGAATACTTAATAAATGCTTATTGATTGGTCGATTCCCTTTCTGATTTGGACACATGTTGTTGAGGGCCATTATTGTCTAAGATCTTGGTAACTGGTCCCATCACTTCTTGGAAAATAGAGGGAGAAGAAATGGAAGCAGTGTCATGTTTTATATTCTTGGGCTCAAAGATCTCTGCGGACAGCAACTGCAGCCTTGAAGTTAAAAAACGCTTCCTCCTTGGAAGGAAAGTTATGGCATATCTGGACAGAATACTGAAAAGCAGAAATGTCACCTTGCTGACAAAAATCTGTATAGTCAAAGCTATGATTTTTCCATTTGCAATGTATGGCTGCTAGAGTTGGGCTAAAAGGAAAGATGAGCACCAAGACTTGATACTTTTGGATTGTAGTGCTGGAGAAAACTTTTGAGAGTCCCTTGGACAACAAGGAGATAAAATCCTTCTATATGTAAAGAAATTAATACAAGCTATTCACTGGAAGGTCAAATACTCAAGCTGAAGCTTAAATACTTTAGCTACATAACGAAAATATGGAACTCATTGGAAAAGACCCTAATGTTGGGACAGATTGAAGACACCAGGACAAGGGGACAGCAGGAGGATGAAATGGATTGATAGTGTCATAGAAACAGTGAACCTAAACTTGGGCAGACTTCGAGAGATAGTTGAGGATAGAAAGACCTCATGTACTATGGTCCATGGGGTTATGAAGGGTCGGACATGACTAAATGACAATAACAACGTTGATTAGCTGTTATTAGAAATTACTATCTATGAATTAGCTACCATTAGAAATGGTAGGGACGTATGTAAAATTACCCAAATTTATTTGTGAAGTTAGCTTCATAAACAACCTAAGGAATCCCTAAACATACATTTTTAGTCCTTGCAGCTACCTTCTCATTACATATGCTAATAGTGGAATAGAGAGTATAATCCAAACATTATCTATTAAATATTGTTTGGTACACACTCGTTTTGCCTTGAAAAATGCATAACAGTGGTTCCATTTCTTCTTTTATTTGCCAAGAAGTGATAGGGCCAGTTGCCAAGATCTTAGATTTTTCTGTGTTAATTTTTTAATTTTAGAATTTTACTTATTGTTTATACTCTTGGCCTTATTTAGAGGGACAAGAGGAGGAGGAGGAAGTGATGGACTAAAACCTATGATTTAATTGTTGAGAATCTACTCCCTGACCATAGGAAATCTTGTTTATTAGTTAAAACTCAGTTGTTTAAAGAAATTTTTAAAAGCTTCCAGCAAGCATTAAGAAAATATTAGTGCTCTGATTGCAAGAGTTCAGTGAATACTAACTGATGCATTATATATTGTAAAATGTTCTGTCTTTGTTGTTGCTGTTTTAGTGATCTGACTTTTGGGAGTTCAGTGGAAGTCCAAGGGGTACTGGCAAAAAGTCCTTACAAAAAGCAAAACGTAGAACTGAAGGCGGAGAAAATAGAAGTCATTGGACATTGTGATCCTAAGGTACGCTCTCTGACTCTAGCTTATCATATAAGCCAATTTGAGAGATCATGTTGGAAATATTTGCTGCCTGCTTTCCAGTGTTCCTTCTTTTAATGCACACGTCTACAAGATACTTGGCAACCTGAGGAATGCAGACAGCAGCAAAAATAGTTTAGTTGTTAAAGCCTTAGATTAATGTGGGAAAAATAATTGGTTTTGCTTGTGTGTTTCTGTAGCATTTGTCACTATTGAAACTGGGCACTTTGACAGATGTGCCAGCTTAACTTGAATAACAGAAACAGCAAGGGCTGGACAGTTCTTTCAAGTTCTTGTGTAGATAAATGCCCAAGGTGTGATAAGTAGAAGGCTTATGAAAGAAATTGATTCTTGGTTTTTCTTTCTAAAGGTGAAATCTTAGTTCAGCTGGAGTTTTTATAACAGGAAATTTTTGCTAAAGTGGAAATTTAGTAAATGCTTATTTCTGTTTTTGCAGAGTGAAGGTTAGAGTCATTTAAGTTGTATGTCTGTTTTGTAGAGTGCTGGAGAGATTATCCTCTAACATTTTGAGGATAAAAAATGAGGGAAGGAGAAGGAATATTTAATTATTTCGAGTCAGAGTTTAATTGATGTAAATAACACTCAGGTTAAAAGAGGTGAGGTAGGAAATTTCTTAAGCCATTTTAGATAACACCTTTATTTTAGATTAGATCTAAATTTTGTATTTTTTCTTAGCATCAGCCACATAGCTTTGTACATAATGGCTGCATCATATGGCAAGAAATTCTGGTCAGATTATGTAAAATTGGTTACTGAGACATCTGGAAAATAGACTGCCAGAAAAGAACATATGGAGCACACAGAAAATTGGATAATGATCAGTAACTTTTTCTTCTCTTTTTGAATTGTCATTCTATCATCATTTGATGGCCCTTTTTATTCTTGCCATTTATTTTTTAGTTCCTGAGTACTATTCTCCTTGCTAATGTTGGTGTGGATACCTAATAGTTCTTTCCTTTCTCTGTTGTGTCATTTGAAAATAGGTATTAGAGAAGGGCTGAATGGTTAATCCTAGTTTTCAATTTATGTAGTCACATTTCTAAGGGCTTCATTTGGTTTTGTTTTAAAAGCATATGTGTGTGCATGTATGTATGCATGTGCATGCCATTAATGTAACCATGGAAGTAAGTATTTAGTGTCCAAGGCTTGGAAAAAAAGACAAGCCAAAAGGAAACAGATCATGGATATGATCGTTTTAATAAGTTCCTTTTTGTTACCTTTGTATTGTGTGTTCATGGAAATTTTTACTTTAATATTTTTAAAGCTGTATACTATTGACTCATTATGATATTGTGTTTGTTGAGGGCTGTTGTGCTTATTTAGGATGGGTTCCGACAAGCCCTGGCAAGCTGGAAAGATTTCAAATATAGTCTTATTAAATTACTGTCTCTTATCCATGGATCAATCTCAGGAAAGATTTATCACCAGAAATTTTATTTGGCGGTGATAGATATTGTAGCCACTATTAACTTGAGAACACTTTCTACTACGTTTTTTTTAACAGTACTTTTTATTAATACTTTTCTACTGGGGGTGGTGATCCATCCACATTGGTAGAAGAACTAATGAAATCAGAGGTCCTTAAAATACTGAAGTATACATAAATTTTTGCATATTTTTGACTGAAAACATATTCACATGTTTCTTTTGCTTAGTGATATGAGAGCAGAAAGAGTTTTGTTTCAGTTAATAAGCATTTATTTGTACCTACTTTGTGCAAGGCACTGTTAGGCATGAGGTAAACAAAGGTGAAAACAGATATATGGGTAAACAAAGGTGAAAACAGATATATATATATATATATATATAGAGAGAGAGAGAGAGAGAGAGAGAGAGAGAGAGAGTCTCTTTGTCTTCAAGGGGAGATGAGTTAAAAAATGATGTTGTGAACAACCTTTATGTGAAAGAATGATCCAGATCACTAATGTAGGACATAATCTGCAGACCCCCTAGCACTTGCTTGTTGGGTCCTCATAGCTGGGCTGGTGATCCACCACATACGGTTCTAAGGGTAGTCTATTGCAGTTATTTTAAAGCCCTCATCTGCTGTTACCCCTAATGTTGACTGTCAGTAATTACCATTTCAATATAATTAAAAACATTTTTTTTCAATGAACAAAAATATGTTTTCCCCTTCCATACCTCCTTCATTTGGAAAAAAGAAAAGTAAAGTAAAAACAAAACTTGACTGGACATAACAAATATACATAATCAAACAAGCTCCCACATTAGCAATTTCCTAAAAAAAAAAAAAATATGTGTATGTCTGCACCCTGAATGTCTTACCTCTCTGTCAGGAGATGGGCAACATGCATCATCATTGATCCTGTGGAATAGTGATTTTTAATTATGTTGATCATATGATCCTGAAATATTTCAAAGTTGTGTATAAATTGTTCTTTTGGTGCTGTTCACTTCACTCTGTTTGAACTCTTCATGTAAGTCCAGGTTTCTCTGAAGTATCTTTTCTTATGGCAAATTATAATTTCATCACATTCACATGCTATAATTTGTTCAGCTCTTCTCCAATTTATAGGCACCCCCTAGTTTCCATTCTTTTGCCATCACAAGATCTAATATCATTTTGACGCATGGTCTCTCCTTGATATCCATTAACATTAACTTTTACAAAAGTATATTTATCTTGAAGATACAGTAAAGATATAATAAGTACCACAGTGGAATACTTTGAAACCAGGACTCCACTCCCCTTGACTACCTTGGTTCCTGGGAGAAGTAAACTCAGCCAGCTAATTAAAAGGGTCTACAACTGTACGTGCTCTAAAGTGGAAAGGTGAAGGACTCCCCTGTCATGACATATTTCCTGAAGTTAACTCAGCACACTTTTATGTGGGTTGGTACAAGACAGAACATATTACATATTATCCAAGGCCCTCATTATCCGTTCTTCCTAATAATAATAAGAGAAATGAAGATCTAAATGACCCTGAGGTTTTACTTCACACCCAGTAAACAAAAGATGAGAAGTCAGCATTGGAAGGTGTGAAGAAAGAAAAGTACATGAAGGCATTGTTTATGGAGCTGTGTATTAGTACAACTATTCTGGAAAGAAGTTTGGATTTGGGCAAATAAAGACTAAAATGTCCAAACCTTTGACTAAGACATTTCACTGTTAAGCAAATTAAAAAAAAACCTCCATAGGCAATGGAGTATTTCTAGCAGCACTTTTTTGTTTTTACCAAGAACTGAAAATAAAGTAGATGCCCATCAATTGGGGAATGGCTAAACAAATTGTGGTAAGTGAATGTAATGGTATATTACTGTGTTATAAGAAATTACAGACATGATACAGAGAAGCATAGAAACATTTAATATGAACTGATGGAAAAGGAAGTAAGCAGTATAAAAAAAAAAACCCAAACCAAACCTAAAATAATATAAGGCTGGGGGGGAGAACCACAAAACAAATGAAACTGAATGTTGACTCCCCCTCTCTGAACTTGATAAATCCAACCTCAAAATAAACAAGAAAGAAGTTAAGGAGGCAAATAGTATTTTAGAGAGGCTAGACGTGATAGATTTCTGGAGAAAACTGAATGGGGATAAAAAAGAATATAACTTCTCAGCAGTACATGCCATATACACAAAAATCGATCATGTATTGGGCATAAAAACCTCACAATTCAGTGCAGAAAGGCAGAACTATTAAATACATCATTCTCAGGTCATGATGCAATAAAAATCATATGCAATAAAGGGCCATGGAAAGATAGACAAAAAACTAATTGGAAACTAAATAATTTAATTCTAAAGAATGAGTGAGTCAAACAAGAAATTATAGAAACAATCAGTAACTTCATTCAAGAGAATGAACAGTAATGAGACATCATACCAAAATTTGTGGGATGCACCAAAGGCAGTTCTTAGGAGAAGTTTTATATTCCTGAATGCATATATGAATAAATTAGAGAAAATGGAAGTCATTGAATTGGGCATGCAACTGAAAAAGCTAGAAAAAGAACAAATTGAAAATCCCCAATTAAATACTAAATTAGAAATAATGAAAACCAAAGGAGAGATTAATAAAATTGAAATTAAGAAAACTATTGAATTAATAAATAAAACTAAGAGCTGGTTTT
>CM053588.1:102559988-102578234 GCA_028646515.1 Pseudochirops corinnae
AGTCCAACAGTAAGCTATAGTAAGAGACACCCCATTTAAAGTTATTATAGACATTATAAAATATTTGGGAATCTACCTGCCAAAACAAACCCAGGACCTATATGAACATAACAACAAAACATTTTTCACACGAATAAAATCAGATCTAACTAACTGGAAAAACATCAATTGCTCATGGCTAGGTTGAGCTAATATAATAAAAATGACAATTTTACCTAATTAAATTACATGTTTAGTGCCGTACCAGTTAATCTACCAAAAAATTACTTTATAGAACTAGAAAAAATAGTGACAAAATTCATTTAGAAGAACAAAAGGTCTAGAATATCAAGGAAATTAATGAAAAGAAATGCTAGGGAAGGTAGCCTACCTGTACCAGATTTTAATCTGTATTATAAAGCAGCAGTCATCCAAACTACTTGGTACTGGCTGAGGAATAGAGTAGTGGATCAATGGAACAGATTGGGTACAAAAGACCCAGTAGTCAACGATTATAATAATCTACTGTTTGATAAACCCAAAGACCCCAGTTTTGGGGATAAGAATTTACTATTTGACAAAAACTGCTGGGAAAACTGGCATATAGTATGGCAGAAAATTATCTAACTCCATATACCAAAATCAAGTCTAAATGGGTGCACTATCTAGCTTTAAAGGCTGATTACTGTAAGTAATCTGGGGAAGCAAGGAATAGTTTGCCTGTCAGATTTATGGAGTAGAGAAGATTTCATGACCAAACAAGAGTTGAGAGCATTATAAAATGCAAAATGGATAATCCTGATTATGCTAAATTGAAAAGTTTCTGTACAAACAAAGCCACTGTAACCAAGATTAAGAGGGAAGTGAGAAATTGGGAAAGAATTTTTACAACCAGTGTCTCTGATAAAGGCCTCATTTCTAAAATATACAGGGAATTGAGTCAAGTCTGTAAGAATACAAGTCATTCTCCAATTGATATGTGGTTAAAGGATATATTTTTTTTTTTATTTTTTAAAATTGATTTGTTTATTTACTTTTAGTTTACAAGATGTTAGTTAGATCTATTTTGGCTTTTGCTTTGTCTGAGATAAGGATTGCTACCCCTGCCTTTTTTTACTTTAGCTGAAGCATAATATATTTTACTCCAGCCTTTTACCTTTACCCTGTATGTATCCCCCTGTTTCAAATGTGTTTCTTGTAGACAGCATATTGCTGCATTGTGGTTTTTAATTCATTCTGCTATCCGCCTCCATTTTATGGGAGAGATCATCCCATTCACATTCACATTTATGATTACTATCTGTATCTTTCACTCCATCCTTTTCCCTCCCCTGTTTATGCTTTTATTTTTCCCCTTCTCCCTTCCCTCCTTAAGAGTTTTTCTTTTTGACCACCACCTCCCTCAGTATTTCCTCCTTATCAGACCCCCTCCCTTTTCCTACCCTTCCCCCTTATTACTTCTTCCTTCCTTTCTGACCAGGTTCCCCATTTTCTTAGTCCTTCCCCCCCCCTACTGCTTTTAGATAGATTTTTATATTAAATATGTGTTATTTCTTCCTTGAACCAGGATTGACGAGAATAGATCTCATGCTATGCTCCTCTCCCTCCCCTCTTTCCCTCTATTATGGTAGGTTTTATGTTTCTTCTCAATAGAGTCTTATACTTACCTGATTAAGTTATTCCCTCCTTATACTAAAACCACTGAGGGCGAAGCAAATATCATGTTCATCTCCTTCCCTTCTTTTCCTCTACTATAATGTTTTTATGCCTCTTTGTGTGGCATAATTTACCCTTTTCTGCTTCATTCTTTCCTTTTCTTCCATTGTAATCCCTTTGCAACCCTAAGGTTTTTTAATCATCATTTTGTTTAATTTATACCCATACCCTCTATTTATCTATATCCCTTTTAGATGTCACCGTAAGTAGAGAATTCTCAGTATTAACAGGTATCAGCTTCCCATATAGAAATTTAAACAGTTTACTCTTATTAAATAACAAGTTGTGTGTATGTGTGTGTTTCCCTATTTACCTTTCTCTGTCTCTTTTGAGTCTTGTAATTGGAGGCTGAATTTTCCATTGAGCTCTGGCTTTTTCATCAGGAAGGTCTAGAAGTCCATTGTATCATTGAATGACCATCTCCTTGCCTGGAAGATTATGCTCAGTTTCGCTGGATAGCTAATCCTTAGTTGTAAACCGAGCTCTTGCCTTGCAAAATATTGTATTCCAGTCCCTCTGATCTTTCAGTGTAGAAGCTGCCAGATCCTGTGCGATCCTTACTGTAGTTCTGTGATATTTGAATTGTTTCTTTCTGGCTGCTTCTAGTATTTTCTCCTTTACCTGATAATTCTGGAATTTGGCTATGACATTTCACAGAGTTTTCCATTTTGGATCCCTTTTAGGAGGTGTCTTGTGAATTCTCTCGATTTCTATTTTACCCTCTGGTTCTAGGATCTCAGGGCAGTTTTCCTTGATAAGCTCTTAGAAGATATTGTCCAGTCTCTTTTTTTCATCATGATTTTCAGGCAGACCAATAATTCTTAGATTATCTCTCCTGGATCTGTTTTCCAGGTCAGTTATTTTTCCCTTGAGATATTTTACCCCTTTTTCTAATTTTTTATTCTTGATACTTTGACTGATTCTTGGTGCCTCATAGAGTCATTAGCTTCAATTTGGTTGGTTCTAATTTTTAGCACATTATTTTCCTCAGTCAGTTTTTGAAGCTCTTTTTCCTTATGGTTTTCCATTTCACACATTTTTCTTTTTAAGGAACTGTTTTCTTCATTGTAATGTTTTTCCAATTTCACAATTTTGATTTTAAAAGAATTATTCCTTTTATCTTCTACCTCTCTAATTTGGTTTTCAAAGTTCTTTTTGAGCTCATCTAGGAATGCTTTCTGTGCTTGAGATCAGTTCATATTCCGTGTTGAGGCTTCAACTGTGGGTGCAGAGTCAATGCTGTCTCCTTCTGAATTTGGTTCCTCCCATTCACAGTAATAGGATTCTAGAGTCTTTGTTTTGGCTGTCTGTTTTTTACACATTTTGAGGCAGGGCTTTAGCTACACCCTTCCTCTAGGGTTCCCAGTCCTTTACTGTTTAAAATTTTGCTCTGGGGCAGGAATTACTGGTTTTTCAGGGTCAGAGTCAGGGATTGGAGCAGCTGGGGTTCATGCTGCCATCTTGGTCCCTGGAAGTTCAGATAGGTACTTTTTAAATTTCCAGGCTGTGGGTTGGTAGTTCCAGGAGTAGCTGCTGCTCCTGCCATGGGCCCTGCATTTGTCTCTTACTCATCTCTGTCAGATCCCAGCCCTGTGGTGATAGGCCCGGGAATGGCCCTTGCAGTTGGAGGATCAGCTTGCCTCCATGTTGACCAGGCCTCATCTGGGCCTCCATGTGCCTTCCCTGGGTCATCTGGGCCTCCGCGTGCGCCACCCATCTTCCTCTTTTTATTTAAAAATATTCTTTGTTAAAAGATATAAGTAAAATCTGTTCTAAAAAAAACAAGGATGTACATAGAAGTCAACAGTGTGGCTTTTCTAGGATGGAGGGATCACCTATAGCTGGAGAAATCAGAAAATAAATTGTTAGTTGGCAACTCCAAAACTTAGTTGGGTTTTGAAGGAGGGGACTATGTCACTTTGTGGAGATTGAAAAGGAGGTGAGTATCTTTCAGATACAGGGGACAATATGTCTTAATAAAAGGAGAGGGAAATGGTAAGATAGATCTAGGACCAGTGGGTCTATTTCAGCTGGAACTTTTAGTTCATGAAAAGGGGTACTGTGAAATAAAATTAGAAAGTAAAGTTGGGGTCAGGCTATAGAGTCTTGAATGCTAGGCAAGAGAGTTTGTATCTTGTTTGTAAACATCAGAGAATTTCTAAAGGTTTGGTGGTTGTATTTAGGCAGAAAAAAAATATTTTCAGAGACAGAATTTTAAAAACAAATCTTTGCAAGTCTTTAATAGTATACACCATTTCTTGCAGTAGTTTTTAAAAATTATCAGATAGAAGATAGTGTTCATTTGAACACCATGAGTATGAAGTGATGGTGTTTTTTCAGGAAATGTTTTAGGTGATCATCATGATATTGAACATCTGCAAAGTCTATGAGACACTGTAGAAAAAATAAATCAAGGAACTGGGATTATAGTCAGTCATTTTTTAAGAAGAGAAGAAGGCAGTCTTTTTAGTTCAGAACAATAGAAGTGCCATCACTTCTGAAACCTCCTAAGAACTGATTTAATGAGAGCAATCCCTTCTCCATTGCCTCATTTGTTTCTACTGTTCTTTGGCAGACATTCCCCTTTAAATACAAGGAAAGACATCCTCTGGAATATATTCGACAGCACCCTCACCTTCGATGTAGGACCAATGCCCTGGGCTCTATACTGAGGGTTCGCAGTGAAGCTACAGATGCTATACACTCTTTCTTCAAGGTATGTGATTTACTTCAATTTGGTAATTCAGTTCTGTGAGATAAGTTAAAAATGTTTTACTGAACTAAGCCATAAAGTCTACATATCTGCAAATATAAAATCCATTTTTTGACCTCCTTCCTACCTTTCCATTCTTCTTACACTTTACTCCTTCCATGTAATCTAGCTATACTGGCTTTCTTGCTTTTACTTGCACATGGCATCATCTTACTTTTGCTTGCTCATTACCCTAATTACATCTCCATGTCTTTTCATTGCCCGTCTTCCATTTGTGGAATACTCTTCTCTTTTTCAAGACTGTACTAAAGGGGCAACTAGGTGGTGCAGAGCACTGGCCCTGGAGTCAGAAGGACCTCAGTTCAAATCCAGCCTCAGACACTTAACACTTACTAGCTGTGTGACAAGTCACTTAACCCCAAATCCCCTGCTTTCCCCCCTGTAATGGTAATGGGAGTTTGAAGATCTTCCCTGTCCCTTAGTAAGCATAGGTGAATTTGACGACCTTCCCTGATTTGAAAATATTCTCTTCCCCCTAATAGGCTGAATGTGGTCATATGGAATCTGTGGTGGAAAGAGTTTGCTGAAGGGTAGAGCAGAGGCCACGGGAGAAGTTTGCTTGAGGGAGGCTTGTTTTTCAGGAAGGCACAACTTTTGTTACTTTGTAGTGAAGTGGTCAGGAGGGTGGTTCTCTGACCCTGGAGAAGGCTCTGTGTGTGTGTGTGTGTGTGTGTGTGTGTGTGTGTGTGTGTGTGTATATGTGTGTATGTGTGTGTATGTGTGTGTATGTGTGTGTATGTGTGTGTGTGTGTGTACACCCTGATGTGAAATTTTGCTTTGAGCGAAAGAGTTGTGTGATTTGGCCAGATGAGACTCTGGGCAGCCCCCGGACTTTGAAAACCCAGATGTTGGTGACTAACTAGGTATGGATGTAATGGTCAGACAGCTAGAAGCCAGGTCTGTAGGTCTGTTGAATTGTATTATTTTTTCTGTTTTTTTTTTTGCCTGCTTGTAATTTCTGTTTGTACTTTCTGAAGTTCAGGATACTGACTTTTTTCCCTGAACTAGGTAAATGATATATGTTTGATTAAAGTAAAATTGCTAACCCAATTTGAATTGCCTTTCTTTAGAAAAGCAGATCTAAGAACCTGTGCTAGCAGCCATTGTATGCTAGGGTGCTTGCTGCTACATCCCCTCCAAAAAAAAGACACACACACACACTCTGCATGCACTCAAATCCTACGTTCTGCAATAGGCTTTTCAAAGTCTCCTTCCCCTCCCTGCCACCTGGACCTTTTTTCTGAAATTGCCTCCACTTTACCCTCTCTGCGTATCTTGTCTGTATGTAGTTGTTTGCAGATTGTCTTTCCTATTAGAATGTGAATCCTTGTGGATATGAAGTATTTTTGCCTTGCTTTGTATACCCAGTGCTTAGCACAGTTCATGGTACCTAGTAAGCACTTAATAAATGCTTCTTAACTTGATATAATTTACAAATAATAACAACTTGCATTTAAATAGTGTGTTGAAGTTTATAGTGCATTTTAGATATATTATTCAATTTCACAACAACTCTGAGAAATATCCCTGTTTTAGAGATGTGAAAATAGAATTAGGCATGTTAAGTGACTTGTTCAAGGTCACATGATTAGTAGCAGAAGCAGAACTTGAACCCGTGTCTTCTGACTCAGAATCACAATTTCAGAGTTGGAAGGAACCCCACCAGCCATCTAGTCTAAATCCATACCTGAAAAAGAGTTCCCACTACAACCTACCCACTAAGTTAGTGATCATCCAGCCTTAGCTTGAAGTCCTCAAGTGAATGGGGATTCAATATCTCCTTAACACATCCCATTCCTCTTTCACACGGCTCTCTTCTCATTCTTAGAAAGTCTTTCCTTACATCAAGCCTAAATTTTCCTCTTTGTATTTTCTGCTCATTGTTCCTAGTTCTTCTCTGTCGGGCCAAACAGAAAAAATCTAATCCCTCTTCAATATGACAGTCTTTCAGATGTTTAAAGATGGCTATTATGTGCCTCCCTCAGCTTTTTCATTGCTAGTTAAATGTGCTCAGTTCTTTTAACTGTTTGATAGCTTATGTGGCCCGGATTTGATATCATTGTCTTTTCTAAAATGTGGTGCCCTAAACAGATCACAGTACTCTAGATCTGTTCTGACCAAAGCAAAGTATGAAAGGGTCTTCACCTCCTTATTCCTGGAAGCTGTCTCACTTAATGCCACTCAAGATGGCATTAGCTTTTGTAGTTTTCATGTCACCCTATTGACTCTTACTGAGCTTGATATCCACCAAAACCCAAAGATATTTTTCAGAACGGCTGCCGTCTAACCATTCCTTCATCTTCTTATACTCACAAAGTTGATTTCGTGAACATTTATCCACATTCATTTGTGCTTTATTAGATTGAGCCCAATTTTCTAGTGTATCATGATTTCGGGGTATGCTTACACTGTCATCCAGTGTGTTAGATATCTGTCTTACCTTTGTGTCAGCTGCAAATTTAATAAGGTTTCTGTCTATACCTTTATCTTTATCATTGTTAAAAACAATGTTAAATAACACAGGGCCAAGCCCAGATCTCTGGGACAGTGGGACTGGATACCTCCTCCAATGGATATGCTTACATATGTATATGTTGTCTCCCCTGGTGGAATGTGTGTCCCTTAGTGCAAGGACTGTTTCATTTTTGTCTTTGGATCCTCAGGCCTGGGCACAGAGTAGGTGCTATAATTAATAATAAAGCATTAATAAATTATTTTAGATTGATTGAAACATTAATCACTGCTAGTTGGGTCTAGCCATTTAGCCATAATCTAATTTTACTAGACCATAACTTTCCATCTTTTACATGAGACTCCGCCTTGAAAGCAATGACTGTGTTTGTGCCTTTGTGTCCCCAGTTCTTTGAATAGTGCTAGGTACACAGTACTTCATATGCTTGTTATTTGACAGACTTAAAATAGCATGAAGTGCTTTAGCAGAAGCTGCACTAAAATCCAGGTAAACCATAGCCATAGCTATAGCTGTGTGTGTGTGTGTGTGTGTGTGTGTGTGTGTGTTTGTGTGTCTACTTCTTTAGACATACTATCAAAAAAGGAAATAGGGTTCATCTAGTAAAACCTATTCCTGATGATGTCAGGCTGTTTTTTTTGTGATTACTACGTCTTTTTCAAGGTGGTTCATTAACCATCTCTGATTACTAGCTCAATTCAGAAAGGCTCATCACCAGAAGGTTGACCACAACATTATAAATTCTTTTGATCAGACTGATTCTTTAAGCTAGCTCCTAAGGTTTCTTAATCTTTCTATAATTGACCTGTTTGGCAGTCTGGGATAGCTCATGGGCCCCTTGTCAGAAAAATGCTTCCTTTGCCCATTGTTATCAAAATATTTTTTAAAAAATTAATTCAGAGGACCTTGGGTTAAGAATCTTATCTTTAGGTGTAATTCTTCACAGGTGAAGAGATTACCTACAATCATGAAAATAACGGCAGTATTGAAGTAAGCACATTTCTCCTTACTTTGGTTGGGGAAAAGGAGGAATGGAAAAGGAACTCAGGGGGCATACCTCTTTTTTCCTCCTTCTCCAGCAATAGAGACCTAGATTCTTTACTCAGATGCATGGCTTTTGGGAAAGTGGGAGAAAAGGAATGTGCAGACAGGAGAAGAAAGAGGAAAGGAAAGGAAAGGAAGCATCTTACTAGATGTTTTTCCTGCCTTGAAAATGAAGAAATAGATATTCCTATAGTATCTAGTAGTTTCCAGGAAACATGGAAAGCTGGTCAGCTGCAGTCTGAGCTTGCCTTCCATACGGTTGGAACTCAGAGGAGATTTGTGAAAAAGCTTTTGACCCTCACCTGTCATTCTTCCCAAGGCTTTGCTTGGCTGAGGAAGAGACATAACAGTATTTCACCTACAGAGTCCATAGTAGCTACATGAACTGAGTTGTTATTTTTTGGGGGCGTGGGGGGGAGTTGATTTTTTTGTTTTTTGAGATACTCTTCCTTTTTTTTTTTTAATGGGGACACGTGCCTTCTCTACCCTTGTGACACCCTTCTTGTACTTTACATGCTTTCACGTATCACTGATAGTGGTTCAGAAAGCACATGATGATTTTTTTCACTTCCTGATGATGTAGTTCATCTGGGGCAGGTGACTTGAATTTATCAAAGGCAACTAAGTGCTCTTTTATGATCTTACTTATCTTGGCCATCAGTTACCTCTCCGTTATTTTCGTTCTCTTTCCAGTCCAAAAGATCATTTACCCAGGCAGAGGAACAGAAGGAAAATAAGCAATTCTGTTCCCTCTCTGTGTTCCCTCCCTCAGTTATCAGTATTCCATCCACCTTGTGAGCCGTGGTCCTATCCTTTCTCTGAACCTTGTGTTCTTCTCTAATATGACTTAAATTCTTAGCTTCCTCTTTCTGAATTATCATGCTCCTGATGCTCTTGTTTTCTTTTAACAGGGCTCTGCCAAGCTTTTGGGTTCATCTGCTGTTAGTCTCCTTTGCTTACATGTTCTGTACTTAAAGATAAGGTGGATTGTTGTGTCCTCTGTGGATCAATATTGGTCTTTTTGAATACTGTCATTTTTTTCCCTCCTTGGAATTGATTTTCCTTTGTGTCTTCAATATTCCTTCTTGAATGTTTCCCCTCCCTCCTTGACTGTCTTCATTTGTAGGATTTTTATCTGTAGGGTCCTCCTACTGATCCCTAGAAATATTTTCATTCTGTTCTCCTAAAATCTAGGGTGTCCATGAGTCTCTGTCTGGCTTTCTTTTCTGTCACAAACTTTAAGAGAGAGAAATCTCTTCTGCATTAGTTTCCCATCATTCCCTCCCTAGCAATCAGTGTCTCTCTGGTGGTGAGAATTTCTGTTGGTTCCCTTCACCTTTTAAAAGATGAAATTATTATTATTGAAGTAAGTCAAGAAGCTGTTAGTTGCTCTTTTATTTTCAGAGAGAATGCACCAATAAATATCTGGATAATTAAAGTTCTCTATTTTAGGCCTTTGTTTCAGGCTTATGGTCATTTCCTCAAGTTTTCTTCCATTTCTTCTTTCCTAGGTAGTAATAGAATGTGATGGGAAAAAAAAATTTCTTTCCTTTATTTCCTCATTGATCTTAATTTAAATGCTTTCTGCAATGTTTTGCTTATTGTCTCTCCCTTCTCCTCAGTTTCCTTAAGTAAGAATACCTTCTTAATATTACTTCTTTCAAATAAGTATACATCTTAGTATTACTTACATAATAATATCTCTCCGCTGCTCTTTGCCCCACCAGGGCAGTATTACAGTGCATGAGGCTCATACCAGCAAATCTCCATTAAACCCGTGAGGTCAAATTTACCTCCTGGTGTTAGACCCTATAATTTCTCTTGTTGCTAAACCTTTGGGCATTTATGCATAACTGATGGAGGCCTGGAGTTTACAGCTGGCTGCTTTATTGGATTTTTCCTCCTGTGAGTTTCTGATCTCAGCAGCATTCTTCCTACATCGTACAGTCACTTTCTGTTCAGTTTGGTGTCTGTTTGACAGTTTTCTCTTGTATCAAACTGTCACTATGTTGGCATATCTTTATTATTCTTAGGCCTAAACAAAATGTGTGTGTGTGTGTGTGTGTGTGTGTGTGTGTGTGGGTGCATGCTCGTGAATGTGCCCAAGTATCACTTCCACATGGATGTATTGAATACTTGTTTGTGTGCACAGCTCTTTATTGGGTACTGCAGGAACTTTGGAAAGAACATGGAAATTAGAGTCCTTACTCCTAAGACCATAGTCCTGCTGAAGTAAGCTAGACAGCAGATACTTTATCTTGGACAATTTTGCTTTTTAGACAGATTCTGTCAGCTGAGCTGCAGTGGAAGAAAATGTAGGCTTAGTGGGGTAGAAACCTAGGGTAAGAATCCATGGGAATTATGAAGAGAAAGAGACAGCTGACCTAGAATTAGAGATTATCCAGCCTTTCCCCCAGTGGATGGGTGGTTCCCTTTGTCATTGCTGACTCTATAGAACACATAGAGAATCATACTATTCAACTCGAAGGAAAGAAATCGATATTTCCTTTTGAATTTTCTGTGTTGCTATTCAAGGTTATGTATGATCTGCAAGTGTTAATCAATTTAATATGCCTTTCCCCTAGGCAGAGGTGGGGGGGGGATCCTGTGGCCTCAAGACCACATGTGGCCCTCTAGGTTCTCAACTGCAGCCCTCTGACTGAGTCCAAACTTCACAGGACAGATTGATTTAGATCCAGTCAGAGGGCCTTACTTGATGACCTAGAGGGCCACATGTGACCTCGAGGCCTCAGGTTCCCCAACCCTGCCCTATAACTGAAATTTAATACAATCCCAAACTGGTCTCGACACTATTAGAGTTAATTCTAGGGCCCTTTCTTTAATAAGCTTTGTCAGATCCAGTTTCTAGAGGTGTGATACTATATGCAAACTGAAGAGAAAGCCTTTTAATCAGCCAGAAGAAAAATTCACATGAGGCACTGCTACTTCATTTTAGTTTTAGAAGATCATCCGACATGTATTCATTCTGTCTCTCTCGCCTGCCATATGGATTTGCGATAATTTCTTGAAGCACATGCACACAAAAATTTTGGTGAAGGTCTAAAAATAATCTTTGTTCCCATATGGCACCAACCACTGATAAAGTACACCTGCTGTTTAGAAACATGTATGCAGTTTTTTAGCCACTAGGTGGTGGTACCTGCAGTCTTATAACAGTCCTCTTGAAGAATTTAATTTTAAGACTTAAGAAGACAACATATTTAAAAGTACATACTTTTTGAATACTACAGATAAACAGATACATACATATGTATACAAACATTATATATATATATATATATATATATATATATATATATATATTGTGTGTGTGTGTGTGTGTGTGTGTGTGTGTGTGTATTTTTTTTCTCAGAACAAAAACTTTGAAAATATACCACCTTATCTCCCCTGGTTGAAATCCTTTTCTTCCTTAAAGGCCCAACTCAGGTGCCATCTTCTGTATGAAATTTTCCTTGATTTCCTTCTAGCTGAACATAATCTCTTTTTCTCAGATTTTCCTAGGGTACGTTCTTTGGTTCTCTTTTTCCTGTTACATTCTACTTTGTGTCATACTTACTTGTGTGCAAGTCATATCTCTCCTAGGAGAAATTAAATTTCTTGGTAGCAGGAACTGCTTCCTTAGAATAGGTTCTTGTTTGTAGTAGGAAACTAATAAATGATTATTTAGTTTAATTTGTTGATTGTTTCTAAAATACCTTTTGCAACCGGCTTAGAATCCAAATAGCAGACTGGAAAGAATTTTGTCTAAAATATGAATAAGTAACCTTTGAGGAAAGTTTCAATAAGCACTCCTTCAAGTAAAGTGTGTGACCATTATAATGATTTTGATTGCTCACACTTCTTTTTGCTGCTATTATGATTCTTAACGGTGTTCTTGATAGTCAGCAAGCATTGTTTAATGTCCTGCCCTTTTAGACATGAGCACTTATGCCCCTTTTTCCTCTCTTAAGTTGTGTTTTTCCTCAGTTTTTTTAAACCTTTTTTCCTGTTGGTACCTGTAGTTTGCCTAAGGTATCTGGGTGCTTTTATCTTTACCAATGGTCCTCATATCTTAAATTTTTTTTTTTACTTTTGCTAGAAAAATAAATTCTATTTGATAATTAAACCTGTGAACCCTACTTTTTGACATAGAGGATCCATAATTTGGTCAGTAGGATACAACAGAGCTTGTGTTCTGCTGGTATAGTTAAAGAGAATATACGGTTCTCTGTACCAGAGGTGAACCTAGGTATATGAAGTGATTTTTATTACTTGTGAATTTATAAAGAACCTAAGTGAAACTTTTCACAAAGTTTATAATATTTTTTCTTTGGTCTTTGAGCATTTGTGATTTGGAAGTTATATTTTGCTTTAATATTTTCCCTTTCTCTTCTTTCCTCTGGATTCTTTACTTTGTTTACTATATTTGAGCTTACAAGTGATTGCATTTCATATGGAATAAATGATTCATATCCATGATTCTTGCCTCCCAGGAGATAAAACTTTTATGCAGTAATGTTATTGATTATGTCTCATTGGTTATTCAAAATGTACTTATTATAGCACTTTTGGGCATATTGCACTCATATTTAGTACTATTTAAATAGTTTTCTGAGGCTCAAGCTTCTTCTCTTAATATATACCAAGTTACATCATAGAGAAAATAGTTGACTGAATTCCTTTTCCCTGTCCTCAAATATTTGAATTTACTTTGCTTTGGAAGGAGACAGAAATTGAGAGATCCCAATTCTCAGAGGTTTCCTATGAAAATGGTAAACACTAGTAATTTCATTCATTCATCATTTCTACCATTTCTGTAGCTGGAAATTTGTGTCATTTTATGTATTTTGTTCATGGTTAATGTTATAGGCTGAAGCTACACTATGGCTTTTTTGTAGTGTGTAGTATTCATCCTTTGCCTTACCCTGATGCATTTGTATACTCCTGAATAGTCTGTGACCTGTCTACATCCCTAGTCAGTATAAGGAGAGAATAACCTTGGGGTCGCTGGGTTGTTTCAGTCCCACTAGCATTACCTTAGTGTAGCTTTTGTGGTTTACTAATGGAAATATTGTCAGACTTTTGATCTGCAGGGTTTTTTTGGGCGCCTCTGTAATGGATGCATCTAGGCACTGATGCTCAGGTTCTTCCTTCAGGCAAAAGGAAGTCTCTGTATGTGAAATGCATTACTAACAGTCTAATGCTAGTGTCTTCTCATAAATCACGTCTGACTTTTTCATCGCCTGTTTGTTTCTTTACTCTGCTAATTTTCCTACCTTTTGATGGTTCATGTCCATGGAGCACATAGTTTCCTGAATAGCATGATACACATTGATCACTTTACATTTCGTCAATGACATGGAAGACTTTATCATATACCTGTTTTTATTTTTAGTGATTTAATGTATACATATTTAGTTTTCCCGACTCTGTTATAGCAACATTTCTATAATGTTGTAAACCTTCCTTAAGGTTTACAGAGTGCTTTCTTCATAACAACCCTGTGAGGTGGGTGAGGCAAGTCCTATAATTCCTGTGTACAAGGTTCAGGGAGTGAAACGATGAGGGTACAGAGCAAGGGTCACATAACCCACATGTTCCGACTCCAAGTCTGATGATTTTTCTTTTGGCCCACACTGCTCAAAAATACAGACTGTGGCTATAAACTTGTTGTAAATCACCCTTAGACACTAGCAGTCGAAGTAACCAGTATGGAATAAAGGAAACCATCCCTGTTCACACCTCCCTTACTCCATTCTCTGGGAGACAAGGAAAAAGGATAGCAACACTTTGCAAAAGTAGAGATACAAACTATCAATAACAACCTGAAGAGGGTTCAAAATTAACAATAGAAACTAAATATATGCTCAGTTATTAGAGAATGGCTAAACAGTCAGTTATGGAGGCAGCTAGGTGCTTCAGTGGATAAGGGGCTAGGCCTGAAGTCAGAAAGACCTGAGTTCAATTATGATTTTAGATACTCATTAGCTATGTGACTCTGGGCAGTTCACTTAACCTCCATTTGCTTTAAATTATTGGAGAAGGAAATGGTAAACCACTCCAGCTTCTTTGCTAAGAAAACCCCAGAGAGGGTCATGAAGAATCAGACATGATTGAACAATAATAACAACAAACCAATTATGATTTATTATGGAATGGACTATGATTCCACTATAAAGAAGGGCAAATATGAAGAATTCCGAGAAAGACGAGAAAACTTACATAAATTGATGCAGAGTGAAGTAAGCAAAACTAGGGAAATGATATGCACAGTGATTGCACTAATGTAAATAAAGTCAACATGTAGTGATGGTTGTTGTTGTCCAGTCATTTTAGTCTTGTCCAATTCTCCATGACCCCATTTGGGATTTTCTTGGCAAAGATACAGGAATGGTTTGCCATTTCCTTCTCCCACTCATTTTACAGATGAGAAAGCTGAGGCAAACAGGGTTAAGTGACTTGTCCATGACCATACAACTAGTAAGTGTTTGAGGCCACATTTGAACTCAGGAAAGTGAATCTTTCTGACTCCAAGCCTAGCACTCTATCCACTGTACTACCTAGTCACTAGCTATAGTGATGGCAAAAATCGTCAAATACACTTACCACTGTTAATACTGTTTTGTAAAGGTAAAGGGCACATTTCTACTTTTGTTAACAGTTTATAAACTAGAGAGTTTCAGGATGGAGCCAAGATGGCAGCATAGAAACAGGTAAATTCTGTGAGCTCCCCCCACAACCACCTCAAATACCTATAAAATATGACTCTGAACAAATTTTAGAGCTACAGAACCCACAAAGTGACAGAGGCAAACAAATCTCCTGCAGAAGGCAGCCTGGCAGGCCTACAGGAAGGGTCCATAGTAGCGTGCTGGGAACTGAGCCCAGCCCTGCATGAGCTGCAGTTTTAGCCTCAGCCTACATTACAGCCCCAAAAAATACTGGCCAGAGCAGACTTCAGGAGAGTGAATCACCAGCAGCTGTACCACTGTCCAGACTTATCAACCCATAAACTAGGTTAAAGAGCAAGTAAAAGGTCAGTGTGGAACTTTCTTGGAACTGGAGGGGACAGAAGAGCTCGGTCTGGCCCCCGCCCCCGGGGGCGAGAAGCAGCAGAGGTGTTGTGGCTGTGCAGCCACAAGGTGGCTGCTTTCAGAGCTCCTGGCCTGCAGATCGTAGGGGGACAAAGCAACCATTCAGATGGTAATCACTCTTGCTTTAATCTGCTTGGATCTGGATTGCTGTCTTGGGTGGAGGTCCTGGGGTGTGTGGCCAGTGGGCCAGAGGTTGTAGGGGCTTTAGAGAGGGCACCCAACTAATGGCTGCGACATCTGTGAAAACCCTGGCAATTTGGGACAAAATTCTCCTCTCTGGAAGCAGAGTTCTACTGTGGCAAAGAGCTTAAAAGTCAAGTAATTGAGTGGCAACATGATCAAGTGGAGGAAGCAAAACAAGCATAGCAATCAAACCTTAGATTCCTTTTTTGGGGACAAAAAGGACCAAAGAATGGAACAGGAGGAAGACAACAAAGTCAGAACTCCTGCATCAAAAGCTTCCAAGAAAAATATGAATTGGTTACAGGCCATGGAGGAGCTCAAGAAGGACTTTGAAAATCAAGTAAGAAAAGTGGAGGAAAAATTGGGTAGAGAACTGAGAGTGATGCAAGAAAATCATGAAAAGCAAGTCAAAAACCTGACTGAAGAAGATAACACCTTAAAAAAAATAGACTAACTCAAATGGCAAAAGAGGCCCAAAAAGCCAATGAAGAGAAGAATGCCTTAAAAAGCTCAATTTTCCAGATAGAAAAAGAATTTCAAAAGCTCACTGAAGAGAATAATCCCTTCAGAATTAGATTGGAGCAAATGGAAGCTAATGACTTTATGACAAATCAAGATACTATAAAACAGATCCAAACAAATGAAAAAATAGAATGCAATGTGAAATATCTCATTGGAAAAACCACTGACCTGGAAAATAGATCAAGGAGAGATCATTTAAAAATTATTGGACTACCTGAAAGCCATGATCAAAAAAAGAACCTAGAAATCATCCTTAAAGAAATTCTCAAGGGGGGTGGCTAGGTGGTGCAGTGAATAGAGCACCGGCCCTGGAGTCAGGAGGACGTGAGTTCAAATCCAGCCTCAGACATTTAACATTTACTAGCCATGTGACCTTGGGCAAGTCACTTAATCCCAACTGCCCTCCCAAAATAAATAAATAAATAAACTAAGAAAAAGTCAAAGTTCTGGATAGCTAATGTTTAAAAAAAGAAAAAGAAATTCTCAAGGAAAATTGCCCTGATATTTTAGAACCAGAGGGCAAAATAGAAATTGAAAGAATTAACTGATCACCTCTTGAAAAAGATCCCAAAAAGAAAACTCCTAGGAGCATTATAGCCAAATCCCAGAGTTCCCAGATCAAGGAGAAAATATTACAAGAAGCCAAGAAGAGACAATTTGAATATTGTGGAAATACTATCAGGATAACACAAGATCTAGCAGCTTCTACCTTAAGGGATTGAAGGGCTTGGAATATGATATTCTGGAGGTCAAAGGAGTTAGGATAAAAACCAAGAATCACCTACCCAGCAAAATTGAGTATAATGTTTCAGGGAAAATATGGTCATTCAATGAAATAGAGGACTTTCAAGCATTCTTGATGAAAAAACCAGAGTTGAATAGAAAATTTAACACTCAAATACAAGAAGCAAGAGAAGCATGATAAGGTAAATAGGGAAAAGAAATCATAAGGAACTTATCACAGTGGAACTCTTTATATTCCTACATAGAAAAATGATAATTGTAACTTATGAAATTTTTCTCAGCATGAGGATAGTTGAAGGGAATATGAAAGTGTGTTGTGTGAAGGGAATATAAATGTGTGTGTGTATATGTATATATATATACATATATGTAAATGTGTATATATGTGTATATGTGTATATATACATATATATGTAAATGTGTATATATGTATACATACATATATGTTTATGTAGGAGGGTATATGTGCATATAGATACGTATGTGAGTGTGTGTATATGTGTGTACATGTATACATAAAGGGCACAGGATCAGTTGAATAGGAAGGGATGATATCCAAAAAATAAAATTAAGAGGTGAGAGAGGAATATAATGAGAGGAGATAGGGAGAGGCAGAATAGGGTAAATTATCTCATATAAAGAGGCAAGAGAAAACTGTTGCAATGGAGGGGAAGAACAGGAAGGCAAAAGGGAATGGGTCAACCTTACTCTCATTGAATTTGGCTTAAGGAGGGTACAACGTACACATTAAATTAGGTGTCTTACCCTATAGGAAAGTAGGGGGGAAGGGGTAAGAGGAGGGATGATAGATAGGGCAGATTTGGGGGGAGGGTAGTTAGAAATACACACTTTTGAAAAAGGGACAGGGTCAAAGGAGAAAACAGAATAAGTCAGGGGCAGCATAGGATGGAGGGAAATATAGTCAGTCTTTCACAGTATATCCACTATGGAAATGTTTTGCATAACTACACATGTGCAACCTGTGTTGAATTGCTTATCTTCCCAGTAAGGGTGAGTGATGAGGGAAGAAGGGAAAGAATCTGGAATTCAAAGTTTTAAAATCAAATGTTTAAAAAAATATTATTATTATTATTATTTTACATGCAACTTGGAAATAAGATATACAGGCACTGCGGTGTGGAGATCCATCTTGCCCTATTGGAAAGTTGGAGGGGGAAAGGGAGAGGATATAGGAGAGAGCAGATCGGGGGAGATGGTATTCAGTGGGATCGCTGTTTTGGGATGGTGGCTAGGGGAAAGATATAGAGAAAATTTGTAATTCAAAATCTTGTGGAAATGAATGTTGTAAACTAAAAATAAACAAAAAAATTTAAAAATACAATTTATAAACTGTATTCTGGGAAATATAAGAGTATTTGGTGTTTTTGGTAAGTGTTAGTTATGTCAAAAGAACATGTGTTAATTATTATTATTATTATTATTATTATTATTATTATTAACTACATCCAACTGGAACTTGAGATACACAGGCACTGTGGTAGGGAGATCCATCCTGCCCTACTGGAAAGTCAGAGGGGTGAGGGGGAAGGACATAGAAGAGAATAGATCGGAGGAGGGGGAATACACTGGGATGGCTGTTTTGGGGCGGTGGGTAGGGGAAAGATGGGGAGAAAATTTGTAACTCAAAATTTCGTGGAAATGAATCATGTAAAATAAAAAAAATTAAATTTTTTTTAAACAGAGCATGTATCAGTGAATTT
>CM053588.1:102578734-102596757 GCA_028646515.1 Pseudochirops corinnae
CATCCTGCCCTACTGGAAAGTCAGAGGGGTGAGGGGGAAGGACATAGAAGAGAATAGATCGGAGGAGGGGGAATACACTGGGATGGCTGTTTTGGGGCGGTGGGTAGGGGAAAGATGGGGAGAAAATTTGTAACTCAAAATTTCGTGGAAATGAATGATGTAAAATAAAAAAAATTAAATTTTTTTTAAAAAGAGCATGTATCAGTGAATTTAAATGAAAAGCATTGACCTGGGAAATAGAAGATGTGGATCCAAGTTCCAGCTCTGATTTTAATTAGCTTAGTCATCTTGGGCAAGTCACTTCCCCTCTCTAGGCTTCTACCTTTCTCATCTCTGATCAATAGGGTCAAACTAAACTAGCAATGTGGGCCACTAATCATTAAAGGATCCATTTTAACTTAGTTTTAAAATTCAATGTTAACTATGTCTTATTGTGTTTTAACTTAATTTGTTAAATATTTTCCTATTACATATTTATCTCGTTTCACCAATTTGACACCTCTGGTCTAGATTTTAGATTCCTTTCCCAGTTGTACAGTTTTTGTACTGTCCTGTTGTGCATAGTAGGCACTTAGTAAGGCTTATGAATGATTAATAGTTACTTGTGGGTATTTTCTTTCTTGGGGGAGGCTCTCCATTTAATTGGAGTATGGTTTAACATTCTTGCCTTGTGACTTTTCTGTTACTAATAACTGAAGATCTTGTAATTGTGTTTTAATAAACATCTACTAGAAAAGAATTTTTTTTTCTGTTCCAGACTAATGGCTATCTACATATTCACACCCCGGTGATCACATCAAATGACTGTGAAGGGGCTGGGGAACTCTTTCAAGTTGAAGTAAGTTGTACTTCAGAATATGGAGACCATATTGATGTTTATAATTTTCAACCTTCACAATTTGTTTTGAAGGTAATGGCAGTTCTTTCGGGTGAGGACCATTATAGTAATAGCTTACACTTAATACGTACCTTTGTTTTTCAAAACACTTTTTACCCATGTTCTCATTTAATGCTTATGATGACCCTGTGAGTTAGTGAAAATATTATCCCCATTTTAGAGATAATGATAGCTATAGCTTAGAGAGATAGTCTTGATTTGCTAAAAGCCAGTCCAATCAGAGCTGAAATGTGAACTTTGAGGCCTTTCCTAATTATTCAATGCTTATTGTAGGCATTGAAGATACAGACACAAAAATAAAATAGTCTCTGCTCTCAAAGAGCGTTTCTCTAGGGAAACAATGTATATAGTGTAAGTGTATTCAAAATTTATGCAAGCTAATGGGGGAAGGTAGGAATTAATATCTGGAGAGATAGGGAACAAAATAATGCAGAAAGTGGTGTTTGAGTTGAGCTTGGAAGGAAACCACAGATTTTAAGAGGTGGAATTGAGGAGGGAGTGCATTCCAGGCATGAGGAACAGTCAGCAGAAAGGCACAGAGATGGGAGAGACAGTCTCATGTGTAAGGAGCATCAAGGAAGCTAGTTTGGTACGTGAAGCAGGGAGTAATATGTAATAAGTTGTGAAAAGTTGATTGGAGCCAAGTTGTGAAGGGATTTAAATGCTTAATAGAATAGTTTATATTTGCTCTTAGAGATAGTAGGAAACCAGTACAGTTAATTGATTATGGGAGTGACATGGTCATACCTGTGCATAAGAATATATTGGGGAGAGGACTAATTAGGGCCAGTCACTGCAACAATTTGAATGAAAACTATTTGTGTGAATTCTAGAAGTTTGGAGTGAGGTTTGATCAGATAGATACCCCTACCCATTTCATTATTGTCATAATGTTAGTAATTCAGCATTTGCACTTGGGAAGGGAAATGGAGAAAATCCACATGCAGGTCTTGTGTCCAAGAGAGATTTTTTAAATGATATTTCATATAGCTGACTGAGGCCTCAGGAAGGCTGGAGACAGGAGGGGTGCTCCATTCCTCCAACTTTTTACAGACACTGATTTGGGGATATGACCACTTACAGTGCTTGGACTGCATTTGCAATCCTTCCAGTAAGAGTAAGTAGACCACTGTCCTTACCATCAGCCTGATATTCATCACTCACTAAGGTCCCTTGGAACTTAGCATCTGCCTTACCACAGTGCTTTCCATTACCCTCTAGTCATTGCTGCCTGACATGTTGTTACACCCTCAGGACTCCCAGTCTTTGTCAGACACTCTACCACCACTCTAAGGACTGCTGGGCCCTTATAGCTGCTCTGTACATAAACCCTCTCCAATATGTATTGTTTTCCCTAATTAGAATATTAATCATTAACCCTCTTCCTTTTATATTTGTATACCTAGCACAGTGCTTGACACATAGAAATTTCTTAGTAAATGCTTTTCTATTGCATTACATATTGGGGTGGTAATATGGCATCTCAACTTTCCCCTTTTTTTGTACCAAAAAATCTGTCTCTGCCATGTGTTAGAGATGCTTCATCAATTTAAGGTGTTACAGAGTTGATAAATAGTAGGAGAGCAAGCTGTTAACTATTCCTGTCCCTGGCAGACCTAAGCTTTGGAATTTTTGAGCATTATATTTAGTTTACAGAGCAAAGAAGGAAGAAAGGGAAGTAGGGGGAGAATCTAATTTATCACATGGATGAATTTAGATCTTTTTTTTTTAATAAAAAAGGTTTTATTAAGTATTTATTTACTATGTGCCAGACACTGGCTTAAGTACTGGGGATATAAATACAGGCAAGCAAAACAATTTCTGTCCTTAAGGAACTTATGTTATTTTTTTAATATTATTTTATTTTAATAACCAGAAAACAGTTTTCTTTCCTCCACCCCCAGTAAAAAGAAAAGAGAAAAAGAAAATTTAAAAAAAAGAAAAGAGAAAAGAAAAATAGAATGCTTGTAATGAATATACATAGTCAAGCAAAACAAGTTCCCGCACTGACCATACTGAAAAAAATATCTCATTCTTATGTCCTGGGTCTTTTCTCTGTCAGGAGTTAAGTTGCATGTTCATCATTGTTCCTCTGGAATCATGGTTGGTCATTTCATTAATCATTCTTAAATCTTTCAAAATTAATTGTTTTTACAGTGTTCTTGTTATTATATAAATCATTCTCCCGGTTCTGTTCACTTAAAGGGAACAAGCATTTATTAAGCACCTGCATGGTACCTACAGGCTCTATACATCAGTTCATTTAAGTCTTCTCAGTTTTCTTTGAAACCATCCCTTTTGTCATTTCTTACAACACAATAGTAATCCATGACCTTTATATACCACAATTTGTTTAGCTAGTCCCACTAGATGAGCATTCCCTTAGTTTTCAGTTCTTTCCTATTAGAAAAAGGGTTGCTATAAATATTTTTGTTCATATGAGTCCTTTTCCTTTTTCTTTGGGAGCATAGCAATAATGGTAGTGGTATTGCAGGATCAGGTATAAGGGATTTAGTGACATCTTGGGCATAGTTCCAAATTACTTTTTAGAGTAGCTGTACTAATTCAGTTCTACCAGCAGTGGACTAATGTGCCTGTTTTCCAATGACCTTTCCAACATTTATTATTTTTTTCCTCATTTTTATTGTCATCGTTGTCATCTGATAGGTGTGAGGTAGAACCTCAGAATTGCTTTAATTTGCATTTCTCTAATTATTAGGGATTCAGAACGTGTTTTAAAAGTATGCTTCTTGGTAGTTTGTATTTCTTCCTATGAAAACTGTCTGTTCATCTCCTTTGACCATTTGCCAATTGAGGAGTGACTTTTATCCTTACACATGTGGATCAGTTACCCGTATGTCTTAGAGACGACACATTTTTCAGAGAAATTTGCTGCAAAGGTTTTTCTCCCCAGTTACCTACTTCACCTCTAGTTATAGCTGCATTGGTTTTGTTTGTACTAAAAGGTCTTAAATTTTATGTAATCAGAATTGTCGATTTTATCTTCTTTAGTCCTTCCTTCACTTATTTGGTCATGAACTCTTCTCCTACCTATAGATCAGAAAAGTAGTTTCTTCCTTGCTTCTATAATTTGCTTGTGATATCAGTTTTTATGTCTGAGTCATGATATAATTTTTTTCCTGCATCTTTTGTCATGGGCTTATTCTTATGGAACCCACTCTTCATGTCTTTGGCAGAATTTTTAAGAAACTTGCCCTTGCACAGGTGGTCAGAACTCATATAGAGAACAAAGGTGTCAAAACTTGTTCATGACTTAAATTTCAAATTTAACCCTTACTTCTTTTGTGCCAATCTAAGAACTACAGTAATATTCATAATCTTGGATTCATGACTGTGGTTGGGGAGAAAATTGTACCTTTTGTTCTCTAATCTTTTATTTATTTTTTTTTTTGCAATACTATGTATTTTAATTTTTTGCATTTAAAAACAATTCTGAGGATTCCCTATGCTTTATCAGACTGCCAGAGGGGTTCATGACCTAAAGAAGGTTATGAACTCCTGCATTAAGGTATGTTATAGGCATAGGGATGTTAGCCTTTTTTAAAAAAAAAATACTTCCTATATTTGGGTGTTTTACATATATGAGAGGGAGTCTGCAGGAAATTACCCAAAGCTAGAATAACAAAGGGAGAGATTTGTGCCAGTGACCTCTTGTGGTGGTTAGGAGAAAGGCACTATATCAGTGTGCATTATTATTAACTACTTTGTTCCTCAGTGTACTTTCCATCACTGGGCTCACACGCTTAAGACTTTCCAGCTTGGTAGTACCCATTAAGCTGTCACTCTGCTTCTAGGTCATAACCCACATGCCATGATGTAGATATTAAAATAGGACTTTAGTGAAGGCCTAGAAATTAGCCCTTTACTAAAAAAAAAAAAAAACCAATCCTTGAAGAATATGCAGCAAACCATTCAGCATTTAAAACCTAGATGTTTTCATATAGTAGTAATGAAGCAGTAATGGACATTATGTGGTCTACAAGCAATATTTGTGGCTGCATCCTTACTTTCTCTTTTTCTTTATATTGTTGAAGTAAATACTGCATTCATCCTTAATATAAACCATCTTCTTTAAATAATATCTATTTATAAGTGTGTGTGTGCAACATGACTAATGTGGAAATATGTTTAATATGATGTATGGCCTATATCAGATTGTATGCTATCTTGGGGAGGGGAGAATAAAAGGAGGAAGTAAAATTTTAGAACCCAAAATCTTATAAAAGTAAATGTTGAAAACTAAAAATAAATTTTTTTGAAAAAAGGTGAAGTGAACTGGAATTTGAACAAAAAAAAAAGGGTGTGTGTATGCTTAAAATATATACACATATATACTTACTAGTGATATTCACTAATGTTAATTCACACTCAGATTTTATACAAGCTAGATTTTTAGGAAAACATGACATATATTTAGATCAGTAGACTACATTTTAAATTCCCATTAACCCCAAAGTAGAAAACAGATAAATGATAAGAAAAATTATCATTTAGAATAGGAATTTTTAAAAACGTATACCATTGTGATAACAGGAGATACACACAAATCATCTAAAAAACAGACTGTTTGTTGAAAGAGTCCTAACAATGTTAGAGACAGCTACTCTAAAGAAGAGTCTTTCTTGCTACTAGCCCCAGCAACAAGCACTGTCCAATCAAGGGATCTAGCATTTGTGTGCTGTATGTATTTATATATATATATTTTTATATATACTTACTGTCTCCTTCATTAGAGTATAAACTCATTGTGAGTAGGGATTATTTCAGATATAACTATGGTCCCTTGTAGCTCTAATATCATTTGATCATAATGAGCTAATCATTAGTATGAAGATTCATTATCATAGAATCACAGAATTGTAGAACTGGAAAGAACTTCAGTGGTCATCTAGTTCAAACCATATTCCCAGATACTTCCCACAACCCATCTGAAAAATGGTCACTTAGCATTTACTTGATGACCTTCACTTGGGGAGGAGCCTACTACATCCTGAGGCAATTCATTCCGCTAATGATTGTTAGGAAGAGTTTTCTTTTATCAAGCCTAAATTTACCTCTTTATAACAAGTACTCATTGCTTTTAGTTCTGCCATCTAGGACCAAACAGAAGAAGTTTAATCCCTCTTCCACATAAATTTAAGTACTTTTAGACAGCTTTTATGCCCCACTGAACTTTCTCTTTTATCTCCAGTTTCTGTAATCCATCAGTCAACAAGTATTTACCAGGCACCTATTTTGTACCAGGCACAGGGGTCTTCCAAGTGGACACTGATGAAAAATTCTAAACTCTAGGGACTGGAGATACATGTACATAGAGTGAAAAGATCTCTATTCACAATGAGCTTATGTTCTAATGGGAGGAAGACAAGTACATATAAAAATATATACAGCATACATATAAAGTTAATAAGTATATATACATATTATGTAAAATCACACAGTAGTCACATACAAGATTTTATGGGAAGGAGGGTGCTAGCATTCAGAGAATTAGGAAGGGTTTCATGTAGAAGATAGTGCCTGAGCTGCATGTTAAAAGAAGAAAAGGACACTGAGGCAGAGGATGGCTTTCTAGGCGTGGGGAGTGGCCAGTGCAAAGGCACAGAGATATGAGTGAGGAGCAGAGAACACCTGTTTGGCTGGATCTCCAGGAGGGAGAGTATTGTCTAGTGAGACTGGAAAGGTGGGTTGGGGCTAGTTCTGCAGAACTTTAAAAGCTAAATAGAAGAGTTTATATTTAATTCCTAGGTAGAAGGAAGCTCCTAGAATTGGCAGCACAGAGGAATCACATCATCATATGATAATAGCTTTTATATAGTGCTTTACATATATTATCTCAACGGAGCTTCACCCTAATTTTATGAAGATGGTGGTATTATCATCCCAGTTTTACAGATGAGGAAACTGACTGAGAAAGGATAAGTAACTTCCCTGGGGTTGTTCAGCTAGTAAGTATATGGGGTCTTTCTGACTACACAAGTCCAGTGCTTCATCCACTGTGGCAACTAGCTCCTTGCATTCAAGGAAAATTCTTTGATAACAGTGTATAGATTAGACTGGAATGATGACATACTTGAGAGGGACCAGGTAGGAGGCTGTTGCAGTAATGTAGGCAAGAGGTGATAAGGGCCTGAGCTAAGGTGATAGCTATGTGAGTGTAGAGAAGGGTTTGGTTTGGATTTGAAAGATGTTGTGAAGGTAGAAACTGCAGGATTTGGTAAATGGTTGGATATGTGGGGTGACGGAGAGTGAAGAGTTGATGAGGATGATGTTGAGATTATGACCTGGAGACCCTTGAAGGGAGGTGGTACCTCTGGCAGAAACAGAGAAGTGAGGGATTAAGAAAACAAGTTCAGTTTCAGATGTCTCTGGAATAGCCAGTCTGAAACATCCAGTAGGCAGTTGGTAAAATGGCATTGAAACTCTTGGAAGAGCAGTCTTTGATCCAACCAAATTGGCTTTTTTAACTGTTCCTTCTATGTGGTATTCTAGCTCCCAACTTTGTACCTTTATAATGACTGTCCCCTAAGCCTATGATTTCCAGACTCCTTTTTATTCTTCCTTTCTTGAAAAAGGAACATTTATTCTCCCTTAATCCTGTATTTCCTCTTATTTACTCCATGATCTTTCAGTGTCCCTCATAGAGCCGCAGCAGATACATCTATTAATTTTTGTCGTTCCTAAGGATATAGTTCAGCAGGGCCATTTGACTCAAATTTATCTAGGACAGATAGGTGCTTTTTTACTCTCTCATTACTTAATGTAGATAGTAGCTACCTATTAGATTTTTTCATTAAGTCAGTTCTAGTGCAAAGGTTATTCTCCTTGGCAGAAAAATGTCAAGCAAGATAAGAATTTGGTTTCTCTGCTTTCCCTCTGTTGTGAGTTCTCTTACTTCTTTGATCCTCCTCTTTCTTCTAATATGTAAAAAAAAATTACCTTTCCTCTAAGCTGAACAACAACAACTAAATAAACCATTTTCAGCCAACTCTCAACTTAATTTCAACTTTGGTACTTGATACCATTTTAACAGGATTCAGTGCAGCACTCATATTCATCCCGTTATCAACCTTTGCTTCCATTTTCTCGTCCATATCCTTCCACAAATTGTCATAAGGCATCCATCCAACATGCTTGAAGTCTTTCTTGCTCTGTCTTCACATTTCAGGAATTCCAGTAGAGCACTTGGGCTCTCTAACAGTCATCTCTCACTTTCCCCATCCCATCTTTTCCTATCATATAATTTCTCATAGCATAATTTATTCTTTTTCTTTCATGATCATTGGTCATATGTTGCAGCTTGCTCATCATACCCACTGTTGCCCTGTGTGTGATGTTAATTTTCAGTTTTTTTGGAGACTGGTAAGGGATCCAGAGTGGAAATGTGACTAGAAAGTGAACCGTTTACTTATGACATCTTATTAGAGTTGAAAAAATATTGGCTGTCATGTAGTACATCCTACAGATGATATGTAAAACCTTTTAACAGCATCTCCAGGAAAGTTTAGAATTTTTCATCAGTGTCCCCTTGAAGACCTCTGTAATCAGAATCTAAAACTTTTCAATGTAGTCATTTTGAGATGACTTAATTTGTAAGGAAAATAGTCCTCAGTCCAAGCCGAAATCAGCCTTTCTGCAATTTCTGTAATTGATCCTAGCCCTGAGATCAAGTAGAACAAGTCTAATCCCTTTTCCATTCTGCTACTGCCTGTTTCTTTAGTTTTATTCCCACCTCCCACTGTCAGGTATTTTCTCAAAAGCTCACTGGGTTAATTTAGCCTTATTAGAAGGTTCTGTGAGATTTTTAATGTGGAGATAATTTTTTCTACAAATAATTATTTCCATTGCTAACTGAAGTAGAAAATGAATGTTCCTATTATTTTGCTTTCAAGCTGCTATTTTAAGGGCAGAATTAAATTAAGCTGCAGAAAATGTGAAATTTCTGTCAGCTCTTTGAATACAAGACAAGCTAGTAAAAGGCAGATTCTTCCAAACCCATTGGTTTTAGTCTGAAGACCCAAAGCTATTTAGTCATTTTGAGGAGGAAAAACTTGCTATGTTTTGTAGATACATCTTTATGATTGCCATCAGGCTTTTTGTGCTGTCAAATTTTCCATAGTTCATAGAGTCATTGACTTTATGAGGCATTGTCAGCCTGCGGAAAAATGTAAAATTAAAGTAATTTGTGGCACCACCTTAAAATGTAAAATTATATAATTCAGTGACAGTATATATGCCGTAGCATGATTTAGGTATGTATTTTGATTGTCCTTGAATACCTCCGTCCAAGTTGAAACGCAGTTTAACTGGCAGTTCCTAGCCCATTATTTGACTTTATTTAGCTTTTAGTTTCAATAAAAGAAACTTCTTCTTGACCTACCATTCTCACCAAAGGCCTTTCTTTTCCTCTTTTGCATGTTAGTAGTTTGACGTTTTACTTTATCTAACCTCTCTTTCCATATACTTCTTCAGTGTTAATTTGATTACCCATTTGAATTAAGGAAGTGTGACAGTCAACATAGTATAAATATTGAGTGAAAGTAGTAATAACAGTTCTTAACATATCAGTAAGTATTTATCTTACTGTAACAAGGTTTTACAGACAATACTTCCATCTGTAGTAGTTAATAAACATTTATTAATCATCTACTTTGCTCTGGGAACTGTGCTAAGTGCTAGGTACAGATATAGGGGCGGAGGGAGGTAGAGACAATGCCTGTCCTCCAAGAACTTACAATTTAATAGGGGAAGATAGCGCCCAAGAGGAAGAGCTAGAAAAGGAAAAAAGGCCTGGAGGGGAGGGTTGATGGAGAAGTCCAAAGGAGAATAGTTGGGTGGCAAACGAAGAGTTGACTGGCCTGCTGTTCTTAAATGGAGGTTATGGAAGGACAGGCGGCTCAGCTCTCTTATACTAATCCCCTTATCCTTCTATTTGAATGAATTAATGAATGTATTTTTAAATGTATTAAGCACTTTTTATAGTCGAGCACTGTGCTAAATGCTGAGGATACAAATATAAAAGCAAACAATCTCTCCTCAAGATACTTTGGTCCTGGGGATATATTCATGTTCATTTGATTGTTAACAGACCTTTTGGGGAGAGTGGGACACCTCTTTTCCTGATCTCTGGGAATTGTACCTGTTCTCCCTCCTCCCCAACTTGGAAAATCCCTAATCTTCCCTCCAATTAGAAATCAGATTACCTAATGTATCCTGATTTTTCCCTTTTAATTAATTGGTCTTATTCGATTAATTTTTTTTTTATGTGTAAAAGTCAGTCTTCCCCTGTGTTCGGGGTCCAGTATCAAAGCTGAAGAAGGTCACTGGTCCCAATTTGTTGGGTAATTGCCATGCATTGCTTAGTAAATCAGTATGCTTGGAAGCTCATACCTTTATTTCCTCAGCCATGTCATCTTTCCCCCTGCCCTAGGGTTGAGAGAGAGGAGTTGAGGGGTGACACCTAGCTAGTGAGCTTGGTCACTGGATGCCTAGGAGGATAAAGGTAATAGAGTCAGTTCTGGTCACTTGGTAATAGTTGTTTCTGCTTAGGTGGCCCAGTGAGTAGAGCACGGGAAGACCTGAGTTTGAACCCTTTCTCAGAAGTTTACTAGCTCACTGTACTCTTCTCAGCAACACAAGGTTATAAGACAACTCTGAAAGACTCAGGGTGGACGGAGATGTCTACATTCAGAGAAGGATCTAGAAAGAACAGAGTTTAAATGGAGACTGAAGCAAAGTACCTCCTCTCTTTCTTTTTCTTGTTTGGTTTTGTTTCCTCTTTCCTATTGTTCATTCCATCGGTTACAGCCCTTCTATACAACCAGACTAATGTCCAGTGTGAAAGTATCTTGATTGCATGTTGCCATCGGGGTGTGGGGGGAAGAGAGGGGAGAAAATTTGAAACTCAAGGGATTGTGAAACTGAATCTTGTAAACTGAAAGTAAATAAACAAATCAATTTTAAAAAATTAAAAAGAAGTTTACTAGCTTGCTGTGTAACCCTGAGCAAGTCACTTATCTCAGTCTCAATTTCTTCACCATGTAAAATGCAGATAATAGTAGCACCTACTTCTCAGGATTGTTGTGACAATCAAATGAATTAACATTGCAAACTACAAAGTGCTGTATACATTTCAGCTGTTAGGATAATTATTATTACTATTATATTTACAAGGGAGAGTGATTCTGGAAAATATCTAGAAATGACTAGTATGATAATAACAAGGCATCAGTAAAACTTATTTTTAAAAGAAAATTGTCATGAGCATAAGGATAATGAGAGGTGGGTGGGTTGGGGGGAGAAGAAAAATATCTCCTTAAAAAGACTATTCATATTCACTTTTGAGGTGAAGAATTCCTACAGAAGTGGTCAGAAACTTAAAAAGAAACAACAGACATTTAAAGTCTCCCCCACTCATTTCTCTTTCTTTTGTTATAACATTTAACAATAAAAGCAGTTTTTTAAAGCTTTTTTTCTGCACCTTCTGAAATAGTTAGCTTTGATAGGAGTGAGCAGATCAGTTTTCAAAAGGTAAAGGCATATGGAGAATAAAGAATATAAGGCATCTAGGCATTCAAGAATGTCAGATTGGGATAGGAAGAAAAACCATAAACTGAGAAAAGCTGATAAGATGGCATTCATTTTTCAAGATTTTTCTTTAGTGCATTAGGTGGCACAGTGGATAAAGTGCTGGGCCTGAAGTCAAGAAGACTCCCATTCCTGAGTTCAACTCCAGCCTCAGACACTTTCTAGCTGTGTGACTCTGGGCAAGTCACTTGACCCTATTTGCCTCAGTTTCTTCATCTGTAAAATGATCTGGAGAAGGAAAAGGCAAATCACCAGTGTGTTTGCCAAGAAAACTCCAGATGAGGTCACGAAGACTCAGACATGACTGAAACAACTAAACAACAACATTCTTTGGATTTACTTTCTCATCTCCCACTCCTACTGCCAGTTTGGATACCCTTGAAGGTGACTGACAGCTGTTCTCTGCAAGGTTCTAGGAGTTACTTGTTGTTGTTGAGTTGTTCATTTGTTTCAGTCACGTCCAACTCTTAATGACTTGATCAGGGGTTTTCTTTGTAAAGGCACTGGAGTGGTTTGCCATTTCCTTCTCTAATTCATTTTACAGATGAGGAAACTGAGGCAAGCAAGGTTAAGTGACTTGCCCAGGATCACACAGTTTAAAAGTGTTTGAGGCTGAATTTGACCTGATTGTCCTGACTCTAGGCCTGGCACTGTATTCACTACTCCAGCTAGCTGTCCATGGAAAAATTACTCTCTGTGACTTTTTCTTGACTTTCCTGATCCGAATTTGCTCTGATACATTTGCTAGATTGTTTGGGAGGAGGTTGTAATGAGAATGGGAATTTGAAGATCTTCCCTGCCCCTTAATAGACCTAGGGGAGAGTTTGAAGACCTCCCCTGCTTTGAGAGTAACCTCTGCCCCCTAATAGGCGGAATGTAATCACATGGAGCCTGTGATGGAGGGAATTGGCTGAAGATTGCAGCAGAGCCCACAGGAAGCTTCCCTGCTGTGAAGATTAACTCTATCCCCTAATAGGGTAAATATAGTTAAGTGTAGCCTGTGGTAGGAGGAGTTTGCTTAAGGGAAGCAGAGCCCACAGGAACCTGGTGGTCCAAGCTAGCAAGACAGTGGTGGAGAGAGGACACTCAGGCAAGGAGTCAGATAGGCTCGTGTGTAGCAGTGGCTCTCAGTGTTGTTATGGCTTCTGAATATCTTTGGTACTATGATGGAATTGGCTTACTGGTTTTAGGATTTGGTTTTTTGGTGTCTAAAATGCTTCAGGGGTAGCTAGGTGGCACAGTGAGTAGAGCACCAGCCCTGGAGTCAGGAGGACCTGAGTTCAAATCTGGCCTCAGACACTTAACACTTACTAGCTGTGTGACCTTGAGTAAGTCACGTAACCCCAACTGCCCTGCCTTCCCCCCTCCAAAAAAAAAAAAATTAAACTATATAAATGCTTCAGTTCTATCCACTACCTGGAGGATTTGGTATATTTTGCGATCAAATGTCATGCAGTATTTATAGTCATGGTCTTTATTGTGATCGTGGGCACTGTAAATATTGCATTGGCGCTACAGAGGTACACTGCGTGAACCAGGCAAAAATGAGTTCTTTTCACTCTGTCATTTTAGCTCTGCCCTCCCCTCTTTACTTTACCCTTATTTGTTTTTCATTGGGGATAGACTGTACATTTTGTTCTATTTTTTCAATAACTTGATTTTTCTCTTATATTTCTTTTTGTCTCATAAAGATTGTTTGGTTCATTCTAATTTTCAGGGAGTTGGTTTCTTGGGTAAGATTTTGTCACTCTTAGACCAGGCTATTTATTCTTCTTTCAGTTCTACTAGAGCTGTCATTTCATTTATAATAGCCTTTTTTTCTCATTTCATCTCTTCTAGGGCTTCTAATAGACTTTGTAGTCAGGCCATACCTTTATCTGAGGTTCTACCAGTAGTGGTTTTGGAGTTATCTTTTTTTTGGATTTGTATCCTGGAGCCTTAACATTTCTTTATTTTCAGTGTCTTAACCTGTTTTTTCTTATTTACAGCTTTACTTCCTGAATGGGGATTTTTTTTGTCAGGGCTGAGCTCTTAACTGCTTCTGCACATTTAGATGGGATCATAGGCTCCTCTTTGGTTCTTAGCTATATTGCTTGGGGTCCTGCCAGTACCATTTCTCTCCCCTAGGGTCTCCTGTGCACAAAGTATTTGTGGGTCCCAAATTCACTTGTATCCTCTGGGTAGAGAGCATAACTCTGCTCTAGGCTATCAGAGTTTGCTTATATCAGCTTGCTGCAAATGCTACAAACTCTCAAGAGCTTCTAGGGTGGTTAGACTGATTGTTGTTCTCCTGGTAGAGCTTTGCTAGCTCCCACCCTCTTGTCTAGGCCCAAACATTTATAACAAAAAAAATTTTTTTAAAAAGAAAAATAAAACACTTCAATAAAATTAAGTAACACATATACTAGGTAGGTCTGATGGCAATATCCATATCTCATCTCTGCAAAGAAGGGAAGGCCTCACTTTTCTTTAATAAACTTGGTAATTGAGCTTTTCTATTTCAAGTACCAGCATATACCCTGTCTCTAGTAGAATGCCATCATAATAGTTTTTCAGTAAATATTTTTGGATAGTGATGTGATTTTGAGGTCAAAACTGTTTCTTATAAGTTTTTCTAAGTTATTTTATAAGTTGTTCTAAGTTGACATTTTTTAAGCCCCTGAGCACATGTGATGAACTATAAAATAAACAGCATTCCTGTGCCATGGACTTGTCTTTAAAACAAAGAATAGATTGTACCACACAGATACAGGTATGACTGTCCAACATTGTGGTAGGGATGGTGGAATGTCTGGAGGAGTGCCATCTCGTTTTTCCTTCTCTGATGTTAATAGGGTTATACAGTTAAGAATTGAGAAGATCTTAGAGATTACCCAGTTAAACACTTCATTTTCAAGATGAGGAAATGGCGGTTGAGAGGGGAAGGTGACCTGTTTAAGTTAATACAGGTAGTAAATTGCAGAAATGGTTTTTCTCTCAGCTGCTCCATGCTGCTAAAATTTTTAGGGGTGGGAACGGAATTAGTTCGTATGTAAGTAAGCAAAAGGCTATTTATACATAGACATATCTATATACACACACAAATATATCTTCTTAAAGCCAAAGAGGTATACCTTGGATGGTCTTTTTGCCCTCTTAAAACAGGAGATTTAGTAGGTTTTCTAAGTCATTTTCCTAGACCGAAGGTGGACCCTGACAAGCAAATGAAACAAACAATTTTTAGTTACTTTTTTTAAGGTGAGAAGAAGATACATTCTCCCACTTTTAAGATACTTTGGGAAATGGAAGCAGTGTGTTTCAGACCATTAAAATCCTGTTTAGTAAATTTGTTCAGCAAATGTGTTTTTCAAGTGTCTGGTAAGCAGATTTGCTTCCATAATAAAAGCCAAAAACAAAAAAAACTAAGGAAAAAAAAACCCTACCATCTTTAGGCATAATTGATGGTAGTTATTTGTTATTATAATTAATGAACTGCAAAATTGTTACATAAAACCAGGATAGTGTGGTTGTTACAGACTTAATTGGATAATCATAGCTAAGTCAAATAATAATTGCAATAAAAGTAAAGCCAAAAAGATTTTTATGAGGATTTGTACCTTTTTCTTCCTTCTAATTTGTTGATTTTTCACATTGAGTTTTAAATGCAATAGCTAGAGTAGCTGTTTAAAGAAAATGTATAGTTTTCTACTATAAATCAAGATTTTAAAAAAAATCTTGACTCATTTCAAGTCAACAAATATTTATTAAGTGCCTACCATGTGCAAAGTCCTGGTGGATGTAATGACAAAAACAAAATACTCTTTCCTTAATTCAAGGGAAAGGCTAAGAGATTTGCCCGTGGTCATGTAACAACTAGTACCTATTACAAGCAGCATCTGGACTCAGATTATCCTCACTTCAAGTTAGTTCTCAATCCACAACCTCTCAAGCTTCCTCCCTCTCAAGTCTGTAGCCAGTTTGAAAGTATGGTTATGTGGAGTTCCTCAAACAGCATTCTGTGTTTTATGGTTTCTGGATTTGGCAGTTGGTCAACAGAATGATTTGTTACTTGTGCTATGGAAACTGAGTTTAATAGCCTTTGATAGAACTATACTGGTATTTGTTAAGATTATCTCTTTTCCACTAACTAGGGTAGAAGCAATTTATTTTTTCTGGCCTAGTGGCTAAAGATCTTTCCTATTTATTATCTTGATACTTTTACCTTTGCCTAGAAAGTTGGAAGCTTTTGGGGTGGGAGTTCTGACTGCGTTGTCTTTCTCCCTTTCCCTGCTTTGTTCTTCTTTTCCCCAAAGAAGGAATCTGGGGTTTGGTTGCTGTTCTTACTTTGCTTCCTATGCTTATTCATGGTCGCCATTCAGTGGGTTTTTTTTGTTTGTTTGTTTGTTTTTAGTTCTGTGGACCTCTGCTTCCAGAGTGAACAGCTCTGTCCCAAATCGCTGGGGTTTTCCCAGCTGCTGGGGCTTTTAGGAGGCTGCTGGGTCCCTCCCCAGCTCTGGCTCACTGAAAAAAAACCTCAGGACCACCACCCAAGACTGCAATCCAGATCCAGGCCGCTCAACGCAAGAGCATTTGGCCTCTGAACGATCACTTGGCCCCCCCTGCTGTCTGCAGGCTGGGAACTCTAAAGTGGCAATGTGGAGGCGGGTGCAGAACCTCCGCTTTCCGCTTCTTTGCCCTGGAGGCGGCTTGGCCGGACCCGCTTTTCTTCCCTGGTTTTTAGCCAAGTTCCACTAACCTGAGTCCTTTTATCTTATGGCTGGATAATTCTGGATCCTGCCAAAGCTGTCGCAGATCTGCTGTCCTGAAGCTCCAGCCACAGTGCTGCTCATCCAGCTGCCCCCAGGCAAAAACCGCTTTCTCAGGCTGGGCTGGTTTCTGTTCTCAGAGTTGAAATGGTGCCTTTGAGCTGAGCTGCCTTCAGTAGGAAATATATCTGTGTGTGTTTTAGAGCCCTAGAATTTGTTTAGAGTCATATTTTTTCGGTATTTGATATGGCTGTGTTGGAGCTGCGATTTCTTGCTGCTCCTATGCCGCCATATTGGCTCCGCCCCCCTTAACCTCCACTTTTTAAAAAAAAATTTAATTTTTATTTTTATTCTGGACTTAAGAAAATACCAACTAGAGTGGCTGGCACTTAACAAATGCTTGTTGACCCGCTAAGTGACTTTCATTTCCACAGTCCTTCATACAGATGTCTCACCACCCCTCCAGCCCCAGTAGGTCTAAAATAGAATTTATCACTTTTACTTTAAACCTACTCCATCTTCTGACTTTACTTTTCTGCCAGTGATTCCATGTCCAAAACCTTGGAGTTATCTTTGACTCTCCTTATACTTTGAAGCTTATACGTTGTTTACACAACTTCTCTCTGCACTTTCATTATACTATTCCTCACATCTAAATGCACTGTTTTGTGATTTCCTCTTTGAATTCCAGTCTTTAAAGGACTAAAATGTCTCTTCTTTACATTGCCTTCTCTCATTCCCTCATTCAACAATAATTTGCAGATCTTCCATTTCAGACCTCACAGACTGTTTTTTGTAGTATTTTGTTTTTTCATTTTCATTTTTATTTTCTTTACTTATTTTCACTTAGTGTAGGTTCATTATTTCCCTAAGGTTTGTTAAGTTCCTTCAAGGCAATGGCCACATCTTGTCTAAAATTCTTTTTTCCTCCACTGCCTAGCACATGTGTTCTGTACAAAGTAGGACCTTAATAAAAGTTCAAGGCAGAGACTGTTATGTATTTGTATTTCCATTTGATTTTGTCTTTCTCCATATCCTCTCAACTAGACCTATTAGTGGCTTAGTAAATATGTGTTGAATTTGTAGTGACATAAAGTGTAGTCTAGAGTTCTAGGTGTTCCTTTTGTGGTTAAATGTGAATGCTTAAATTGTCAGTTCTAAAATATTTTGAAAAAGTACCTTTGACAAGGGGACTGGGAAAACTGAGAAGCTATTGTGGTATTGACCTCAGATCACAGAGCATTAGTTTATGTGTTGTGCCATGGGGTTGATTTGTCATTGTGTGGGATAAAAAAAGATCCCTAAATCACTTGGAGACAGCTCAAGGTGAATAGAGAAAGGTTTCTTTATTAGAACCTTGCAAGAAGCGGGCAGTCCAACCACTGAACAAAAAGTTCCAGGGCGGAGAGGGCCCAGGGCCCCAAGGCAGAAGCGTTAATTTATGCTAGCCAGGTGGGGAGGGGGTAGAGTTTGGGAGGGATTAGGGAGGAGTTGGGGCTTAAAGGGACATGCACTTTCTATATTTACTGTGCAGGTGTTTTGCCCATAATTCACTGGGAAAAATTGGGAGGGGAGTGAGAGAGGAGGTGTGTTTTTTGCCTTGACACGTCACTAGGTAAGTTTTGGTCAAGGATGAATGACGTAAGTCCAATATGGCGGTTGGGAGGATAGGCTTGATGTGCCAAGTTTGGAAGCTAGACTGATTAGGGGTTTCAAGAGGTCCCATCTTGGGAGTGAGTCATCTTCTGATAGTGCTTTTCAAGGTTCCTAAG
>CM053588.1:102597257-102622324 GCA_028646515.1 Pseudochirops corinnae
TCTTACTCATTCTTCTTATAATGCTGCATATACATCAAAATTGAGCAAATAACTCTCTTTAGTGCTTTAATGCTTTCAGTCAGTCAACAAACATTTATTAACTACCTACTAAGTTCTAGACACTGTACTAGGTATTGAGTATACAGAGACAAAACTGAGAAAGTTCCTCCTGGAAAGGAGCTTACAATGTAGTCAGAGGAGACAATGTGTACATATTTAAGTAAATATGAAAAAAATACGAGATAACTTGGGGGTTAAACACAAATAGCCAGGGGTTCAGGAGAAGCTTCATATAGAAGGTAAATACTAATGATTTTAAGAACTGTCAGTAAATAGAGAGAGCATTCTAGGCAGGGGGGACAACCTGTACAGAAAATGGGAGGAGATGGCTTACATTGATTAGCTGATCAAATAAGTAGAATAAGAGAGATTGAGGAATTTCAAGATGACATTGAAATTGTGAACTTGAATAGGAATAATCTAGTTGAGAAGAGTGGTAGGTTTTGGGGGAAGAAATGAGTTCTGTCTTGAACATGTTGCATTTTGAGATGCTTATAGGATATCCAGTTTGAATTGCCCTGCAGACAGGTGGTGATTAAGGACTGGAACTTTCTTCTGCAGAGTAAGGGAAATTTCCTGAATTATAACTGGTTATTGCATTGATCAGAGTTATTAAGTCTTAAAGTTGGCTTCTTAATTTTTTTAAACATTACAACTTTATAAATTCTTTTCTGTTAACTGTTCATCAGTTCGTATAATTCTTCCTTATTTTCTCTGAAACCTTTTTTTCCACTTTTATAGCATATTAATATTCCATTATATTTATATATCACAATTTGTTTAGATATTTCCTAACATGAGCTCTCTTACAGTTTCTGTTTCCTTGTTAGAACCAAAAGAGTTGTAATAGATTATTTTTACTCTTTTGATGTCTGGGATATAGGTCTATTAGTGATACCATTGGGTTAAAGATTATACAGAGTTTAGTGACTTTGAGCAGAGTGTCAAATTTCTTTCCAGAATGACTTGATGAGTTCACATCTCCATCAGTAGTTATTTAGTGTACCTATCTTCCAGTAGCCCCTCTAGCAAATATCACTCCTTTTTTTTTTTTTAATCATTTCTGCTAATAGGTACTGATGAGTGTGAACTGGAACTTGAGTTATTTTGATAAGGATTTTTCTAGTTTTCAGTTATTTGGGCTATTTCTTCATATGACTATAGATAGCTTGCATTTCTTCCTTTAAAAAATACCTATGCATTTTTAGCATGATGTTTTCTACAATGTAGTCAGATGCCTTTGACATGGACAAAAAAAGGCATCGAGGTCAGCTACACTGGACAAAAAAAGGCATCGAGGTCAGCTACATACTGATGGTAAACCCTTTAACTTGGAAAGGCTACAAGCCAAGACCAAAGTGGAGAAAGAGTTGGTGTATATGACCTTTGTAGGCAGATTGTGTGCAGATGATTGTCTACTCAGTGCAGCCTCTGATGCTGAGGTACAACAGAGTACGGTTCAGTCCTCTACCACTTTTGCTAATTTTGACCTGAGAGTCAACACCAAGAAAACAGGTCCTCCATCAGTCAGCTCTGCATCATCTATATGTGGAACCATTGGTTCACAGTAAATTGAGAAACTAAATTTTGTGGACAAATTCACTCACGTTGGCAGTTTACTTTCCAGGGATGTTCACATAGATGATGAGATTGATACATGCATAGGCAGAGCTAACTAGAAGTTTGGGAAACTCCAAAAGAAAGCATGAAAGAAGAGGTATTAGACATTTATCAACCTCAAGTTTGTGTGGGATAAAGACCCCATAGACCCTTATCCAAATAAACTCAGAGGTTTCTCAAGGTAGAAACAGAAGCTCTTGATTCTAAAGACAAGTCTCACAAGAGTTGGGCATCACCTATTCCAGACAGGCCTGGTACAGGGAGGCACCCAACAAGAGTCAAGCAAGCAGTTATATACCCTTACACAAACAATTCTAATAAAAACCCCCAAAATTCCTAGGTCTCCTCTGATCACCCCTCCCCTAGAACTGGACCATCAATTCATTGGTGGGGTCGTATGGCCTCACAGTCTAAACAAGGACCCAGAAAATCCCTCTTACCCAATACAAAGACATATGGCTATGATTATCCATATTTAGCAGAAGGGGACCATCACAAAAAGCCCCTTACAGGAAAAAGGGAGGGGGAGTTGGGGCACACCACCTGATTTCCCCGAAATCAGATGTACAGGAACATAAAACTTAGGCCTATAGAGGTCTGGGACCTAGCTCAAGTTTGGTGACTGTCTCATTCATTTTATGAGAATGCTTTCACCTATCTCACTCAAGGTCTATAGAGTCATTGTGCTGACTTCACTGTTGAATGCCTATGAAACCTGGATAGTCTACCAGCACCATGCTAGGAAACTGAACCACTTCCACTTGAATTGTCCTAGGAAGATTCTGAATATTACTTAGCAAGAAAAGGTGCTGTACACTGAGGTCATCTCAAGCTGAACTTCAAGGCATTCAAACTCTACTGCTTGAGAGCACAACTCCCAATGGCCAGACCACCTAGCCAAAATGCCAAATGTATGATTACTCAAGGAAAATTTTCACTTGGTAGTCAGAGGAAACAATGCAAGGACACTGTCAAGGTCTCTCTGAAGAACTTTAGTGTTCATTGTGACATATGAAAGACTGATCCAGCATGGCATACTATAACAACAATGCAATATTCACAGCACCTACAGTGACTATAAATATGCTGGTGCAGGTGTGAATCACAAAATTTAACAGGCTCTCCACATGGAGGACAGAGCCAAAGTATTTATTCAAATACCAGAAAGCTGAGTGTAAAGCCAAGCACAAGCAACTTTTCAGAAGAATTCTGCTATGAGCAGTTTTTCAAGGTTCTGATTATACAGTATAGTGAACACTATTCATTCCATAACAAATCAGAGCAAAACATTCACAGAAATCAAGGTGCAGCGTTCAGAATGTTACAGCTTATCACAGATAATCAAAATACAGCATTCACAGCAACTTATCACAGAAAATAGCCACATAGTTTCCACCACAGTGGTCACAAAGTTTTGAACAAAGAACATTCATTTAGTCAATCACAAAATCCTTAATTCAATCAAGTACAATAGTCAAAGTTCTCCACTCAGGGAGCACACTAAGTTAATGCAATCAGTCACTTATTCAGTCATCAATCACTAAGTATAATCATGTAGTCACTTAATCATTCAGTCAACTCAATCATTCAGTCATCCTTTATCATTCACTATTCAACCATCAGAAAATACACAAACCCTCCATCCCTACGTCACTAGTAAATTACAGCTTGACTCGGGGTGGTCTCTCAGATTCCCTAGATCCCCTTCTATAGTCCCAGATCCTACCTGGATTCACCAAACTGTCACCTGGCTTCAAAGGCAGATAGCTCCCAGGTCCTTGTCCAGCTCTCTGTACAGTTCCTGCCTCACATTGGAGCTCACAGTGTCCAGTCCATCTCAAATCCTTCATAGTCTCTGTTCCAGGGAAGACAAGGCTTAACAAAACCACCAACAGATTCATACAAAGTACCAGCATCACAGTCATGCTTTCTCAGTCTTTGGCAGCTCCAGCTGGCCCTCAGGAATCCTGAGCAGCTTCCTCTACAGCTCCACCCAGCCCTCAGCTCTGACTGGCTCTCAGAAATCCTCAGCAGCCCTGGCTGGCCCTCAGGACTCAGCAGAAGTTTCATCTGGTTCCCAGAATCAAAATCACTTCATCTAGGTTCTCCTCAAAATCATTCTCTTCAGCCTGGGGGTTGGGGGGGGCTTTCCTCTTCAGCCCCCCCCCAGCTCTTCTTCAACCCCCCTCCCCTTCCCCGGCGGCAGCAGCTTCTGCCTCCATGGAGCTTGCTCCAAGAAGATCTGACTTTCCCAGCCAGAGTCTTTTCTTATATACAGACAGCATTAGCTTCTGATTTCAGCCAACGCCTTCCTGTTACATCAGCAACAAGGATTCATACCTTCTGTTTCTTTAACAGAGACTTGATTAATTACTGAGTGCTAAGTACCTGTTATCTTTGCCAGTACAAAGGGATCTTCAAATTCAAATTATGTTACCATTACACTGAATCCCAAAACCAGAAGATCAAAATCATTACAGTAACCATGAAGTTGGTACACATAGTTAATGCAGTGAACACCCACATTCCCAAGCCTTCAAAACAAAACAGGCTCCCTCAGGCAAAGATCCTTCTCTTCTCACTCACTCTCTCAAGCAAGGATCCTCTCTCCTCGCTCACAGTAGCGGCTCAGCCTTCATGCTGCTTGCTCCCAGAAGTTCTCATTCCCGGCAGTTCTCAGCAGAAGTTCTGGCTGTTTCTCAGAAGTTCTGCCACCACAGGTTCTGTTCTCCAAATCTCTCTTCTCTCCAGCCTAGGCCTCTCCTTATATATGGTATTACCTCCTCCCTGTCCCACCTCTTCCTGTTACTCAGCAAGTTCGTCCCACTGTGGGATTCACAAGTTCTGGGTCTTAATACTTGACATAATTATGAACTTGAAACTAAGTGCTAAGTACCTGTTAGCTTGCCAATACAAGGGGCATGGGAGCTTTTCAAATCCCATTACTATTGCACATGCCCACATCAAAAACATAGTACTCCATGAGCAAAGCAGAATCACAGTAGCACAAAGGAAAGGTGAGCTGCACAAATCCAGAGACATCTCCACTCCAAATGTTTTAATGAACTACCTATGCCAGACCTGTGGAAGAACCTTTTGACCTCATATTGGACTGATTAGCCACAGCCAAACACAAATTGTGGATATCATTGGTCTTCTTTGAAAATGAAGAATGAAAGACAGCAACAACAAAGCATAACCTTTGACCATTGTCTCTTAGGGAATGTCTGTTTTCCTTGATATATTCGAATCAGTTCCCTCTAGATCTTGGATATCAAACTTTTGTCAAAGAAACTTGCTGAAGTCATTCCCCAATAGATAAAATGGTCAAAGGATATGAACAAACAATTCTCAAAAGAAGAATTACAAACAACTAACAGACATAATAAAGAGTCTTCACAACACTGATAATAAGGGAATTGCAATTCAAAGCAACTTGAAGTGTTACTTCACACCTTGCAAATTGGCAAAAATGACAAAAAGGTTAGAACAGTCAGTGTTGAAGGGGTTTGTGCAAGATAGGTATGTTAAATCATCATTGATGGAGCTACAGATCGGTACAGCTATTTTGAAAATTCGTTTGGCATTATGCAGCAGAGTGACTAAGATGTCTATACTCTTTGACCTAGAGATTCCATTGCTAGACTTAATTCCCCAAGGAGGTTGAAAGCCATCATAGATACTAAAATATTCATAGGAACACTTTTTGTAATGGCAAAGACTAGGAAGGAGAGTAGATACCTATTGACTGGGGAATGGCTAAACAAATTGCAATTCTTGAATGTAATAGAATATTATTGTGCTATAAGAAATGACGCAAATGATGAATACAAAGAAACATGGAAAGATCTCCATGAGGGAAATAAGCATAGCCAAGAAAGTAATATAAATAATGGCTACTTGAGGGCAGGGACTGTCTTTGCATCTTTTTGTGTCACCAGTGCTTAGCACAGTGCCTGGCACATAGTAAGTAATTAATAGATGTTTATTGAATTCAGAATTAAATTGAACTACAGCTTTGTAAATGTAAAGAGCAACAACAAAGAGTAAAGTGAATGTTGCAGAGTTACAAAGAATTAAACGTGGTTCCAAAGAAGAGATATGAGAAAACACCCTTATTCCACCCTTTTGTAGAAATGGAAGATCTATGAGAGTGATACATTACACATATTTTCAGACTTCTGCAATGTATCAGTTTTGTTGACTTTTTTTTTTGTCTTTTGGGGTAGTTCTTTGGGGGAGGAAGTGAATGGGACACTGGGAAAACTTTTAGAATGGTTTTTTAAAAGTCCAGTTTTTAAAAATGAAACTTGTTACCAAGACTTTAACCCCACTTAGCTATTTTCCTTCTAATTTTAACTGCATTGATTTCATTTGTACAAAAACATTTCAATTTTATGTAATCAAATTTGTCAATTTTATTTTCTGTGATCTTCTCTATCCCCTGTTATGTTATGAACTGTTTCCTTGTCTGTATTTATGAAAAGCATTTTCCCCTTGTTCCTCTAATTTGCTTATGATGTGAACTTTTATATCAAGGACATATTTCTATTCAGAGTTCATTATAGTATATGGTGTAAGATCTTAGTCTAAACTTAATTTCTGCTGGATAGCTTTCCAATCTTCCTACCATTTTTTATTTAATTTAATTCCTTACTCCAGCAGTGGAGGGTCTTTGGATTTAAAAACAATGTGTTACTATATTCATTTGCTTCTGTATGTTGTGTACCTGATCTCTTCCATTGATTGACTTCCTATTTTTTGCTTGTAATACTTAGTTTTGATAGCTAACATTTATACAACACTTACTCTGTATTAGGCATTATGCTAAGTGCTTTCCAAATAGTATCTCATCTGGTCTTCACAACAACTGTAGGAGGAAGGTACTATTAATCTCCATTTTACATCTGAGGAAACTGAGACAAACAAGGTTTAAGTGACTTGCCCAGGGTCACACAGTTAGTAAGTGTCTAAGTTCAAATCCAGAACTCAAGTCTTCCTGATTCTAGACCCTGCACTCTATCCATTGCACTAATTGCCGATTTGTAATATTGTTTGAAGTCTAATGCTTCCTAATCCCCTTCCTACTTTATTTCATTATTAAAAAATAATGTCTTTGAGAATCTTGACTTTTTCTTTCCCAATTGAATTTTGTTATTTTTTCTAACTCTCTAAAGAAATCCTTTGGCAATTTGATTGGTATGGCACTGAATGAGTAAATTAATTTAGGTAGCAGTGTCTTTTTCAAATTTTTATGATTTTGGCACAGTCCAGACGTGAGCAATTAATATCTCCACTTGTTTAGGTTTGTATTTACTTCTGCAAAATTGCATTTTGTAGAGCAGCTAGGTGACACAGTGGGTAGACTACCAGACCTGAAGTCAGGAAAACTCATCTTCCCAAGTTCAAATTTGACTTCACACACTCACTACCTGTATGACCCTGGGCAAGTCACTTAACCCTGTTTGTTTCAGTTCCTCATCTGTAAAATGAACTCGAGAAGGAAATGTCAAACCTCTTCAGTATCTTCACCAAGAACACCCCAAAATTTGGTCATGAAGAATCAAACATGACTGAAATGACTGAAGAACAAATTTTTATGGGTCTTGTGTGTGCTTTGGTAGGCAGACTCCTAGTTATTTTTTAATAGAATTTCTCTTTATGTCTGCTTCTGCTGAGTTTGTTGGTAATATACAAAAAGTCTCATGATTTGCATAGTTTTATTTTATAACTTGCTACTTTGCTCAAGTTATTGTTTTAATTAGTTGATGTTCTAGGGTTATCTATGTATATTGTTGTGTCATCTGCAAAAAGCAATAATGTTATTTCCTTTTCACCTCTATTTCCTCAATTTTTTTTCTTGTCTTAATGCTATAGCTAGCATTTCTAATGCTATGTTAAATAATAATGGTGGTCATGTATATCCTTGCTTTAGCCTTGCGTTATCAGAAAGGTTCTGGTTTAATCTTCATTAGATATTTCTAATGATGGTTCTTAGTTTTATATACTGTTTTCTGCTTCAAGGGAAGATCCATTTTTTCTTATGGTATTCTAGTATTTTAATAGAAATGGATGATGTATTTTTTGTCAAAATATTGATATAGTCGTGTGATTTGGGTTTTTATAACTTAATATTTAACATGGTCTTTTATTTTGTAGCTTTTCTAATGTTGTACCAATTTTATATTCCTGGTATAATTCTTCCTTATCATATGGTACAATCTTTTTGGTATATTACTAGAGTCTCTTTGCTGATATTTTTCATTCAAAATATTGGTTTTTAGTTTTCTAACTCTCGTTATGTCTTTTGCTGGTTTGACATCAAGACCATATCTTGTCATAAAAGGAATTTTATGGAGCCTCCCCCCCTTTTAAAATTATTTTTGCAAACAACTTATGTAATATTTGAATTAGTCATTTTTAAAATTTTTCCCCCCCTTTTAAAATTATTTTTGCAAACAACTTATGTAATATTTGAATTAGTCATTTAAAAAATTTTTTATTGACTTCTCTTGTAAATGTAGCTGATCCTGGAGTTTTGTTTTTTGGGGGTTTTTTTGAGTGTTCTTTCCTGGTTAGTTTCCTGCTCTCATATTGGATTATTTAAATTCCCTGTTTCTTATTCTGATGATCTGAGTATTTCACATCTATGTAAGTACTGATTTACTTAATTTAAATTGTTAGTTTTGTTGACATACAAGTAGGATCAATAGTTTCTAATAATTTTCTTTATTTCTTCATGTTTTGATTTTTCCTTTTTTTCTTTTTGATACTGGAAATTTGTTTTTTTTCCCCCTTTTTTACTAAGACTGACTCCTGGCTTATATATTTTTTTCACTCACTTAGCTTTTCATTTTATTTACCAATTCATTGGGGTTCTTTGTTTTCATTTTGGTAAGCTTTTCATTGAGTTTTACAATTTCTGCTTTGGTGTTTATTGGGATAGTTATATCAGTATTTATTAGATATGCTATTCTTTATTTTTCTTTCTCTGCTTTATGTCTTTCTAATTTGCCTGCTAACCTTTGTTCTTAGGGCCATGAATGAATCTTGGTGGGAGTTTTTCCCATTCCTTTCTCTCTATTATCTTTCTTCCTGAGATAGTGTACAGAGCTCTGTTAACTCTGAAAATTTCTGCATTCTCGCGTAATTGGATGGTTTGAGTTGTTTCACTCTCATTTCCCCTCTTCCCACTCCATGCTACTTGAGTCCACATATCATTAAGTTATCTTCATGTTGACATAAGTAGTAGGTGTGTGCACATGGAAGATTATCACAATTTTATGATGGAAAATTTCCATTGTTTTCCTTTAAAATGTTAAAAAAAAAATCCTAATATCCCACATTTTTACGTTTTTGTCCATCATGGGTCTATACAATGTCTCATCCTAGCATAGAAGGAGACCTAGGTTCTTGAAGTCTGTGTGAGTGGATTGCGGGCTTGGGCAAACTCTACCCCCTTAAGTCTTTACATTTCAGCCAGCATTGAGCTCTTTCTTGTCCAAGGATCAATGTAGCTGTCAGAAGACTCATGAAGGACACGGGAATGTAAATATGTTTGGCCAAATAAATGTAATCTGACTGTTGAAGTGATATATACATTTCTAGCACTTGGTAATTGCTATCAGTCAGTTTTTAGAGGGAGAAGCTTATTTTGTGATACAAGCATAGTCTCTCTGTTTATTTTGAGAGGGACAACTTTGATAGAATCTAAAGTAGAAAAGGATCTTAGGATTTATCTAAGTTCAACTCCCTTATCTTGCAGATGAGGAAACTGAAGCCCGGAGGAGTGAAGTTACTTAGCCAAAGTCATTCAAGAAATGGTAGAATTGTAACTTCAAATCTAGTGCTTCTCTAATGCTCTGTGCCTAATAAAATACTCTATTTTTCCTTCTGTAAAATGAGGCGGTAAGCTTGAACAATTCCTTAGTTCCTTCTAAAGCTAACATTTTGTGACAGTAAGTGCCTTTGATTTTTAGTCTTCTTCAAGCATTCTCTGTATATATAGACATAGAATTGGATAATACCTTCAAGGTTGTCTAAGCCTGAAATGAGGCCCAGAGAAGTCACGTGATTTGCTGAAAGTCGCACAGGCAGTAGAATAGAGATTCTAATCCAGGTTCTCTGTGATTGTTGATCGTAGTCTTAAATAGAAATTTGTATGGTCTTAAAATGTTTTTTACTGAATGAGTGATATGGAATGAAAATCAAATTAGGTCATTAATAGTTTTCTGTTTCCTGTGTTCTTGGATTTCAGCCATCAAGCAAAGTGAAACAAGCGGGGAAGAATTTCTTTGACGTTCCTGCCTTCTTGACTGTTTCAGCACAGCTTCATCTCGAAGTGATGTCAGGGTACAGAACTCTCTGTAGTTTGTTTACTTTTAGTGGCTGCTGATTGTGGGGCAGCTGGAAGGGGTGAGACTGTTTCTTCTCTCTAGGCATTCCTGGATATTAGGATCAGACTTTGGGGTCCATAATATTACTTCTCTTAAATTTTGAAATTGGGATGTATATGCATAATGAAATATCTTGACTCTTTTGAGATTTGTTCCCTTTTTAGTTGAGAATTCTCATTTTTCCTGTTAAAATATATTCATTCAAACATTTCCTTGACTTGCAACTTTAAGAATCTTAGATTTAAAAGCAGGACCACAGATCACATCTAGTACAATGTGTATATAAACAAAAATTTTCTCTATAAACATCCCAAATTATGGTCTTTTAGGTTCCACTCAAAGACCTCTACTGAGGGGAAACCCCCTCCATCCTGTTGCAGTGTATTCCACTTTTGAACAACTCTAATTCATAGGATTTCTTATTTATATTTAGGCTAAATTATTGTCTCTGCAGCTTCCATCGATTGCTCCCTGTTTCTTCTGAGTTGAAACAACAAATCCAATCTTTTTTCCACGACAGCTACTTAGATTATTGAAAACAGTTCCCACATCACTTATTCTCCATTCCTGTTTCCCTTACTCCCCCTACCCTACCTACTTTCTTCTGGGTTAAACATCCCCAAGTTTTTTTTAATCTGTGACATGACTTTGAGCTCTCTCACTGCCCCACTTATCTTCCTGGGCAGTCTCTAGTTTGTCATTGCCTGTCTTAAAATATAATGCCCAGAACCAAACACAACACTTTGGATATAGTCTAGTCTAATAAAGATAGAGGAGCATCAGACTATTACCTCCTTCATTCTGGACCCCATACATTCCTCAATGTAGCCAAGATCACATTATCATTTTTAGCTGCCAAATTACTCACATTTAGCTTGCAGTCTGACTAAAAGCCTCAGATATTCTTTCTCTTGAGTTGTGTTGCCACATATCCCCATAATTTCAGCTACATAATTGAATATCTAGATTTTTATCTCTGGTACTCTGGAAATAGTTTGTGATTACTTTTTAAAAACCTCATCTATAAAGATGAGTGATTGATACAAAGGAAATTGTGTATTTTTATGGTATTTGTATTTAAATTTTCTTTTAAACATAATGAGACCCATTGGATTGGGTATTATTAACCCATGAGTGAGACAGACAGACAAATACTAAGTGGGAAAGATAAAGCACAACCCAAGAAATGAAACAAAATTACCACTCTGAAAGGAGATGTGGTATAAATTCTTCCTATATATTAGTTATAAAATAAGTATTTTTTAATCAGATTGGAAATTGGACTTAAAAGTCAGGAGATATAGATTCTAGCCTCGTGTATGTATAAAGTCTCTGATGGAACGTAAGATACTAGAGCTTATATTAGCCCTTACTTGGGGAGGTTTCCATAATTGCCACCTAAGGCAAAAGTTGGAAGGCTGTAAAAGTGCCTGTGATGTGTATTATCCCTTCAGCGAACTATTTCACTTTTGTCTTTGTACCTAACATAGTGTGTGGCACAGAGTAAGCACTTAATAAGTGCATTTTGACTGATTGCACTTTTTGACTTCCTACAAGACCCAATTAAACTAACTGCTATTGGAAGCCATCCCTGATGCACTTAATTTTGGTGCTCTCTCCTTCCTCTGATTATCTTGTATTTAACTTACCTATGAACATAACGTATCCTGGTAGAGGGATACAGAGCAGGAATTGTTTTGTCATTGCCTTTTTTGGGGCTAAAAAATGTGCATTGACTTGAATAATTGTCAGATTGGGTTAGATGATCTTAGAAGTCTCTTCAGACTCTGTGATTTTACATGCACTATGGAAACAGTTTTTAAAAAAAAAACCTTTTTCAGGCTACTGCGCCTTGATCTAAGAAGGTAGTGTCTTGGGAATAATCCTTATTAAAGAATGAATGTGTAAGTATCCTCTGGAAAAATTTTGCTTTTGTGCAGTCTTTTTAAGCAATCAGTAAGGCTATATCAACCCTTCAATATTTAATAAATGTTCGAGTGCTAGACTTATTGGAGGAGATACAAAAATGAATAACAAACATTTATTCCCATCAAGGAGGAGGAGCGTATCATCTAGTAGGGTTGAAGAAGCATAATAATGGTTGACATTAATATAGCACTTTATAGTTTACAGAACATTTTTCTCATGATAAAAATGACATAAAATGTGCAAATAATATCCCCATTTTTCAAGTGAAAAAAATGTATGCTTAGAGAGATTTACAGAATAAATTCCAAGTTATTTTTGGAGGGAATGAGTTATGTTGAATAACTAGAGAAATTTTACAAGGCCTTTTGTAGAAGGTAGCCCTTGAGGTGAGACTTGAAGAGAGCTAAATGTGAGAAAAACTTTCTAGGAATGGGGGATAGACACTGGCACAAAGGCATGATGCTAAGAGTTGGAATGGCTTGTTTGGGCCACATCAAAAATTGCAGTTTGGCCAGAACCTAGCACATATCAAAGAAGTAATTTGTAGTCAGCCCAGAATGATAGGCTTGAGTCAAATTGTAAAAGACTTTAAGTAACAGAGAAGACTGGAAATAGGGAGTCAAGCAGGGTAATTCAACAATATTTATTAAGTACTTATTACATACCAGACATTGTGCTAAATGCTGGAGATACAAATCAAAAAAGAAATAGCCCCTTCCCTCAAAGATGTATTCCCTCAGGAGACTTACCTGTCAGCCCTAGTAGGAAGAGGAGACATAATAGTGTGTGCTATTCAGAGCTCCATCTTGGAGCACTGAGATTCAGTGACCCTTCATATTTTTTCTGTTATAGTTTTCTTGTTCTGTATGATTCATATTCTCTCCCTTTCTATATTTTTTCCTGTCAATTTGATTCCTGATACTAATAAAATATGCCATGGAGATATCCTTTATCTCTGAGTATTCATTCATACCTTTATTGTCAAGGAGAATACTTCCTCAGAGGCTTTGTAAGGCATTAAATGTATATGTTTTAGCATGTAACCACCAAACATTTGAGATTCTTAGAAAGTTGTAGAATGTGTCTTATAGCGTTCCTTATCACATGAAATATATTCTTAGTAAAATTTAGGGAAAGTACAGAAGAGAATACAGCATGCAAAGATACTTGACATAAAACTAGATTGGTGGATTACAGAATTTTTATTTCTTCGAGAGATGTGAAGTCTTTTTTTAGTAATGTCAGTCAGATGTTCCCAATTAAATTTGCAAAGCCCTAGATTATTAGTATACAGTACATCATGTTTCAGATCCATGTATGATCTAATCTCCAAGAACAAGTTGTTGAGCTTTTTTCTCCCTGCTTTTCTTCAATTTTATTTTAATAGACATTTTAAATGGAGTAAATGTCAATTAGATTTAGAAAAGCTATATTTATCTATGATGATGTATGGTAGTCCCATGAGTTCATGGCTCCATTTTTAAAGCTGAATATGTTTTTTCATGTAGAAAAAAAAGTTTCAATGTGTTCAGGCTGTAAACAAAAATTGGTAAATGACAAGTGCTTTCTGAAAGAGTTAGGGACTCTCCTGGTGGCCAAATCAGTAGTTTTAAGTATAGTAGTGCATTGTTACCATGTAGTCAATAAAAGAAACTGTTAGAGAAGGACTTGTACAAAATGTTTTCCTAAAGGAAAACAATTTTTGTCATTGAAGAAGACTGCTTTGCTGTAAATTCTTCTAATAGGCTACAGTTTGCTACCTGCCCTGCTAGAATTGGAAGTTTAGATTTATTTCCTTTATTTTTTTTTTTTTTAATTTTACTGACATCCTTTACATCATGTTAATTTTTTAATCTCTTCTGCCCTTCTCCTCCAGGAAGTAGCATGTGACAAAGATTTTTAAAAGACCCCGAAAAGAAAAAGAATGACTCAGTCACATTGACCAGGCCAGTCTGACTCAGGCTTGTGTAGGCCTGCACAGCTTTAGTTTCTCTTTGTCTCACAAATGAGGAAAGGTGCATTGTCCCCTTTCTTCTCCAGGCCCACTCTCCAGTTTGGTTTCTTCTTTATTCACTTTATCTTGTGAGGGGCCACATGACTCCAAGAGAACCAGCATTGAAACCTAGAAGACCTGGGCTCAGGTCCTGCCTCTGACACATACCAGGCGGGGCTGCCAAGTCATTTAGCTTCTTAGCACTGTACAAGACTCCAGGACTGTGAGGTGTAGAAAAGGTTCCAACCAGCATTAGTTAAGAGAGTTTCTTTGTCCATGATCCCCCCCCTGTACTAATGTAATCACAGGTAGAATTCCTATCCTAGCCTATATTGTTATAGTAATTATGTATATTGCTTTTCTGCTTTTGCTGAAAACCATTTTTGTCATTGAAGAAGACTGCTTTGCTCTGAATTTTTGTTATAGGCTGTGGTTTACTACATGCCCTGTTAGAATTGAAAGTTTAGATTTATTTCCTTTATTTTTTAAAGTTTTACTAATACCTTTTACCTCATTTTAATTTTTTGCCTCATACTAGTTACTTCACTGTGAATCAATTCATGTTTTTTGAAATCCAACTTACTTTGATAGTAGATCACTTTATTTCCTTGGCTTCATTTTCCTCATCTGTAAAATAAAGTTGAACTAGGTAGTCTCTGAGGTCCCTTCCACCTATAATCCCATGATCTAGGTTTCTCTAAATTTCTCATATTCATCATACCGTTATATTCATTAGTCAGTTGATGAGCATTTATTAAATATCTGCATTTTGCCAGGATACAAATAAAAAATGAAACAGTTCCTGTCCTAAAGAGCTTTCATCCTCTAGAAGGAAACAATACATATAGATGTGAATGTATACAAAATAAATATAAGGTTGTCTGGTAGCTGGGCTAGGTGTTAGGAGTTCAGGAAAGTTCATGTACAAGGCAGTACTTAAGCTGAGCTCTTAAGGAAAGTAGAGATTCAAATTGTACCCTTGTGTGCTTAGCTGCTATGCATATTTTGATACATATGAGATCTCTCTTTGGCTTCCCTGGGATAGCTAGCTAGCAGTGGTGTCTCTGAAAATGTGTGGATCATTTCAAGTTTATTTCCTTCCATTTCAGTTAATAAACTGATTTAAGATTTAGCACAATTGGGGTTATTAAACTCTTAAAATGTTCTTTACCATGGTAGTTCAGAAACCATAATCACATTTCTTTGACAGTGTCTGGAATGTACTGGGTGCTTAATAAGTGCTTATTGATTAACATATCCATCTTTATGTGGCCGGAGGGTCATAAATTTGACATTAGAAGAGATATAAGGAAGATAGCTATCATCAACTCTTTTGTTTTTATTATCATATAATCTTGTTTTCATCTTTTTCTGTGATGTTAGGAGAGAAACAGTCCCAGGACACATTGCTGTCCTGTTGTTCTTTTATACTTAATGTTCTGCCAACTATTGTAAGTAATGGATAAAATTGTATTTGATAGTTGAATAAAAATATTAGGCTGTAAGGTCATCCCCTATAGGTTTTCATTGAGCTGAAAACATTCCTACTATAACTCTAGTAGCAAGTAAAATGATTGTTCCCACATGATTTTTAATCTCCTCTGCTAGGTTGCTGTATTTTGAAAGGTTTTAATTTCCCATAGCTTTGAAAATTGAGTATTTGATATTGCAACATCTATTAATATCATTGTTCTAACATTTATGGATCAATGTTTACGTTGGGACAGTTGTAATGAATACTTTGGCCTATGATAGTAGTCTAGTTTTAATATGGTTTATTTGATTTACCCATGATATTTTGATGTCTGTTTTTCTAATATCTCCTTGAATAATTTAGATTGATCATAATTTCAGACTCCTTGAGGATAATACTTCTATAATTTTGGTGGTGATGATATGATTTTGAATTGCCATCCTACATAAACTCTTCCATTTCCATAAAGAAATCCTCATGACACAGCCATTTATTTGTTCATTGCTTCTCTGTTAACATTGTTGACTGAATTTATGTGGTTGCTGCCCATGGCAGGTCTTTTGATTTAATTTTTGAATCATAACCATTTCATAGGCCCCATCTGAAAGAAAACCACTTTTTTTTCATTTGATAAACCCAATAGTGTGTATCTATTACCATCCTTCACTATTTCTGAGTGAAATTATGTCTCCTTGTTCCAAAACTATTTATGTAAGTTTTTGACCTCTTTATTATATGCTCTAAGATTGCTTATCAATCAACTTCTTCTTTGATGAGGAACTCTTAATCTTTTGATAGCTGGCTGATGGTCCCTGTGTTTTTTAGTGTTATATAATTTTGTACAGATGCTTTTCAGATCTTTACCTGGTCATTTTGCAGTTCTACAAGTATACGTTAAAATCATCATTCATTATTTGTTAATTGTTTTAAATGTGTTCTTCCATAGAACTTTGATTTTAGGATGAGTTAATCAGTAAGTACAGTCAGTCCTCAATATTTGCACGTTCAACTTTTGTGACTTCAAACATTTGCATGATTTTATTAGTAACTTGATTTTTACTTTGGCATTGACAACTACACACATTCCCAGCATGTGCAGTAGAGAAAAAAATAAGAGGCCCAGTGAGCACAGGTTTGTGGAGAAGCTAATATTCCAGGAGGCATTTTACTTATCTTTGCGCTCTGCCATTATAAAGCTCCCCATGTAAAAATTATTTATCATCTTTTACATGCAACTGGGAAATAAGATACCCAGGCATTGGGATGTGGAGATCCTTCTTTCCCTATGGGAAAGTTGGAGGGGGGTGGGGGAGAATATAAGAGAGAGCAAATTGGGGGAGGGGGTATTCATTGGGATCACTGTTTTGGGGTGGTGGGTAGGGAACAGATGGGGAGAAAATTTATAACTCAAAATCTTGTGGAATTGAATGTTGTAAACTAAAAATAAGCATAAAATTTATTAATAAAAAAAAAGAAACTTGGGACAGTGTAAAAAAAAATAAATCTATAAGCCTATGGTAAGGGGGAAGAAAAGCTCCCCATGTATCCATTGCATATTTTCAGGGTTTGCCTTTCAAACTCAAGTTTCATGTTGCAATTATGCCCCCAAAATGTAGTGCAGTTCTTTGGTCTCTAAGGTGATGTTGAGGCCTCGCTGATCTCCATGTCTTCTGACAACAGTGGCTGACGTCCCAGCAGCTCTCACCCTTGGTTTTCAGAGGGTGACCAAGGCAAGAGGTTTACAGCAGTATAGGGTACAGTACGATGCCATTTGACACAGGGGGAAGTGAGATTTAGGTTAAAAATGTTTTAGTTTTAAGAATTATATTTGCTCCACAGTATTTTATGATACTGTAGAGTTTGTGTGTTATATAAAATGAGAGGGCATAGCCAAGAAGATGAAGAAAAGGCAGAGGCTCACTCAAGCTCTCCTCCAGACCCCTCCAAATACCTTTTTTGTCAATTGTCTTTTTGGATGGGGGGACACAGGGTAATTGGGGTTAAATGACTTGCTCAAGGTCACACAGGTAGTAAATGTTAAGTGTCTGAAACCAAATTTGAACTCAGGTCCTCCTGACTCCAGGGCAGGTACTCTACTCACTGCACTACCTAGCTGCTTCCCAAATACCTTTTAAAAATGACTTTAAACAGATTATAGAGCAACAAAATCCTCAAAAAGACAGAGCGAAACAAATTTCCAGCCCAAGAAAACCTGGAAGATCAACAGGAAAGGTCTGTTGCACCAGGTTGAGAAAGGAGTGCAGTCCAACACAAGGCCGCACCAGTATAGACTGTGCCTCAGCAAACCCAGACCAGGCCTCAGGGGACTGAATCACAGGCAGCAGTGGCAGTTTCCAGACTTCTCAGCCCACAGATGCCAAAGACAACTTAAAAGATCGGCAGGAAAGGTCTGTCCTCCCTGGATGAGAGAGGAGCACAGTGTAGCACAGGCCACCTCAGCACAGTCCTGGCCTCAGCAAACCAGGAGTAGGCCTTGAGAGTGACTGAGTCAGCAACAGCAGCAGTTACTTATAAAGCTCTCAGTCCACAGACAGTAAGGGGATCAAACGACTGATCAGGAGATTACAGTGATCTCTTTGCTGGCACTGAGGTAGGACTTTGTTGCTTTGCCCATACTTAGATCTGAGTCATAGTCCTAGGTGGCAGTCCTGGGGTGAGGAGGAGCCCTGGCATACCAGAACTTGTGGCAACAGTGGAAAGGGAACTCTCCTCACAGTTACAGGGCAGAAAAGAGTACTTGTAATCACTCACAGACTAGACCACAGGCCAAGAAAAGAGTAAACTAAACACCTCTCCTTAGATCATACCACCTTGGAAAAACTGAAAACTTAGAGGTCCGTAGAAGTATCTCTGAAAACGGCTGCACAAAACCCCTGAAGCTTGGGACAGTGGGCCCTTCTGGAAGCAAAGACTTAAAAGTCATCTAATAACCTGGGAAAATGAGCAAACAATGGGGAAGAAAACCTCTGTCTGTTGAAAGCTACTGTGGTGACAAGGAGGATCAAAACATACACTCAGAAGAAGACAACAAAGTCAAAGCTCCTACATCCAAAGCCTCCAAGAAAAATATGAATTGATTTCAGGTCATGAAAGAGTTCAAAAAGAATTTTGAAAATCAGATAAGAGTGGTAGGGAGAAAGATGGGAAGAGAAATGAGAGTGATGCAAGAAAATCATGAAAAACAAGGCAACAGCTTGGTAAAGGAGACACAAAAAAAATAGTAAAGAAAATAACACCTTAAAAAAAAAAGACTGGGCCAAATGGTCAAAGAGATCCAAGAAGCCAATGAGGAGAATTACCTTAAGAAGCAGAATTGGCCAAAGGGAAAAGGAGGTCCAAAAGCTCACTGAAGAAAATAATTCCTTAAAAATTAGAATGGAGCAAATGGAAGCGAACAACTTCATGAGACATCAAAAAACAATAAAACAAAACCAAAAGAATGGGGGAAAAAAGGAAGACAGTGTGGAATATCTCATTGGAATAACAACTGACCTGTAAAATAGATCCAGGAGAGATAATTTAAAATTTTTTCAACTACCTGAAAGCCATGAACAACAAAAAAAGAGCCTAGATATTATCTTTCAAGAAATTATCTAGGAAGACTTCCCTGATAATCTAGAACCAGAGGGGAAAATAGAAATGGAAAGAATTCTCTAATCACCTCCTGAAAGCAGTCCCAAAATGAAAACTTGCCAGGAATATTCTAGCCAAATTCCAGAATTCCCAGGTCAGGGAGAAAATATGGCAAGCAGCCAGAAAGAAACAGTTCAAATATCATGGAGCTACAATCAGGATAACACAAGATCTAGTTTCTTCTACATTAAAGGATCAGAGGCTTGGAATATGATATTCTGGAGGGCAAAGGAGCTAGGATTACAACGAAGAATCACCTACTCAGCAAAACTTGAGTATAATACGTGAGATGAAAAAATGGATATTTAGTGAGATAAAAGGAATTTCATGCATTCTTAAGACCAAAACTAAATAGAAAATTTGACTTTTAAATATAAGACTCAAGAGAAGCATGAAAAGATAAGCACGAAAGAGAAATCTCAAGGGACTTATTAAACTGTTTATGCTCCTACATGGAAAGACGATATTTGTAGCTCATAAGACCTTTCTCATTATTAGGGTAGATAGAAGGAATATTTATAGACAGAGGGCACAAGTGTGAAGTTGAATATGAAGGGATGCTATCTAAAAAATAAAATTAAAGGGTGAGAGAGGAATGCACTGGGAGAAAGAGAAAGGGAGAGGTAGAATGGGGTAAATTATCTCATAAAAGAAGCAAGAAAAAGCTTTTATAGTGGAGGGGAAGGGGGGGGGATGAGAGGGAATGAATGAACCTTACTGTCATTAGAATTATCTTAAAGTGAGAATGACATACATACTCAGTTGTGTAAAGACATTTTATCTTACCCTACAAGAAGGTAGGAGGGAAGGGGATAAGAGAAGGGGAATGATAGAAGGGAAGGCAGATTGGGGGAGGGGGTAGTCAGAAACAAAACATTTTTGAGGAGGGGCAGGGTGAGAAAGAGACTAGAATAAATGGGGGCAGAGGAGATAGCATGGAGGGAAATCTAGTTAGTCTTTTACAACATGACCATTATAGAAGTGTTTTGCATGACTATACATGTATAACCGATATTGAATTGCTCACCTTCTCAGTGAGAGGAGGAGGTGGGAGAGAGGAATGAAGAAAATTTGGAACTTAAAGTTTTAAAAATTAATGTTAAAATTGTTTTTACACGTAACTGGGGAAAAATAAAATACTAAATAAAAAGAAAAATGAAAATTATTGTAAATCGGTGTTTTTTATAATTGAGTTGTTACAAGCACAGAGGGTCACAGAATTCTGGGAAATCATTAGTGAGAAAAATGTTTTGCATGTTACCAATTTTATTTTGTACACTGCATTTTATGGGTTATTTCCTGGTTACTGTGTTAGGAAAAGTGCATATTGTTAGAATTAATGTTGTGTTATAAAGAAATGTACAAAGAAATGTATATTTTCATCATGAAAGATTACAACTTTTGGTGATTGTGGGAACCCAATGCCATATTTCCCATAGGTTCAGTGTATCAACATTTGCATTTTTCACTTTTGTACTGTTCTCTGGGAATGTTATCCCCATGAAAGTTGAGGATTGACTGTATTTATTAAGTATTTATATATAATGCCAGACAATGTGCTGGGTGTACAAAGATGAAAACAAAATTGTCTCTACTTTTGATTTGCTTACCTTCTGCTGGCAGGACACCATGTACACACATATCAAGAAATAGATGAGTCAAATGCAGGTAACCTTGGAAGATAAAACTTTAGGAGGTAGAGGAACTAAGGAAGGGCAATCTACAGAAGATGGTATTTGAACTGAGTCTTAAATAGAACTAAGGATTCCAGGAAGTTGCATTATGTTGGACAGCTAGGGCGATGAAATATCCTGTGTGAGAACAGCAAGTAGGTGGCTATGGCTGTCTCGTAAAGTATATGAAGGAACATAATATACCTAGTGGATTTGAAAGGTAGGAAGGAGCCAGATTGTGAACTTTTAAATACCAGCTGCATGATACAGTGAATAGAGCACTAGACATTGAGTCAAGATCTGAGTTCAAATCTAATCTGAGAAATTTACTAATTATAGGACCCTGGGAAAGTCTCTTAACCTCTGCCTTAGTTTCCTCATCTGCAAAATGGAGTTAATAATAACACCTACTTCCAGGGGTTGTTGTGAGGATAAAATGAGGTAGTATTTGTAAAGCACCTTGTAAACTTTAAAATGCTACATAAATGCTGGCTATTATTATTGTTATTATATTTTATCCAAGAGGTAGAGCCACTAGTTTATTAAGTTGGGTGGAGTGATGTGGTCAGACTATTACTTTAGGGAAATCACTTAAGCAATAGGGTGGAGTATATATACTCACTATAATTGTGAAGAAAGACTTAAGGCAGAGAGATGAAGAAGAGTGAACTCAAGGCAACTTGGAAGTGTACCCAAGCTATGGATTATGAAACAGCAAAAGAGACTAAGAAGGTCATTAGACAGGTAGTAGGAAAATCACAAAAGAGCAGTGTCATGAATACCCAGAAAGGAGAGAGTATCCAGGAAGAGGACATCAGTGTCAAATGGTACAGAGAGATCAAAATTGCAGATGAGGATTGAGAGAAGGCTATTAGATTTGGCACTTAAGGGGCCATTAGATTTTGTGAACTCAGTGCCAAATTGTATACAATAATTGACGTATCACATAATAAAACTTTTTAAAATACATAAAATGTTGAGTTTTATGTATCTATTGAGACATTGTATTAATATACAATACTTGTTCAACCCTCATTCATTTGTGCAGGTTGTCCTGTCCTGAATTGCTATATTCTTGCTATGATATTCAATTGCATTTATATACCACATATGATGCAAAAATTCACTGCCTTCCTTTTGTTGCAAAATATGAGAACTGTGGGTGAGGAGTGGTGCATACACTGTCAGACATTGTTGTAGACTCAGTGCCAGCTAGATGTTGTCTTCCCTTTTCTTCCTTTCCCCCTCAGATCCATAGTTGCCTGAAAGACCTTAGAGTCTAAACACATACAAGTTATATTTAGATAAATATAACAGTTTGGTGGGGCCACTAGGTGGCACAGTGGATAGAGCACCAGGCCTAGAGTCAAGATGACCTTAGTTCAAAAGCTGACCTTAGAAGCCCACTAGCTGTATGATCTTGGGCAAGTCACTTAAACTCTGCCTCAGTTTCTTCAACTGTCAAATGGGCTGGAGAAGGAAATGGCAAACCACTCCAGTATCTTTGCCAAGAAAACCTCATATGGGGGCATGAAGATTTCGACATCACAAATAAACAAGTCAAGTTGTTGGACACAACAAATAAACAAGCAAAGCAGTTTGGTGTCTTTTATGTGTTAACATTTAATCTTTAATTCTCCAAATGTTTATACAGTATTGAATAGTCAGTTGATTACGTTTGCCTCACCATATGTCGTACAATCTTCTGTTATTAAAGAACTGTACTTCAGAAGAGCTGTCATTTAATTAGTGTTAATTACTCCCTATTGGGAGATTACAACCCCTCTTTTACTAAGTAAACAGATTCCTGAGTTTCTGTAGTCCACCTCCTGATGAAAAACATCTCCACATTTAGCTAAATTGATCATGTTACATTTCACAGGACTTGGTATAATTCATGTCCAGATTTGTACTCAAAGATTTTCTAGTGTGTTGAGACTTTCCATAGCATAACCTTTGAGAACTCATTAGAATAGGATTTTAGTAGAAGAAAACTATAGATATAGATAGATATAAATTTAAATATGTACACATTCACATACATGTATTTTTATATATGCACACATATGAATATATAACACATCCAAAGCTATTCTTCCAATATATTATTGTAATTTTTATTTCTCTGTCAACTTTATCTCCTTTTCTTTTGTATTTTCCTCCTTAATTCCAAGTATTTTGTAGCAATTCAACTACATTCTTCCTTCTCTTTACTTTTCTTCCCCAACCAGGATTTCCATTCCTCCTGGTCATGGGAACTCACTTTGAAAATTTTAGTTGGGGGTGGAGGCAAGATGGCAGAGTAAAAGCAGGAACTTGCTTAAGCTGACACTCCAACCACCTCCAATACCTATTAAAAAAATGGCTCTAAACAAATTTTACTGCTATAGAATCCACAAAATGACAGAGTTAAACAAATCTCCCACTGAAGGCAGCCTGGCAGGCTGACAGGAAGGTTCTGTCTCACTGGGCTGGGAGCTGAGCACAGTCCCACAGGAGCAGACCTCAGAGGACTGAATTACTGGCAGCTGTGGTAATTTCCAGACTTCTAAACCCACAATCACCAAAGAGAAAGTAAAAAGTCAGTGGGGAAACTCTGTTGGACCTGGGTGAGAGAAGAGCACTGTCCATTTCCTGCCCCTGGGGCAATTGGAGGTGGCTGCAGCTGAGGGGGCAGTGCTTCCTGTGCTCCAGACCCACAGAGAGCAGGGGGACCAAATGGCTGCAATTGCAGGAATCTCTTTGCAAGCGGTGAGGCAGGATTCTCTTGCTTTGCCCTGCTTGGATCTGGGTCTCAATCTTGGGTGGTGTTCCTGGGGTGAGGAGCACTGGCATGGCAGAACTTGTTGAGGCTGTGGAGAGGCAGTCCTCCTCACAGTTCTGAGGCAGGTGCCTAGAAGAAACTCTGATAACAACTGCACAAAACCCTAGAAATTTGGGACACAGCATTCTCCACTCTGGAAGCAGAGTTCTACCATGGCAGAGAACTCAGAAGTCACGTAATTGGCTGGCAAGATAAGCAAACAGAAGAAGAGAAATCAGACCATAGAATTGTTTTATGGTGACAGAGATGATCAAAACATAGACCCAGAAGAAGACAACAAAGTCAAAACTTCTGTATCAGAAGCCTCTAAGAAAAATATGAACTGGTTGCAGGCCATGGAGGAGCTCAAGAAGGATTTTGAAAATCAAGTAAGAAAAGTAGAGGAAAAATTGGGAAGAGAAATGAGAGTGATACAAGAAAATCATGAAAAACAAGTTAATAGGTTGCTAAAGGGGACCCAAAAGAATTCTGAAGAAAATAACACCTTAAAAAATAGACTAACTTAAATGGCAAAAGAGGTCCAAAAAAACAACAAGGGGAAGAATGCCTTAAAAAGCAGATTTGGTGAGATGGAAAAGGAAGTTCAAAAGCTCACTGAAGAAAATAATTCCTTCAAAATCAGATTGAAGCAAATGGAAGGTAATGACTTTATGAGAAATCAAGATATTATAAAACAGGTCCAAAAGAATGAAAAAAATAGAAGGCATTGTGAAATATCCCATTGCAAAAACCACTGATCTGTAAAAATAGATCCAAGAGAGATAATTTTAAAATTATTGTACCACCTGAAAGCCATGATCAAAAAAAGCCTAGACATCAATTTTCAAGAAATTATCAAGGCAAACTGCCCAGATATTCTAGAACCAGAGGATAAAATAGAAATTGAAAGAATTCACCCCCCCCCCCAAAAAAATAAGAATTCACTGATCGCCTCTTGAAAAAGATCCCAAAAAGAAAACTCCTAGGAATGTTATAGCCAAATTCCAGAGTTCCCAGGTCAAGGAGAAAATATTACAAGCAGTCAGGAAGAAGCAGGTGGAATATTGTGGAAACACAGTCAGGATAACACAAGATCCTAGAAGCCTCTACATTAAGGGATCGAAGGGCTTGGAATATATGCCAGAGGTCAGAGGAGCCAGGATTAAAACCAAGAATCACCTACCCAGCAAAACTAAGTATAATACTTCAGGGGAAAATATGGGCATTCAAAGAAATAGAGGATTTTCAAGCATTCTTGATGAAAACACCAGAACTGAACAGAAAATTTGACTTTCAAATACAAGAATCAAAGAAGCACGAAAAGGTAAACAGGAAAGAGAAATCATAAGGAACTTATTAAAGTTGAACTGTTTACATGCCATTACGTGGAAAGACGATATTTGTAACTCATGAGACTTCTCAGTATTAGGATAGTTGAAGGAAATATATATATGTATATATGTAT
>CM053588.1:102622824-102643229 GCA_028646515.1 Pseudochirops corinnae
TATATATATGTGTGTGTGTGTGTGTGTGTCTGCATATGTTTGTATGTGTATACATAGATAGAGGGTACCGGGTGAGTTGAATATAAAGCGATGATATCTAAAAAATAAAACTAAGAGGTAAGAGGAATATATTGGGAGAAGGAGAAAGGAGAGATAGAATAGGATAAATTGTCTCACATAAAAGAGACAAGAGAAAGCTATTACAATGGAGGGGAAGAGCAGGGAGGTGAAAGGGAATGATTCAACCTTACTTTCATTGGACTTGTCTTAAGGAGGGAATAACATACACACTCAGTTGGGTATCTTACCCTACAGGAAAGTAGGAGGGAAGGGGATAAAAGTGGGGGGGATGATAGGAAGGCAGATTAGGGGAGAGGGTAGTCAGAAGCACACACTTTTGAAAAGGGACAGGGTCAAAGGAGAAAATAGAATAAATGGGGGGGCAGGATATGATGGAGGGAAATATAGTTAGTCTTTCACAATATGACTATTATGGAAATGTTTTGCATAACTACACACGTATAACCTATATTGAATTGCTTGTCTTCCCAGGGATTGTGGGTGAGGAGGGAAGAAGGTAGAGAATCTGGAACTCAGAAGTTTTAAAAATGGGTGTCTAGGTGGTGTAGTGAATAGAGCACCATCCCTGGAATCAGGAGGACCTGAGTTCAAATCTAGCCTCAGACATTTAACACTTACTAGCTGTGTAACCTTGGGCAAGTCACTTAACCCCAACTGTCCTGCCCTCCCCCCTCCAAAAAGCAAAAAAAAGTTTTAAAAAGAAATATTAAAAAAAATTTATTTTTACATGCAACTGGGAAATAAGATATACAGGCAGTGGGGTATAGAAATGCGTCTTGCCCTACAAGAAAGGGGCAGGGGGGTAAGGAGGAGGAATGGGAGTGATATAAGAGAGGGCTGACTGGAAGAAGGGAGGAAGAGGTATGCTTGCCATCTTGGGGTGGGTGTCAGGGGAGAGATGGGGAGAAAATTTGCAACTCAAAATTTTGTGGAAATGAATGTTGAAAACTAAAAAAAAATTTTTTAAAGAGAAAAGAAAAATTTAGTTGAATTTTATTGAAGCCATAGTGCCCAGAGCATCTCCAACTTATTGTTTGACTTGTAGAAAATATTCCAAACAGATTGAGCCAGCCTGACTAGGTCTAAGTACCTATTGTGCGACGTTTTGCACAAGGCTTTGTGCTTCATATTGGAGGAAATAAAAAATTGAGCTAAGATAAGGTCCCTATTTTCCTGGGATTTCTTGGCTGTTGTTATCACAGATGCAGAAACAAGGATTTAAAAAAAAACCACCATTGGACAGTGCTGTTGAATTATACAGATCTAGTAGGGATATACAGATGGACTGACTATGGAGATGTGAGACATAACTTTAGTTTTAAGTTTTTCTGGTAGCAAGTAAGAAGTTAGCCCAGTGTTTAAAAACATCAAATGATGGAAGGAAGAATAGAAATAGGACCATGCCTTGAGGGAATTATAGGGTCTAATAAAGGTTTTTTAAGACCAGGATGACTTTTAGGTAATGGAGAAGGGACCTGTAGATAGAGAGAGACTGAAGATTAGTGTGAGGGCAAGGGGAAATTATTTTGGTAGCAGTCTGAGGGGAAAATGGGAGTAGATAGGATCAAGGATACAAAGAGAAGGGTTGGTCTTAGAAAGAAGGGCCACCTTTTTATCGAAGTCAGAGAAAGGAGAAAATCAGGTATTATGTCAAGGGTCTGGGCAATGGACAAAAGGGGAGAAGAAGAGTAAGCTCATGGCATGTGACCTCTATTTTCTCTGTAGAGGATGAGGGAAATCTTGAATCCTTGAACCATGAAGATGTGGATAGGAGGAGGAGGTATGGTTAGGTGTTGTGGTTAGGAATAGGGAAGCATGGAAAGAGAGGAAGTTGTTTTCAGATAATAGGATGTCCCTTCTCCAATACATCCTCCATACAGCTGCTAAACAGATTTTCCTAAGTGTAGGTCTGACCATATCGTTCACATGCAGCTAAGTGGTACAGTGGAAATACATGAGTTCAAATTCTGCCTTAGACACTTAGTGAGTATGCGACCCTGGGCAAGTCATTTAACCTCCTTTTGCCTCATTTTATTCATTTGTAAAATAGGAGTAATAATAGTACCTACCTCCCAGGACTGTTGTCAGGATAAGATGAAAAATATTTGTAAAGTACGTTGCAAACCTTAAAGCATTATATAAATGCTAGCTATTATTATTGTCTCAAGTATTAAATATAAACTTCTCTGTTTGGTATTTAAAGCCCTTGACAACCTGCCTATTTCAGCTTTAGTGCGTTGCAGTACATTGTCTTCCAATACTCTAATTCTTTCAGACTACCTTTCTTACCCTTGCTCTTTCACAAGCACTCCATCTTCGTTTTCTTCAGGCCTGGAATGCCCTCTTTTTCCATCTCTATCTCTAGTTCAATCTGAAAACGAATGCCTTCTAGAGCATTCTTGACATTTTATCATCCAGTTTCTATTTGAAAGCCCTTAATAGTAATGAACTAACCCCCATTCCACATTTGAACATCTTGAATTGTTAAAAAAAAAAATTTTCACCTTACAGTGAATTAAAATCTGCTTCTTCCAACTATTCCTCCTAGGTTATTTGGTTGCTATTAAAAGCATCAGATTACCGTTTCATATAAACATCATGAAAATATGCTTCCTTTTCTAAATGTTGGCCTGGAAGTTTAGAGACTGGATTCTTGTCCTATCATTTCTTCAGTTTTTCTTTTCTTGTCTATCATTCAGGAAAGACTGCTAAATCAAAATTTGTAAGACTTGATTTCTGGTCTAGAACTTCCATTTACAAGCCACATGACTTTGGCTAAGTCATGTTCCATTTTTGCCCCTGCAGTGTTCTTTTCATTTGTAAATATTATTAATAATCTCTGTGTCTACTCACTTCATAAGGTTGTTGTGAGGACCAAATGAGATAACATACAAAAATGCTTTTAGTTAAAAAAACAAAAAAAACACAAAAAACACTATATAAATGTAGGTATTATTATCACCCATGTCATTGGCCTTTTTTTATTGTTTAAATCAATTGTATATGGAAGAACTTTGAATACCTTAGAGATAGGTATGTTGTGGGGGGTTTTGCCTATATGGATGGGCCTAACTCCTCATGGGAACTTATTTAGGTTGTGTTGAAATTAAATGAGACACTTGTAGTTTACTCGTAGGTATGTGTACTTAACCATGCCATAGAAAAGATATTCAACAAGAATATTCCAGCACTTCACTTGAGTAGACATGGCTACTTTCGTCTTCATATGAAAATGTATCTGGTCAACCAAGCAGGGCATGATTACTCATGTGATTTGGGGACATCTGCCAAGTCGTAAGGGCCTGGCATATAGTTAGTATTTAATAAATTCTTGTTGACTGACTGACTCTCTCAAGTAGTTTGAATTGTTTTTTTAGGAGAATGAGAAATAACTTTTCATCATACTTTTTCTGAATGCAGGTCTCATAATTCTTATTCTAACATTTTTGTCTCCCAGCTTATTTTCCCAAGTGAAAAAAATTCATATCCACTTTTTTTTTAACTGGCAAGAATTTACTGACCATTTACTGAATGTAAAGCATTATTAGGGATTAAGGATAATAGAAAAAAATGTAAGAAATAGTTTCTGGGCTCCAGAAGGTTATTGTCCAGTTGAAAAGATAAGTGGAGAGGATAAGTATAGCCAAAGCAGTATATAATTAAACACCAAAATGAGTAATATAGACCTTGTACTCTAGGATCCACATAAGGGAATATCAAAGTGTAGGAATGGTAAAAAGGTCACCTAGGATTTTAACTGAACTTTAAAGGATGTATAGTTGATTTTAAAATCCTCCCATTGTCAGAACATACAATAAGAAACTTGGAATAGTATGTTATTTATTATCATTGATCCAGAGATCCCAAGGGTAAAAATGATGTCTGATTGTAAATTCACATGGTGGGTGGGGGTACTCTCTATATGATTTTATATCATTTATATCATTTACCTTTTTATTTTTTTTAAAGAACAGTCCTCCATGAACGATACTCATGAGTTGAAAACTTATCAGAATCTTTTCATATGTTTTAAGGTTTAGAAAACCTGTCCCAGTGATGAAGTGAAATTTAGAGTTGACAGCAGAGCAAATTAAACATGTTGTGTGTTCATCACCTAGAACTTCTTCTAGGTAATCTCAGTAGGTGCCCAACAAGAAACCATTTTCAAGCTACATTTTAAAAGAGACATTGACAAACAGAAACATGTCCAGAGAAGGTGACCAGGATGATGAGAGAATTGGAAACCATTATCACATGGAACTTGGTTGAAGGAAGTGGGGATATTTAGCCCAGAGAAGAGAAAGTTGAGTGATCATAATTACAGTTTTTCAGATAGATGAAGGATTGCCATTTGAAAGAGGGACAGAATGGGCAAAGAGGCAGAATTAGATCCAGTTAATAAACATTACAAAGAAGCAGAATTTAGTTCAATATAAGAAAGGCTTTTTCCACTAATACTAGATTTGCAACAGAGACATGCATGGGTAGCCTTTAGAGGGAGAAAATTTGTTATGATTGGAGGTTAAACTGAGTGAGAATAGGTGACCATTTGAATATATTTTGAATAATTAGATAAATATGCTCCTTTCCCATGAATCCAAAATGTTGCTATGAAACATTCTTTGTGCATTTGTCTCTGCTAGAATGTGTTCAGTCTGATATATCCTCGAAGCTCTTTTAAGAGTATCACTGAATGCATGTATTTACTAAAAGACCTCCAAGTACAGAGCAAGATTTGAAACTCTTGTCTTTTACTTAGGGAACCGTGTCACTTCTCACACTGAAAGTACCCTCACACCTGAGGCCTTACCAGCCAAGGACTAGCCAAGTCCTCCTAAACTTCCATTTTAAGTAGGAGGCCAGAACCAGAGATGTCTTCATTGCTCTTCAGGCCATATTGCTTGCTCATCTCCACATGACTTTCTCTACCATGCCATTGAAGCCTCCTCACCCTGCAAGCTCACTTCACCCTTGGACTGCTTCTCATCTTCTTCCCACTCCCAGCTCCCTTTAAGTGTTTTCTTCCCCCATTAGAATAAAAGCTCCTTGAGAGCAAGAACTGTCTCTGTTTTTGTTTGTATTCTCAGGCTTAGCACAGTGTCTGGCAAATAGTAACTACGTTTGCTTGTCAATTGACAATCCTCATCTGGGACAGTTACTACTCAGTGCATTTCTTTCAGGTTTTTAAAAAGCTGAGTTTTCTGGTGTGCATATTTCTTAAAGAGCAAAAAATAAAAGTAAAATCTAAAAATAGAGACACTAGACATTTCATCATAAATTCAGATTGAATTTCCCTTTAAAAATAGATAAATCACTGACAAAAGAGTCCTTCAGATAATAATGTTTAATAAGATGCCTTAGACTTCACCTAGGAATAGGTTCTCAAGTTGAAATTCTAGAGGAACCTGACTTGAAACATTGATGTTCAAAGAAAAGAATATTGCGGTTGTCAAGCTGGAACTAAAAAACTTACTTTGTAATTTTAGTTGTATTTCTTTTACCTAAGTGGTTGCCTATTTGTACATAAGGATGTGTGTTCATCTACGTAGAATAGAGGAACCATAGCTAGATATCAGTTTATATGAAAAAAATTAAGGGTTTTTAATCAGGCTGTAAATTTATATAAATCACACCAGTATTGCAAGATAGACAGAAGCAATGGTGATCTTCATCTGTATTACTTAAAGAATTATATTTAGGATAAGGGAGGTTATAGATCCACTGTATTTTGTCTTGGTCAGACTTTATCTGAAGACTTAGGTTCTACTTTGACTATCACATTTTAGTAAGAACATTCACAAGCTGAAACATGTTAAAGGAGGGCTACCAGAATTATGGGGAGACTAAAAATTTATGTATACAAAGATTTTTTGAAAGAACTGGGTGTTTTTAGCTTCGAGAAGTGACTTTGTAGGGGAAATGATGAACCATTTAACCAAAAAACATTTATTAAAGCACATCATTTGCTGGAGCTACTCAGTCAAAAGTGAAACAACTCTCCTCAAGGGGCTTACATTCTGATGGGGGAAATAACATCTGTGTTAGTTTCTATGTGGCATGAATCTCCATTCTTGCACACTTAAGGATGGCTGGCTTATCCACCCTGTAGTCATGCAGCAGCTGTGGGGTTCCTACAAGGGACCATTACTGCCCTTGTGTGGGGGGGTACACTCCTGTCACTTGCTACTATTGTTGCTGAGCTGCCAGCATTAGGCTTCCTATTTACATGAAATCAGTTACAATGACACCATTAACTCTTAAACATTTACTCTATTTTAAGACAAAAGCAATAAAAATCATAACATTTGCTTAATAGAAAATGAAACATCATAGCCTGGGTCCTACTCTGCTACTAATGTATGCAGTATAGGTCAAGAAGAGTAAGACTCCACTTACAGAAACTTATCAGGGAGTCACGCAGTGTGCTCCGAGCAGCTCTCAACTCTGGGTTGTAGATGTTGGTGTCTTTGTCCCTTACCATATAAAATTACTCTGCTAGCTGTTCTACTTCTTGTCTTCACCACTCTCCTCCTTCACTTATTCTTCACTTCTGCTCTTGAGCTGATGAAACAATAACAAGTTCTTTTCTCTAATACCCACTTTTATTGGGCTCTGATAAAAAGTGCTATATTTTTCAGTAACAAGAAGTTCTCTTAAGCCAAAGAACAGCCCGTATTAATCAGATCTGTAGATGGTAGGGGATTATTCTGCTTTGTCCAATCAACTCCAGGTCTCTTCTTAAAACAAAACACAGTTCACCACAAAACACCTTTCTTTCTCCCTCTCTTTTTCTCTCTCAAACCATTAAGGACAGTAGAAGGCAAGCCAGAACACCTGAAAGGTTTCCCTTCACACAGTATTGGGATTCAGCTCTCTTCTAGTGAACTTACAGCTGCTACTCCAACCTTTCTTGGCCAATCAGCAGAGTAGTTCTTCTCCAGATACTGAGCTCCCAGCAAAACAGCTGAAGAGTCAGCTCAATTGGAAATCTGTGTTTTCTGTCCCCAGTTTCTTGTGACTCCTGTTCCCGGCTTACTTTCTGTCTTAACAGCTTATAATGCCTCAAATCAGTTTCCTGATGGTTAGTTATTTATCTTTAGCTTTAGCTATTTGTCTTCCTGTCAGGCCTGAAACCCAACAGTCACCATATAATCTTGCTATAGCTTCAAAACAGTTATTTTATTCATAAAAAATAGTCACATGCAAATGAACTAATGGACCACAATGCCCTGCAGCCATCACCACCCCAGTCATTGCTCTGCCTTCAAACAGGTCATTTTAGTCTATTTATCTGAAGGCATTTTCTCCCTCCGGTCCTTAGAACAGTCTCTTTCTGAAACAGTTTATCTTAGAGATCCTATGTTTCTTCACAGATTATTTTATCTCTTTTCCTTACATAAATATTCTCTTTCAGACCTTTGTAGCAACCAGTCTGCTCATACACAAAAAAGACATACCTTCCATCTGCAAAGAAGATTCTGGCTAACCTTAGAGGGAAGGGAAGTAATATAGGGATAGGGAGGAGAGGGAAGAACATTAAAGGCCTCGTTTGGTAGTTCTTTGAGCTAAATCTTAAAGAAAACCAAGTATTCCAAGATTTGTAGGTAAGGAGGAAGCACATGCTAAGCATGGAGGACAGTCAGTGCAAAGGTACAGGGAGATGAAGTATTAAATGGAAGGAACAAGAACAGGCCAATATGGCAGAACTATAGGAGTAATATGTGAGGAAACTGAAAAGGCAGGAAAGGATCAAGTTGTGAACAACTTTGAGTACCAGACAGAAGAGGTTCTGTTTGATCGTGGCTATAGAGAGCCACTGGGGTTTATTAAGGTGGAGGTGTGGTGGGGCTGTGTGTGAAATGGGCAGACCTCCACTTGAAGAAAATCACTGTGAGTACTGTGTAAGGGATTGACTGGACTAAGTCAATGCAGGGTGGTCACAGAGGAAGCTGTTATAGTAGTCTAGGCAAGTATTAATGAGAACTTGAACTAGGGTGGAGGTTTTATGAGTTAGAGAGAAGGGGATGGATACAAAAGGTGCCATGGAGGTAGACATGGCAAAATTTGTGGGGTGAATGAAAATGAGCAAATGAGGATGCTTGGGTGACTGAAAGGAAGGTGGTGCCCTGACAGTAATAGGAAAGTTTGAAAAAGGGATGGGTTTTGGAAGAAAGATAATTATGTTGCTGAATATGAAGACTTTGAGATGTGTATGGGACAGTAGACATTTTGTGATGTGGGACCAAAGACTCAGAAGGAATTAAGAATTGCAGTTGTCAAGCTGGAACTAAAAAACTTACTGTGTAATTTTAGTTGTATTTCTTTTACCTAAGTGGTTGCCTATTTGTACATAAGGATGTGTGTTCATCTATGTAGAATAGAGGAACCATAGCTAGATATCAGTTTATATGAAAAAAATTAAGGGTTTTTAATCAGGCTGTAAATTTATATAAATCACACCAGTATTGCAAGATAGACAAAGAAGCAGTGGTGATATATATATATCACCACTGTATAGATATATATTTGAAGGATTGTCATGTGGAAGACATACTAGGTTTGTTTTACTTGACCCCAGACAGCATCACTAAGAACACTGGGTACAGGTTGCCAAGGCAGGTTTTGACATCTTTGTATAAGAAAAAACTTTCTGAGAATTAGCTGTTCAAAAATGGAGTGGGCTGTTTCAACAGGGAGTATGTTCTCCATCACTGTTTGTAGAAGGGATTCCTGTTACAAGTCAGAGTAAATGATCTCTAAACTCCCTTCTGGCCTTCACACTCTGCGATTCCTTAGTCTCAGTGTGACGTTGGAGATTGAATATCCACTTCCTGGTACTCTTCCGTCTCTTGGCTTTTATGTCACTGTACTTTTCTTATTATTCTCCCTTTTTAACCAGTCCTTCCCTTTTCCTTGGAGGCTTCTTCTTCTTCTTCCTCTTCCTCTTCCTCCTCATTTTCTTTCTTCTCTTTCCTTCTTCCCAGGCCACACAACTAGTAAGTGTCAAGTTTCTAAGGTCAGATTTAAACTCAGGTCCTCCTGACTCCAAGATCAGTGCTCTATCTGCTGACCTACCTGCCTGGCCCTAGAGGCCCTATTTCCTTCCTCCCACACCCCTTAATGTAATACAAGGGAGGCATAGTCTTTGTAAATCTTCTGTAGTGATTTCATCTATCTTTCTTACTTCAACTCTCACCTTTATATGTAGTGGACTATAACATTTACATCATCATCTTTTAACTCTCCTCAGCTCATATCTCTCTTTCTGATTGATTATTTGGTATTTCTGCTAGAGTTTCCCATGAGTACCTCAAACTCAACACATCTAAAAAAAATGAAAATGTTGTTTTTCTTCCAAAAAAGTTGTTCCTTCTCGTGCCATCTCTTTTTCTGTCATTGTCTCCCAGACACCATTCTCCTAGTCACTAAAACCTCAGGGTCATCTTTTATTCCTCCCTTTTTCTCACTTGTCGAAACAGTTAACTGCCAACTCTTGTTAATTTTATCTACACAATCTCATTTGAATTCAGTTATTCCTTTCCTTTCCTACTATTACCATTTCTGAACAAGTCAGTTACCTTTTGTATGGGGTGTTGCCATAGCCCCCAGTTGGTCTCCCTACATTCAGTCTCATGTCCATTTTTTGTATGCCTTTCAGATTTGTTTAAAGTTTTATTAAATTATTGTATATACATTAGACATTGTTCTACATACATACATTATTGACATACATTATTACATATTTACATACATTGATGGGATCATAAGTTTAGAGCTAGAAGAATCATAGAGGTCATTTAATCCATCCTCTTTATTTTACAGGTGAGAAACTGAGGCCCAGAGATGGTAATGTCTTATTCAAAGTCATACCTAATAAGTGATAAGAGCTGGTCCAGGCTTCTTTTATAACCTTCTTACACATTACTTCCTGTACCTCTATGATCCAGCTCTGTTATGTACTTTTTATTTGTTCTTTTCCTTGCCTGTAACTTTCCCTTTGTTGTGGGTCCTTCATTGCCCTCGTTGAAGTCTTGCCTATTCTTCAAGATCAAACTCAAATGCCATCTCCTCTATAAAGCCTAAACTGATTTTACTCAGTTGAAAATGATATTTCCGTCTTGGGAAACTTCATGGAACTTTGCAGCTCTCTGGGCTTGATATAGTTTGTAAAAAATTAATATTTTTGCTTTTGTCTTACATATTATGGAGAAGTAAAGAAGCAAGTGTCACTAGATTGAAGAGAAAGTGGTGGAGAGTAAGATGTAAGAGGACTAGAAGAATTGGGGGTGTGAGGACCAGGTTACTAAATGGACTTAGAGTGCTAGACAGAGAATTGTACATTTGATCTGGAGGTAACAGGGAGTCACTGGAATTTATTGAATAGAAGAGTGACATAGACCTGTGCTGTAGGAAGATCAGTTTGATTGCTTGATTGCTGAGTTTCTTTTTTAGGATCAGTTGAATAGGAAGGGGTGATATCTGAAAAACAAAATTAAGGGGCAGCTAGGTGGCACAGTGAATAGAGCACTGGCCCTAGAGTCAGGAGGACCTGAGTTCAAATCCGGCCTCAGACACTTAACACTTACTAGCCATGTGACCTTGGGCAAGTCACTTAACCCTGATTGCCCTCCCCCCCCCCCAAAAAAAAGCAAAATAAAATAAAATTAAGAGGTAAGAGAGGAATATAATGAGAGGAGATAGGGAGAGACAGAATAGGGTAAATTATCTCCTATAAAAGAGGCAAGAGAAAACTTACAAAGGAGGGGAAGAACAGGAACGCAAAAGGGACTGGGTCAACCTTACTCTCATTGAATTTGACTTAACGAGGGGACAATATACCTACTATATTGGGTATCTTACTCTACAGGAAAATAGGAGGGAAGGGGATAATTATGAGGAAGGATGATAGATGTGAGGGCAGATTGGAGTAGAGGGCAGTCAGAAGCACACATTTTTTAAAAGGGACAGAGTCATAGTAGAAAATAGAACAAGTGGGGGAGGGGGGATAGGATGGAGGGAAATAATAGTCTTTCACAATATATCCACTATGGAAATGTTTTGCATAACTGTACATGTACAACCTATATTGAATTGCTTATCTTCCCAGTAAGGATGGGTGACTGAAGAAGGGAAAGAATCTGGAATTCAAAGTTTTAAAATCAAGTTTTAAAAAAATTATTATTATTATTATTATTATTATTATTTTATGTGGAACTGGGAAATAAGATATACAGGCACTGGGTTATGGAGATCCATCTTGCCCCACTAGAAAGTCAGAGGTGGGATGAGAGAGGATATAGCAGAGAGCAGATTGGGGGAGGGGGTATTCAGTGGGATCGCTGTTTTAGGGTGATGAGTAGGGGAAAGATGTGGAGAAAATTTGTAACTCAAAATCTTGTGGCAGTGAATGTTGTAAACTAAAAATAAACAAAAACCAAAACAAAACAAAAATTCAGGCCACCATCATGAAGGAACGCTAAAATCCTAAGTTTCAAGAGACATTCAGACATATATATAAAATTAAAATGTAAAGTGCCTATGTGCCAGACTAGGTTCTGAGAATACAAAAAGAGAAATTAAATAATCCCTGCCGCTAAAGACTTTATGTTCTTCTGTGGAAATAAAACATGTTCATATATAAGTGTGTGTAAAATAAATACAACCTAATGGAGAAGTGAAGTGGAAAAGACACTAGCTGACAGGGGAGACCAGAAAAAGCTTTGCGTAGGAGAGATTTGAGCAGATACGACAAAAAAGGAAAATGGTAAGTTTTGTAGGGACAGTGCAAAAAGCAGGCATATAGGTGCAGGGTTGGTGAACTTGTGAATGGATACAATCATTCTGAAAAGAATTTAGGAATTATACAGAAAAACAATTACTGAACAATATATCTTTTGACCCAGCTATACTGTTGTTAGGCTGTACCTAAAGAGGTAAAAGCGGAAAGGGTCCTTTGTGTATAAAGATATTTATAGCAGCTCTTTTTGTGGTATAAAAAACTATAAACTAAAGGGATAGTCATCTTTTGAGGAATGACTAAATAAGTTGTGATATGTTAATGTAATGGAGTACTATTGTGCTGTAAGAAATGAAGAAATAAATTATTTCAAAAAGACGTGGAAAGACTTTTATGAAGTAATGCAGAGTAAAATGAGCAGATCCAGAACATTTTAAACTAAAACATCAATATTATTAAAATGAACAATTTTGAAGACTTTTATAAACTGATGAAGAAAGAAATGAACAGAACCAGGAGAATGATTTATGTGATGACAGTATGGTAAAAACAGACAACTTTGAAAGCTGTAGGAACTATGATTAATACAGTGACCATTCGTGATTCTAAAGGACTACTGTTGAAACATACTATGACAGAGAGATGATAGATTTAGGGTGTAGAATTAGACTGTAAATATTTTGCATATAGAGCAGCGAGGTGGTGCCATAGTGCATAGTGAGCCAGGCCTGGAGTCAGGGAGACTCACCCTCCTCAGTTCAAATCTAGCCTCAAACACTGGGCAAGTCACTAACCCTGTTTTCCTCAGTTTCCTCATCTGTAAAATGAGTTGGAGAAGGAAATGGCCAACCACTCCAATATCATCGCCAGGAAAACCCCAAATGGGGTCATGAAGAGTTGGACATGACTGAAACAACTCAATAACAACAAAATTTTTTTTACATAGTCATTGAGGTAATTTGTTTTTGCTTTACTATATATGTTTATTGCAAGAGATTTGTTTTTCTTTTTTTTTCCTCCTATGGTATGGGGAGTGGGAGAGAGATAAAATAGATTTCTGTTTATTTGAAAAAAAATAGGAGTGTTTGTCTGTGTATGCCACAGATTCACTTTCAGATAAAGTCACTGTGTTATTGGTTTTACTTTACTGTTTTACCTTGTTACAAGAGTTCACTCATGAAGTCCAAGTAATCTGTAAATGTATGTAATATAAAAGCAGAACACAACAATGAAACTGAAAGTGACAAAAACAAAAAAGAAACATGGGATTGTCAAATGCAGATTTGAAGAGGAAATGTATTCCAGGTTTGGGAGACAGATTATGCCAAGGGATAGAGACAGAAGATGAAGTATTGTGTGTAGGGAACAGCAAGAAGACCAGTTTGACTAGATTGTAGTCCATCCTGTTCATTTATTACTATTAACAATTGTGCAGTAACTCTTTAACTGTCATGTTTCAGTTGTGTGAACATTGAAAGTATAATGAGTAAGACAAGAACATTCTATTATTTGAAATTCATTAAAAATATGACATTTATCTCAGTAATATGACTAAGATGGATTATTCTGTCTTAATGTATTCATTTAACAAATATTTATTTAATCCCAACATTTATTTAGTAGCTACATTTGCCTATCCATACACAAATTACTCTGATAAATACTGTTACATGATATTAAATTATCAACAAACATTTATTAAGTACCTACTATGTGATGGAATAGGAAGCTGTCCTAAGAACTGGGGATACACAGATAAAAGTGATGTGGTCCCAGAGAAAGCACAGGGGACTGGATATTATTGTTAGAAAGTTATTGTTTGAGAAGTCACAAAGATGGTAGAAGAGTTGGCATAAGGGACAGTGAACAAGCATTTTTTTAAGTACTTGCTTATGTAACATCAGGCATGATGGTAAGAATAGAGAATACCAAAAAATGCTAAAAGCCCCTGTTTTCTAGGAGCTCACTTTCTAATTGATAATTCAAAAATGAAAATATGTAGGTATATGTAAGATATATACAGAGTTGATAGAAAGTAATCTGTAGGGAAAAACATTAGCATCTGGGGATATTAGGAAGAAGGTGAGATTTGAGCTGAGTTTTAGAAAACCAGAGAGACTAACAGGCAGAGGTAAGGAAAAAGAGCACACCAACCAGGGGATAACCAGTGCAAAAGCATGGAGGTAGGAAACATAGTTTGTTGTTTGGTTTTTTTTTATTGTTTTACTAAAAGCTATCAGTGGATTCTTTTGATTGACACTTTATTTCTATGTTCTGATGTTCTGGGCAGTTTTCTTTTTTATTTCTTGCATTTTGATATTTATGTAGTTATCTACAAAGTGTCATTATGAAGAATACCAGTGTTGCTAGATCTTAGAAGCTTGTAAAGGGCAGTAAAGTGTGAGAAGACTAGAAAGGTAAAAAAAAAAAAAGCCAGGTTATGAAGAGTTTTAAATGCCATAATGTTAGAAACATAAACACAATTGAAACCAAAATTTGGGTCTCAAAAGAAGTTTATCGAGGAGAAGTTCAGAGGAATTGAACACCTCCAGCCAGAAGTGGACTCCACCCTTCTTTAGGAGGTGGAAGTGCTGACTACAAAAGCTGGAAGCACTGTATACTGTTAGTTAGCACAGAAACCTCCCTTTAGAAGACGGATTGGTCCATTGTCTTCAGGGTTTCAATTTTCCTCATACGTCCATTACATATTTCTCCTAGATATGTACAAACATGACCTCCTCCCTTCATCATGCGTCCCATGTTCTAATGAGGTTCTAATTTTATGTGGAGTGTGTCAGATAATATACATAAGGTTTATTAAGCAAGCACAGTACTAATTTTGGAATATTTGATCATTGGCCTCGACTGGCTCAAACTGAATCGGTTCTTACCTGAATCTGAAGCCCTTTCAAGGCCTTTCTCTGCCTTCTGATTAGTCGGGTCCATCTGCTATCTGCTGACTCCCTTTATCTTACTTCAGTAATGTCTAGCAGTTCTTTGGAAACTTAACTCCTTACTATTTCTCACAATTTATTATCAGTAATTTTTACTTAAGTAATTTTTAGCAGTTCTTTGGAAACTTAACTCTTTGCCATCTCTCACAATAAGAAACATAATAATAGCTAGCATTTTTATAGTATAGAAGACTTTATTCTTGATCCTAAAGAAATAGAGAGCCACTAGAATTTATTGATTGTGGGAGGTGTTATATGTGTGAGATAATCATACCTACGATAGAAAAAAATTAATGCAAGGAGAACAGTTATAACTTTTTATTATTTATTAAGTACCTACTGTGTGCCAGGCACTGTGCTAAGCACTAGTTATAAGGTTATTATAATCTTGATGAGAGATGATGAGTATCTAAATTAGAGTTGTGGTTGTATGAATGGAGAGAAAGGAATATAAGATTTCATAATGGATTGAATGTGTGGAGTGAATGCCAGAGGGGAGTTGAGGATGACACTGAAGTTGTAAGCCTCAGTAACTGACAGAATAGATGTAACCTGAATTATGATAGGAAACTTGGGAAGAAGGGTAGATTTTGGGGAAAACATGACAAATTCTGTTTTGGATATTTTGGATATGCTGAGTTCGAGATGCGTTTGGGGCATCTCATTCAGTATGGATGTAAGGCAGTTGAAGTTGTAGAACTAGATGTGATCCAGATTGCATGTAAAGGAGTGGTACTAGAAAAGGAGAAAGGGACACTTCATCAAGGCAAGAGTGAAGGAGGAAATGGTGCTGGAAGATGTTTGAACTATGTAGGATAAGGAGGGAAGAAGAAGGAGTTCTAGGTGAATAAGAGATAGTGTGCTTAGTAGAAAAGATCAAAGGGAGAGTGTGTCATGAGAGGCTTGAGAAAAGATGAGAAGTTTTGGAACAGTTTCTCTGGAAATTGAACCACTGAATTGGTGTTGACTTGCTAAGTAAGGGCGCAGTTGATATTAGATAACAAAATTTGAGAGAGCCAATGCACGGTAGGCACAGATATAGGAGATAGAGTGTCATGTGCGAAGAGCAGCAAATAAACCATTACGACTGGGCTATAGACAGTACAGAGGAGAGTAATTTGTAAGAAAACTGAAAGTGTGGGTAGAGGCCCTCCAGAACAGCTAAACAAGTCCAATCATCCCTGAATAAAGATTATAAGACAAAAGAAAGTAAATCAACGCCTGATGAAGCAGAGCACTTTGTGGAGCGCTAAGAGTGTGGATTCATAGCAGAATGTTCCTGAATGTTTTAAAAGAAAATTAAGAATTATGAAAATAGAATTTATGACATACACAGCCAAAGTAATTATCAGAATAAGAAAATGAAGTGTTAGTTCTCAATCAAGAAACAGAAGAAAGAATAACTGAGAATGCAAATAAACAAGAGCAAAGGAAATCTCAAAGCAGAGAAGCAAAATGCCATAAGGTTAAAGGAAAATGTGATCTCCATAGAAGTAAAATATATTGATTTTGAAGACAGGAAGCACAGAGATAAGTTAAGGGTTATAGATGTCCCAGAAGAACATAATGAATAAAAAAACAAACCAAGTACAAGAAAACTGCCCAGAATATCAGAGCACAGAAATAAAGTTCAAATCAAAAGAAGCCACAGATCACCTCCAGTAAAGGAACAATTAAAAAAACAACCTGTGCTTCAAACTTCAGGACACATAGTGCTTAAATCAAAGAATTCCAATGATAATAAATTCTTCAAGAAATCAGGAGAAAGGCCTTAAAATATAAAGGAATGGAAATGCAAATAACAAGACTATTCTGCACCCAACAGATGTATAAAACGGAATATAATATGTTCCAAAGAAAAAGGAGCTCAAAATGCAACCCAGGATAACCTACCCTGAAAAGCCATGTTTAATTGTTAGCTAAAAGACGGACTTTAAGTAAAAAGAGACATTGGAAGAATTCCTAGAAAGAACACCAGATTACACAAATTGTTTGGTTTTTTAGTACCCCAGACAATAGAAATACAAGACAGGTAACCATGCCTGTAATCTCTCAGAAAGAAGAGTGTCTGCATAGGTAAGGAGGCAAAGAGAGAAGTTAAAACTGGGGGTAAGAAAAGGGCAAATTTGTTTCAGTAGTGGTAAGGGATACCACTGATAAATGGTTCCATGGTAGAAGAGATATTCTGTAAAGGAAGATGAGAACTTTAAAATGTGTATAGTCTTTAGGTATTTGATGCTTAGACCACTCATCCTGCCTCAGGAAAGGGGGAATCAGAACTCTTGGGTACAGCTTACCCTCAGAAGAGTGGGTGAACATAGACCCAGTAAGATTTTATGGGAAATGAGTTAGAGAAATGACTATGGGGAGAACAAAGATTAATGAACTGCGTGGTCAGAGACATAAGAAAACTCCTACCTTCAACAAGAGGGAAGCACAACAGAAAAAAAGATCCAGAAGGAATGATTTATAAGACAATAATAAGTTAGAAACTATTTAGAAGACACAACCCACAATAGGTACTTTAGAAATTAATGCTGTAAGGAATATGGAAGCTAAAGAAGGACCAAATAAATGTAAAAGTCGTGAATCAAGAAATAAAAGTCTCTATTAGACTGAAAGGAAAATAAATAATGAAGGCCCAAAAAATGAAATTTTAAATAACCAATGAATAAAACAAGTTGAAAGGGTGGATTTTACTTGACTACTTAATTGAGAAGAAAGAAACAAGTTTTTAAGTTAAGAAAAACTCCAAAACTGGGGAAAGGGGTAACAAGTGGGGAGGGTTTGAGACTAGACAGTGAGTGAAGAGCAACTGGGAACAGGGTTGCCTTAAAGTAGATTAAGCTAAGATAACTAAAGAGACAAAGTACTTGTGTTTACAGAGGAAGAGGGGGAAAAAAATCCTAATTTTATTTTGTTTTGTTTTGTTTGCTTTTTGGAGGGGGGAAGGCAGGGGCAAATGAGGTTAAGTGACTTGCCTAAGGTCACACGGCTGCTAAGTGTTAGTGTCTGAAATCAAATTTGAACTCAGGTCCTCCTGACACCAGGGCCAGTGCTCTATTCACTGCGCCACCCAGCTGCCCCTAAAAATGCTCATTTTAAAAGAGAAAATATTATAAATAAATGGATGATAATGTAAACCTAACTCTCATAACTCTAAATGTAAATTAATTAAACAGTTCAATGAAATGAAAAAGTTATAGATTATACACATAAACAAAACCTTATAATCTGTTGCTTGCAAAAAACACAGCGAAAAAAACAAAGATAGGCACAGTTAAAATGAGAATGGAACAAAATTTATTATGCACCAGGTGAATCCAAAAACTCAGGAGCCGAAGTCTTTCAGTAAGACAAAGCAAAAACAGACATTCATAACATAAAAAAGATAAACAAAGAAACTGCACTACGCTCAAAGCAAACCATATTTAAATTTATATGCAGCAAATGCTTTAGCATCTGAATTCACAAAGGAAAAATTAATTGAACTACAGAAAGTTACAGGTCACAATATGGTAGTGGCAGGTGATTTCAGTATCACAATTCTGGACAAGTTTAACAAAGACATAAACAAAAAGGAAGATACAGAACTAAATAAATTACTAGAGAAATCAGAGCTAAAAGACATAGATTCTTCTAAATGGGATTATATATGACATAATAGTTTTACAAAAATTAAGGTATTACAAAAAAATGTAAACAACAGAATTAGTAAACACATACTTTACAGACCACAATGCAATAAAATAATCACCAATTGGGGAAGCACAAACAAAAGACACAGATCCAAGTGGAAGCTTAGCATTAAAATCCTAAATAATGAGTGGATCAAAGAGCAAATGATAGAATTTAGGATTATGTATTTATTATGTAATTATGTAAAAGGAGAAGCACAGTGATGAAATGACATACCAAAATTTCTGAGATGCAGCTGAAGCAGTTCTGGGGAATGAGACAATAATCATCACAAACATACCTTGACAAAATAGAAAAAGAGAAGATTGATGAAAATATTCATTTTTTTTAATTACAAAGCCAATAAGCCTGAAATAAGCACAGAAAAGGTTATATTAAGTACTAGAGGAGAAATAAATTGGACACCAAAAAAAATCTGTAGATATTATAAATAAAATTAAAAGTTAATTTTTTTAAAAAATATTAATAAATTTGATAAATCTTTAGCCACCCTGATTAAAAAGAGTGTAGAAAATCAAATCAAGAAAATACCAAATAAACAAGGTAAAATTACAACAAAATTAGAAGAAATGAGAATTATCACAATCTACTATATATGCTAGCAAAACCGAAAATACAGAAGAGAGTAATAACTTTAAAAAATTTATAAAATACCCCAAATACCAAACAGAGCTCTTAATTCAATCTCAGGGAGAAAAAAAAAGAGAACTAGCTGTAAAGGAACTACCAAATTGTCAAAACAAAACAAAACAAAAAAACCCAGCTACTAGAGCAACAACAAACTCCTGGTCTTCATGAACTCGTAGGAGAATTCTGTCAAACTTTTAATGAACAACTGGGACCTGTACTGCACAAATTATCTCAAAAATTAAGAAGGAAAACACCTTACAAAATTCCTTTTATGGGCTATAGGCCTAATGCCAACAAAAGATAAAGCACAAAAGAAGAATTACAGATCAGTCTCATTAATGATTATCAATTTAGAATTTTAAAATAAAATCCTGTTAAGACTACAGTTGAGAAGATGGTGGCGTAGAAGCAGGAAAACTCTGCAGCTCCCACACAGCCACCTCAAATACCCATAAAATATGACGAAACAAATTTTAGGGCTCCAGAGCTCACAAAAGTACAGAAAAACACATCTCCCATTGAAGGCAGTTCTGCAGGCAGGACAGGAAGGGCTCATTGCAGCGTGGTGGGAGCTGAAACCAGCCCAGCCTGAAACCGCAGCTTCACCCCGGGGGTGGGGGTGCCCCCCCCCCCCAGGACAAGCCACAGCTGGAGCTTTAGGAGAGTGGATCAGCAGCAGCTGTGGTGATTTCCAGAATTATCAAGCCTTAAGAAATAAGGACTAAGTGAAAGGTGAGTGGAACTCAGCTAAATTCGGGGGGGAGAAGCTCTAGCTGAACTGCCCCCAGGGCAAGGAAGCGGCAGAAGCGGTGCAGCCACCTCCATGTGGCTGCTTCAGAGCTCCCAGCCTGCAGATTGCAGGGGACCCAAGCAGTCATTCAGGGGCTAAGTGCTCTTCCCTTGACCAGCCTGGATCAGCATTGTGGTCTTGGATAGTGGTCCTGATGTGAGTTTTCAGTGAGCCAGAGCTGGTGGGAGCTGCAGTGGCCTCCTAATAGCTCTGGTAGCTGCGAAAACCCCAGTGATTTGGGACAGAGCTTTCCCCTCTGGAAGCACAGTTCCACAGAACTAAAAAGTCAAGTAATTGACTGGCAACATGAGCAGGCAGAAGGAAGCAAAGTAAGATCAGCAGTCCAACTTTAGATTCCTTTTTTGGGGACAAAAAGGATCAAAGCATGGAACAAGAGGAAGACAACACAGTTAGAACTCCTACACCAAAAACTTCCAAGAAAAATATAGACTGGTTACAAGCCATAGATCAGCTTAAGAAAGATTTTGAAAACCAAATAAGAGAAGTGGAGGAA
>CM053588.1:102643729-102670395 GCA_028646515.1 Pseudochirops corinnae
ATAATCAAATGTTAAAAATATATGTGTGTGTGTGTGTGTGTGTGTGTGTGTGTGTGTGTATATATATATATATATATACATATATCTTATTATTATTGTTATTATTAACTACATGCAACTGGGAATTAAGATATGCAGGCACTGGGGTAGGGAGCTCCACCTTGCCCTACTGGAAAGTCAGAGGGGCAATGAGGGAGGACATAGGAGAGAGCAGATTGGGGGAGGGGTTATACAATGGGATGGCTGTTTTGGGGTGGTAGGTGGGGGAAAGATGGGGAGAAAATTTGTAACTCAGAATCTCGTGGAAATGAATGATGTAAACAAGAAAATAAATAAATGAATTTAAAAAAAAAAAGACTACAGTTGATTCATCCAATAGATTATTCATCATTACCAAGTTGAATCTATACCAGGGATGCAAGGATGGTTCAACATTAGAAAAACAATCAATATAATCCTATTAAAAGACAAAACCATGTGATTATCTTAATAGATGCAGAAAAATCCCTAGATAAAGTATAATAGTAATTCATGCTGCACACAGCCCAAAGTATAGGCATGGAGAAAACTTTTATTTAACAGCACAAAAAGGATCTACTTAAAAACAGAAGCAAGTATCATAAACAATTACTTTTATTTGACATAGTTTTGGAAATGCTAGCAATAACAATAGGATGAAAGAAATTAAAAGTATAAGGAAAGGGGGGAGATAAAATTATCTTTATTTGCTGATGATGTGATGGTTTACTTAGAATATTCGAGAGAATCAGCAAAGATAATGAGATATCTTCAGTAAAGTTGAAGGCTACAAAAATATGCCCTCATTTTATAAATAACTGGAGGAATATTGAGTGTTCACGGTTGAGTTGTGTGAATATAATAAAAATAAAAATGCTGCCACAGTTCATTTACAGTTTAAATAGTATGCCAGTTATTATCAAGGAGATACTTTATAGAACTTGATAAAATAATAGCAAAATTTATTTGGAGAAACAAAAGATCTAGAATATCAAGGACAGTGATAAAAAGTATGAGAGACTAGCACTTTCAAACCCTCAGATTATATTATAAAGCAGCAATCGTCAAACCCGTATGGTACTGGTTAAAAAAATAGATCAGTGTAACCAAGTAGACAAGATGGCATCAAAAACACAAAGGAACTCAATAACCCAGTGTTTGATACCGTGGAAAACAAATTATCTAGGAAAGAACTTGCTTTTTGATTAAAAAAAAAAACTCGGTGAAACGAAAAAGCAGTCTGCAGAAATTAGGCTTAAAGGCCAAGTGCTAGAATACGCTCTAAATCAGTGTGTGACTTACAGTGTTAAAGACCACGCCGTAAAAAAAATCTGAAGAGAAGCAGATAGTGTATCTCTCACAACTATGGATAAGAAATATATTCTTAACTAAACAAGGGATTAGAGGCAATTACAGAAGATAAAATAGATGACTTTGATTTTATGAAACTGAAAAGCTTCTGTACAAACCAAATTAATGCATCTAGGATAAAAAGGTAAACAGCAAAATAAGGGGAAAAAATCTTTGTATAAAATCTTTCTGGTATTTGGTATCCAAGTGGTATAGAAATAATTAAGCTATATATTATTTAATTAATGTAGAATTAATTATAATGATTATATGACTAACAGATTACATATAAATTACACAATATATAATGGCTTTTGATTTTATGTATAGTCAAAAGCCATTCCCCAGTAGGTAAAGGTCAAAGGATTCGAAAAAGCATTTCTCAAAAGCTAAATTGCAAGCTATTAACCTTATGAAAGAATGCTTCAAATCACTAATCATAAGAGAAATATAAGTTAAAACAATCCTGAGATTTCACCTCACATCCTGCATATTAGCAAAGATGACAAAGAAGGGAATAGTCAATGTTATAGGGTTGTGGAAGAGAGGCGTGTTATAATGCATTGTGAGTAGAGTCATGTATCTGCACAGATATTTTGGAAAGCAGTTTGGAATCATGTAAACAAAGTGATTAAATGACCATACCTGTTGACCTACAGGTTCCATTACTATGCTTATATCCCAAGAAGGTCGTTGATGATAAGAAGAAACCACAATACTTATAGGAGCATTTTTTTGCAATAGAAAAGAACTAGGAACAAAGTAGATGCCTATTGATTGGGGAATGGCTAAACAAATTGTGGTACACGAATGTAATGGAATAGTATTGTGCTGTAAGAAATATTAGTGAAGTAAGCAGAACTGGGAACAAATATACACAGTGACTACAATCATGTTAATGAAAAGAACAACCACCAAAAAAAATTAAATTTACAAAAACCAAGCATGAACCCAAAGAAAAGTTATGTGCAGGCCCAGTTATCTAATTTGGCTGAAGCTGAGAACATGTAGAGGTTCATAACGTGAGAAAGGTAAAGTAGCTTTGTGTTATAGGAAATTTGAATGCTGAGGAAAGGAGCTTGAACTTTTAATTTCAGCATGAGAGAATAGGTGAAAGCTGAAGAATGAAGTGAGTGAGTTCTCAAAATCTCTTCCAGCCCCTTAATTACCAGTTATTCAGTTAGCTAAAGTTTTGGATGCCCTTGAAGAGTCTCTCTTAGCCCTTGAAATTGTCCTCCTTATCTGTTCTTCCTTTTTTTCTCTCTTCATCAGCCCCAGAATAACTTTTCCAGATTTTGGTTCACATTTTCCTACCCAAATTCTTTGTGAAATTTCCTGTTGGTTATAATCTCTTTCTTTGTTTTTTGACTGCTGTGAAACTAAGTTGCCTGCTACTCATAGCATTGATTATAATGAGTACAATTAAATAAGTTTTCTTTCTCTTGTTGGCAGATCAGAAGATTTGTAAAGTATTTGGGAGTTCCTTTCAGATAGAATGTTTTCTGCAAATATAACATTTTTATTATGCTGTTGTTATCAGCTGTCATAGCAAGATAGCCACCCACTAGAATCTGTGAGTTCATGCTCAAAACAATAACAGAAACCTATTTTCCTACAGAGTTCAGACCAGTATAAGTTCTTAACAATTCATAGGTTTTATTTCTGCACTCTTTATCTTTAATTGCAGAGCTTTCACTCAGGTGTTTACCTTTGGCCCAACGTTCCGAGCTGAGAATTCTCAGAGCCGCAGGCATCTGGCAGAGTTTTATATGGTGGAAGCAGAAATGTCTTTTATTGAGAGCCTTCACGACATTATGCAGGTAGGTACGAGAGCAGTGGTTCTCAACCTTCCTAATGCCGGGACCCTTTAATAATCGTATGTGGGCATATCTGCATGTGGGCAGACCTGCCTGGAGACTGATAGAGGAGCAGTGTCTCCATTCCTAAAACCATCAGAAGTATGTTTTCCAGTGGTCTTAGGTGACCCCTGTGAAAGGGTCATTTGACCCCCCCAAGGAGTCACGACCCACAGGTTGAGAGCCAAAGCACTATAAGTCTTTGATACTAAGCTATGTTTGTACTTTGCCTCACCTCTAACCATTTAGTGTCATCTATAGAATTTTGCTGGTTAGAGAGAATGAAGGTAGTCATGGGGATCTAATAGAATTTTCACAAGATTTAAATTGTGATTAATTATATTCTAAATTTCAGTGACTATGTGATCTCCCTGGAATGGTCACTCACCCCATCATTACAAATTATAGCCCACCCATATTCCCTTATCCTGTTTGATTCTTGTCCATGCCTTTCCATAAATCTTCCATATTTGTCACTGAATGATCTGAAGGCCTTTATCAGGATCTTTTCATGTCTTGTGCATATGGATGCATTGTTTGAACTATCCTAGTTTAATTAATTTTATAAATGTAAATGTCCTTAATACTTCATTTCATATCAGTTCTTACTTAGAAACTTGATTATATCCTGCAGTCTACCTCTACCAACCATGTATCTTTTCATTGGTTACTTTAAATTTTGATTATTCTGACATCATAGTGTTCTATGATTACCACCCATTTGGCATCACCTGGAGAACATTAATGTAAATACAGATGGAGAAGGCATATATAGATAGTTTTCCTGAAAAAAATGTAGAGGTTTTAGTAAACTGTAAGCTCATAATATGCCAACCAGAAAATCAATCATTCATCAATCCTTTTTTAAGCACCTGCTATGTGTAGGATATGCCAGTACTGAGGATAGAAGCTCAAAAGATTCCTACTCTCAGGGAGCTTACATTCTAATAGAAAAGACAGAGTGTGTGTGTATGTGTATAGAATAAATATAGAGAGAGTACTCAGCAGTGTCAAAGACAGTGGAGAGGTCAAGGAAAATGAGGATTGAGAAAAGACTCTTGGATTGGGCAAAAATATCATGAGTAACTTGGGAGAGATCTGTTTCAGTTGAATAATCAGGTTGGAAGTTGAAGGGGTTAAGAAGAGAGTGAAAAGAGACAAAGTGGAAGCATCTAATATAACATGTATGTAATATAATATAACCTTCCTCTTTCAAAAACATTAACAAATTATGTGTGAAATATGTGAGTGGCCACCCTCCTTTTTAAGCCATTTATATCTAGCCATGTCTCGCACATCATCATTGGTGGTATATGTTTCAACCTACTTAGCTCGTTTGTGTCACCTGCCATTTTGATTCTTCTGAGATGGTGGTAGTCCATGATTTGCAGTCAGTCATATAGCATCACTTTGATAATTTAGTTAAATAAATGTTTTTTAAGCATTGTCTAATATACAAATTCCTATAATTAGTATTAGTGGAAATAAAAGATGAAAAACAGAATACTCCTTGTTCTTAAGGAATTTTTAACATGAATACTTTAGTTTGATGTCATACCTTCAAATTTTTAGATGTTTTGCTCCATGTAGATGTGATTTTTTTTTTCCATTTCTTAAAGACAAAAGACAACAAAATACACTTCAAAAACATGACCTCCAGTTTCTCCTACTTCTCTCTCATTTATCAATGAGCATTTATGCTAAATGTTTAATAATAATATTGCAACAAAGGGTGTTTTTAACTGAGTTTTTTTCAGTTGAGTATTTCTATTTAATACTGTTGAGCCATCTGTTTTAAAATCATCTGGAAGGCTGTGCTAGCCCCTCATTTATGTTTCTGCTTATGATTATAGATCATACTCTGAAAGTCAAAGTTAGGAAAGCAATCCGTTTCTTTTATCCTTCAAAAGAGTATCTGTTCCTCATGAAATGCCAATGTAACAATCTTGTGGGTCAAGACTGTCAGCCTTTAGAGATATATTGGTGCCAGCAGGTCTTTCTAAGCTACCTATCCTTTTTGTACCCTAACATATTTTAGCCTCATTCATTGTTTCAGGAACACTCAGAGTATTGGTGACCTCCCATAGATCATTTGGCTTCTCAATTATGTCTTTCTGTTACTTTAGGATTCAGAGTGATAGGCTAGAAGTCAAAGATTTTCTTTCACTACTTCATAATTTATGAAGCTATCACCTGCTTATAGTTCTTTTTTCTCCTACTGTTTAATGTTTACTTGTCTTTTTTTATTTGGGGTCATTTGTGAAAGATGTTTGCTTTTTTTTTGTTTATAATTCAGTTCAATAAACACTTACCAAATACTAAGTATGAGGCATCGATGGTATAAAATAAAAAACCAAATGACATTACATTCTGCTGGGGAGACATGAAACCCTTTGTCATGTTATACTACATAAAGTCACTGAGTCAGTAAGCATTAAGTGTCTACTGTGTGCCAAGTATTGTTTTCTAAATTGCTGGGAATACAAAAAAAGACCAAGAGCCTGTGAGCTAATGATCCCAAAGCCCAGTTTTTCCTTTTGTTAATATCTGGTGGTTAATGATAGAAATTAGCCTTTCTAGGTCTCAAATCTGTCATGGCACTAATTTAAGTTATAAAATGGTCATAGACCACAAATTATTAAAACTCCAACATTATACATTTGAAGAACTACGAGAGCTGGGAATATGAACAAATCATAAACTTGAATTCTCACCTCAAAACATTGTCAGCCATTTTTCAAGTCCAAAAAAGAGTTGTCGCAAATCACATGCACTTAAAAAGAAGTAAAATATAATTCCTTAAGTAAGGAGTCTATTTAACTTAGTTTCCATATTGAAACTAAGCGATCTCATTTTCCCTGGAAATCTCCAGTTCAAGTTAAAACCAGAAGGAAGAAAGGAAACTGTAAGCACCTAAGATGGGCCAGGCATCGTATGTACTTTACAAATATTATTTCATTTTATCTTCACAACAACCTTGGGAAGTAGGTGCTATTATTACCCCCATTTTATAGTGAAGGAAACTGAGGCATAGATGGGTTTAGTGACTTTCCGTAGTCCACAGCTACTAAGTGCCTGAGGCTGGATTCGAACATAGGTCTTCCTGGTTCTAAGCCCAGTATTCTATCACACTGTGCCAACTAGCTGCCCCAGAAAGTGAGGGACTAACAACAAAGGCTTTAGGCAACATATGAGTACGGTTGAGGGGAAAAAACAGGGAGAACAAAAACTGATCACTACAGGAAATCCCATTAAAGAAAAAAGGCCAGCCAAAGAGAGGAGACAAGTAATATTGTCCCCACTACCAGACCAGGCTGGTCTCAGTGAGAGGACAACCAGAGTGCTAATGGTGTCATTACATTATAATAATTAATGCCTAAAATGACAAACCTGAATGAGACAGAAGGCTAAACTATTCTTAGCACACTCTATTTATTGAGGGGGAAAGCATGTTGTAATAAGTTTTAGAAAGAGTTCTACCACTAATGGTTAAAATAAACAAATTTCAGCTGTAAAAGGAATTCATGTTTCAAGTAGGAGCTAAATGAAATAACCCCAGAGACTTTCCCAGCACGAGGCCTCTGTGCTTCTTTCTTCATGTTTCCATTATAGTTCAGTTGTAGCATGGTATTGGATGAGACGTGGTTCGTAGGCTTTTGAGCTGGAAAGAGAGCAGGGAGTTCAGTTCTCTTATTTTACAGATGAGGAAACTGTGCCTCATAGAAATGAAATGACTTGCCCTTGGTAACACAGGAAATAAGTAGCAGAGAAGGTTTTCATCTAGGCCCTGGAGTTCCAGATTCTGTACTGCAGATTGTTGAATCAGACTTTCTCTAATGTTCAATCCCAAGATTCTGTAATCCAGAAAAAACAGCCCTGGACTTAGAGACAAATACAAATAGAGGTTAAGTTTTACCTCTTTTTATTAGCTATGTGACCTTAAGCAAGTCACTTAACATCCGGATCTCCCTTTCTTCATTTGTAAAATGATGGATTTAGACCAGATGATTTCCAAGTAGACCATCCAGTACTAACATTCTCAAGGATTCATTGATGTATAAAATTCATTCTCTAGATTACTTCATTTTCTACTTATGTCATATAACAAATGTTTGTTGCCGTCCTTTCATTTAAGTGCTTACTGTATGCCAGACACTGTGCTAATAAGCCCTGGAGCTACAAATACAATAAAAATACATGTAGCGCCAGACATTCCGATGGTAAGGAGAGAAAGTACACCGTATGAAGTTTGAACTGGACTTAGGCCAGGTAAATGAAGTATGTCTGAATTTTACCCAACTTAGTATAGTATGTGCACGTTTTATTTGTATATTGTCACGTTATATATGACTTTGTTTAGCAGATAGTTTATACATTCATATTTAGTTTCCTGTCTGATTCCAAGTACAAATAAAGGGAAAAAGTAAAAGGGCAAAAAATAAAAGGGAAATGGAAAAATAGATATTTATTAAACACTATGTTCCAGGCACTGTGAGGAAGTCTTTAGGAGCACATTATAAAAACAGGTCATTATAAATTAAATTCATCAATTTCTTTAAAAGAGTTATAATTTTATCACGCCAAGTGTTCCCTTCACTAATAAAGATAGCAACCCCTTCAAGTCTTAGGACACTGGTTTCCAAACTTTAACAATACTTCCAACTCCCCCCCCATCATAAAACAAATCTTAAGCACGTAATAATTATATAACATATTTTAATAATAAAGCCCTTTGTAATTTTCTTATTTGTGACTTGTAAAAAGAATATTTTAATGTGATGAATAGACTTGACTTCATTTCAGAGTTTGTGGGAGAAAATGATATTATTGATATAATTGCTATTTATACTTCTTTTTCAACCACTTAACAAGATAATTTTTTTAATAACAGCAGAAAACTATTTCACAAGTAAGTTGTTCATAAACATTAAGATTTGTATCCCTATAATAATAACTAGCATTTATATGAAGTTTTCAAAGCATTTTACAAATAATATTTCATTTGATCCTCCCAACAATCCTGAGAGGAAGGTGCAATTATAATCCCCATTGTATGGTTGAGGAAACTGAAGTAAACAGAGGTTAAGGGACCCATCTAGGGTCACACAGCCAGTAAGTAAGTGTCTGAGGTAGGATTAGGATTCAAGTCTTCCTGACTCCAGGCCCACCACTCTATCCACCGGGCCGCTTAATTATGTCACATTTATGGAAAACATCTTTGCTTATATTAGTTTCAGCTGTTCCAGTGAATGTTTCTCTTGAAACCAGACAGATGGTTATTGATCAGAACTTTTAAAAATTCAGATAATTTTAATTTAATTGTAGAAAATTTCAAGTGGTTACCTGTAATTGTTCCTATTTCAGTTTTTTTTAGGTTGAAGAATTTTGGAGCATTATGTTATTATATTATATTATATTGCATGGGTAGTTAGGTGGCTCTCAGAGAGAGAGTGTGTGTAATTCCTGCATAGAATAATCCTCTTTTTGCAGTGAAAACAAAATTCAAATCAAAATCAACAAAAGCAAGACCTACAAGGTAAATTTTTCCCAAGTGGCCAGCAAATGCATTGATTGATTGCTAGTTGATTGGTTCAGATTCATCCTCATACACTTAATAGCTGTAACCCTGGCCAAGTCACTCAACTTTTGCTTGCCTCAGTCTCCTCATCTGTAAGACAGGGATAATAATAGAACCTGCTTCTCAGGATTGATGTGAGGGTAAAGCGAGATAATATTAGTAAAGTGCTTTGTAAACCTTAAAGCATTCTGTGAATGCTATCCTTTTTTGTGTGTTCATTTCCAAGTGCTACATTTTTATAGGAATATTGACAAACTGGAATGGGTCTAGAACAAGATTATATGCAAGATTTTGAAGCTCTGTCCGATGAGGAGTGGTTGGAGGAACTGGGGTTGTTTAGTCTGATGAGTAGAAAATTTCTAGGTTGATCATAGCTGAAATACCGTTATCAGTTATTCCACATTCATTTATTAAGTTCCTGCTATAATTCCAAACACTGTCACGTGGGGGCTATGGATTCAAAGAATGAAACAGTCCCTATTCCCAAGGAGCTTACATTCTAGTAGGTGAGACAAGTACATATAGAGTAAATGTAAAAAAGGATAACTAAAAAAAGTAAAATACAGGGTAATTTGGTAAGGAAGCTTCATTTAGAAAATGCTATTTTAACTACATCTTGAAAAAAGAGAACAATTATATGATGCAGAGATGAGGAGATAGTGCCTTTCAGACATAGAGGATGGCCAGTGCAAAGGCACAGAGAAAGGAAATGTATATGAAGAACAGAAAGAAGACCAGTTTGACTGGCACAGAATACGGGAAAAGAAATAATTCCCAGTGAGGCTGGAAAGATAGATACAAAGGACTTTGATTGCGTCATGGGATACCATGATGTAAGGAAATTTTTTTAACAGTACCATCAAAATACATAAGGGGATTATTTTTTATGACAGTGTCTTGTCACTGTAAATGTTGAAGCAGAGGCCATATAGACCTTTTTCCAAGAATGTTTTGGGGAGGGTGTCCCTGCTTTAGAATAGACTAGCTGAGTTCGAAGCTTCCTTCAAACATTGAGTCTATAATTATATATTAGTCTAAACATGTATTTGAGAAAACCAGAATAATTAAAAGAGATTATCAGACAAAAAAATCATTATTGCCAGAAAGTGCTTAGGTGGAAATATATTTTCCTTACATTTTTTAAACGTACACCACTAACAATAAATAATTGGCAAATGATACTGGAACAACTGCTATCTAGCAGATGTTTTCCATTTTAGTAATAGCTGATAATAGAATAAATGCAATTTGGGTTTTGAAAAAATAGCAACAAAGATGGACATCTTAAATTCTGTTCTTTCCTTTTGTCTGTCTTCCTGTTACCTACTAGAAGCTTCTCCATCTCCAAAACTTCTCTCATGGACAGAATTTTCTTTAATCTTATATCCCTGTGCCTTATTGGTCTTGGAACAGTAGCCACTTAATAAATATGCTAAAACTGCAGTTCTCCCTAAAGCACACATTTTGGGGAAAGTCTCTTGATTTTTGCATCAGAAAGGCAAATAACTTGTAGAAACAATGATAACTAGTCTCTACAGTTGCTACCTGGGGTATTTTTTGAATAGTCTTTAAGTAAAGTATTTCTAGCAATGCCTTCCAAGTTTGGGAAAACTCCCAGTTTGGTTATTTAAAGTGTGCAATAGCTTTTAGATTTCATAGCAGTTTAACTTTAATATGCTTTTTTGTGTGTGCCTAATAGTGCAGCTTCTTTTGAATCAAGTTAAGTATCATGAGTATTCACTAATTCATGCAGTTCATTTAATAAGCATTTATTAAGTAACAAATATGTGCCAGGCTCTCTATTAGGGACAATACAGAGACCAAAATTAGACTGTTACTGCCCTCAAGAAGCTAACATTCAATTAGAGGGAACCAACACATCTTTAGAAAATTAAATGCTATCTTTCTATATGGACATATATATATGTACATACACATACACATATCTCTGTGTGTGTACACACACGCAGAGTATTCCTGGAAGGAGGACACTAGCATTTGGAGTGATCAAAAATCAAATCGGAATCCTCTAGGAGGCTGCACTTGTAGGAAGGTTGCACTTTAAAGGAAGCTAGGGATTCTTCTTGAGTTAGAGAAAAGGAAGGAGGGCATTCCAGGCGTGGGAACAAACAGCCTGTGCAAAAGCATGGAGACAGAAGATGGAGTGTTGAGTATAAGAAACTAAATTTAGCAGGTCAGTTTGGCAGGAATCTAGAGTATATGGAGGAGAATAATGTTAATAAGGCTGGGACGTTACCTGAAACCACATTGTGAAGGGATAGGGAAAGAACTCCCACAGATCAGTGTCGAGAAAATCAAGGGATGTCAGTATCCAGAAGGAGGAAATCAGTCACTGTTGGAGGGGTTAGAAAGGATAAGGATTGAGAAAAGACTATTGCATTTATCAGTAAAGACATCATTTGTGACCTTTAAGGGAGCAGTTTCAGCTGAGAGGCATTGTCAGAAGCCAGGAAAGAGACTGAGAAGTTAGTGGGAGGAAAGTGGAAGAAAGGCATGCAGGCAGCTTTTTCTAGGCTGAGTAGAAGAGACATGGTTTGAGGGGATGGCCATGTACCAGTGAAGGATTTTTAAGGAGGAAGGAGATCTGGACATTTGTCAGTAGCAGGGAAAGAAGCAGTGGATAGAGACTGAAAGTTAGGGAGAGAAAAAAGATAGTTGAAGGCACAATCTGCCAAGGGAGACAGGAGGCCATGAGTTCTAGGATCTAATAAAGGGTTGGGTATTTGAAGGGGTAAGGCTCATCTCTCCCATCAAGACTGGAGCAAAGGAGAGAATAGAGGAAAACAGGGAGGTGACCTGAAGTGTGCATTCAGGAGGAGAGGTAGTAGCTCTTGACAGGTCAGTGAAGTATAAGGTGAAATTCTCAGCCAAGGAGGAGAGAAAAAGAGGTGTAATGACTAAAGTATAGAAGAGGTTTGAAACAGCTGCTATAGGGAGTGTGATAGAAGAATAAAAAGGATTTGTGTGCAACAGAAAAGGGGGCCAGGTGAGAATGGATAACATAAATTAGTGGTGGATCTAGGTGCATAGTTGTATGTTTTCTTCTGGCATTGTTCAACAGCACAGAAGCAGGAGCAAAGACAAATGATGTAAGTAATCCAGAATTGGGTTTTGGAAAGGGACTGAAAGGGGGGTGGGGACAAGCAATGATAGGAAAATGAGGTAAGGGATTCAAGGGTCTAGAGTAGGGTAAAGTTGAATTAATTAACCTATAGATCAAGATTTCAAAAGGAAAAAAGTGATGTGAGGGTGTAAGGGTGATGACTAGGGAAAACAAGTAGTGATGGAGTGACTGGAGATTAAGGTGAGGATGGAGACTGGGTTTGAGGAGACTGAAGAGGAAGAGCTAGAATTTCAGTAGGCTGTGGTCAGAGAGATGAGTGTCAGTTATGTTTGTAAAGGTGAAAGAAACACTTGTGAGTGACGATCAGAGGGTATGACCTTCCCTGTAGGTGTCTGAATTTGAGTGAAGATACAGATCACAAGAGTTGAGGAGATAAATGGACTAGGAAGCAAAGTTATTAGAGGGTACGTGAACCCAAAAAATGAAGTCCCCAAGGAGGACAGTGGGGAAAGACTGGGAGGTACTGAACTTGTTGAAAAATGAGGGAGTGGCATGAAAACCAATAGTTATCAACCGCTACCAGTGTCTTAACAGGGTGACGGTTCTAGAGGAAGCGAACCTCAAAGGAGGAGTGGCAAAAAGCATGCCTTCATCCTTGTGTTTCTGGGTTGTGAGGAGTAGGAAGGCTTGAAGTGAGAGAAGATAACATCTAGTCCTGGAGAGAATGATCAAGGATGGAGGGGGTTTAGGGAAGAATTATCTGCAGAGAGGTAATAATCATACTAGTGTGTACAAGATAAAGTTCTGTTAAGAGGTTTTAGATTAAAATTTGATGATTTAGCAGATTAAAACTGCTTTTCTGAAGGCTATGCTTGCATATTTTTGGTCATCAACTACTTTCCCCCATAACTGCCCACCCTATCTTCAGTTTCCCCCAAATCAGCCTTGTTTCTCTTCCTTTCATTCCATTTATCCCTTTTATATTAGCCTTGTTTGTTTTTACTTTTCATGAGCACTTTTCTTCGTTACATTTTTTTATATAATGTATTATAGTCACTCATGTGAGTCTTCTACCCATACACACACACACACACACACACACACACACACACACACACACACACACACACACACACACACTTAGGCTACACATAAGTGACCATGTTTTAGTGATCTTTGTACCTCTCTCGGCTCCTAGCCCAGTGTGCTATACTTAATAAATAATGTCATTAATAAATTTTGTCAAATTGTTGAACTGAATTTCTCCCATATTCTCTAATTTGAGATTGGCCTTGACTGCAGTCAGAAGCCCAGTGGCAGACAACCAAGGTTAACATCAGTTAAAAACTCTCTGAGCCAAATTCATTCTTAGTTACAGGTCACTTTATGACATTGCTTTTGTGCCATCGAACACACACTGCCAAGCATGCTTTTGAGCTAAAAGGAGACTAAATTCATTTGCAGAGGCTCAGACTAAGCAGAATTCTCAGGATGTGTCATTGCCATTTTTGAATTCACCTGTCTTTGCTGTATTCAGTGTCTGAACTCTCATGTAGCATAGGACCTAACAGTCACCCAGAGAAACACTGATGGGGTAAAAAGAAAGGAAAATGGGAGACCACCAAAGCTAAACGGTTCCCAGAAACTTACCTGGAAGTTCACTCCTGCATACTCAGCTACACTTTGAACCTCACAAAAGATGGGCCAGATTGGTCCTTTGTGCTGGATGCTGTACAAAGTTAGTTTAATTATCTCCTCTTCCCAGTGCAGATGAAAAGTAGAGCCTCTAAAGCTTCTCTCCCCTTATTGATCCTAGCTGCATACCTCTGCCTCCATACTCCTTGCTAATTCATAGAATTGTTGTTTCTAAGTTACAGATCATTTCCACTATCTTAAGTGATGTCATTTTTTTTCTCACTTCCTTTAATCCAGTATTTTAGTTTTATGTAAATCTGGATGTGTGTGGTAATATTACATTTCTGTGATGTCAGCACTGAAAGTAACATGCTAGATACCTGGCATTATTCCCATAATAAATGTAAATATCAAAAGGAATATCTCATCATTAAAACAGGGGTTCTTAACTTTTTTGTATGTCTTGGACCCCTTCTTAGAACAATAGTTTTAAATTAATAAAATATATAAGATTATAAAGAAAATCAATTATATTGGGTTATAGGTATCAAAAATTTATTTAAGTTTAGGGGCCCCAGGTTAAGAACCCCTGCATTAGAACAAAAAAATGTTTCTAACATGTAGTTGTATTGTGATTCTTTAAATGGAATATTTGTTAATCATTTAATTTGGACTTTTATGTATTGGATTGGTAATGAACTTGGAGAAGAGAAATGTCACCAACATGTTATTACATTTTGCCCAGAGGAGGCTTAAACTCTTAAAGAGGGAACAGAGATTTTCTAAGAATTGCAGCATGAGAAAATTATCAACATATTTGGAAATTCATATGGATGCTGCCAAACAAGCCAACTATGACACACTTTGCTGATCATTTTGTGTACTTCTGGGTTTTTATATTCCAGTCAGCCTATGTTCAGTAAGAAAAGCTTTAAAAGCTGAACTACTGCTAGGTAGAAACAAGATCCAACACAGCTCCTGCAGCAGACTCTAGTTACCTACACATGGTTGTCCTGACTTGGCAGAATTACCAGTGCTTTTAAGATTCATTTCTTCAAGGGAAATTCATATACCTTCTCTTTAAAATGTCCTAAGACATTATTTTCATCATTTTATCCCTTTCCTAAAGAGTTTTAATGCCTGCCACATCAAGTATGAAGTTCTCTAACATTTTCCAGACCCTACATAGCAGGGGTAGGGAACTTGCGACCAGAAGGCCACATGTGGCCTTCTAGATACCTAGGTGCAACCTTTTGATTGAGTCCAAGTTTTACAAAACAAATCCTTTTATTAAGGGGATTTTTTTCTTTGAAGTTTGGATTTAGTCAAAGGGTCACGTTTGAAAACCCAGGGAACCACATGTGGCGTTAAGGCCACAGGGTTGTGTCCCCTTCCCACCCACCCCGCAACTCCCCCCTCTGCTTCATAGTCTTGCTTTATCTGATCTATCCAAAAGTATTTCATATTGCTGTGTTTTGGAATTTTTCTTCTATCTATCAATCTGTAGAAAGACTCAGGGGAAGATGATAGCTGTCCCTAGTATTTAAAGAGGTATCATGTAGGAGAGCAAATAGGCTTGTTCTGTTTGTCATCTAAGGATAGAACTAAGAACAGTGGGCAGACATTGCAAAGATGGAAACCTAGGAGGACCCTTTAGGTCCTCTTCTATCTATTCCTCTCTATCCATTCAAATCCTAAAAATCTTACAAGACCTACTTCAAGCTCATTATAGAGTATCAGAGTTGGAAGGAACCACAAAGACCATCTAGTCCAGTCCAAACTTCTATTATACACCCAACAAGTCTTCACCCAGCTTGTACTTGAAGATATCTAATGAGAGGACTATAACTTTGACCCATTTCTCTTAGTTCTTCCCTCTAGGGCCACACAAAATAACTCTAATCCCTTTCTACTTGACAGGTCCTTCAAATATTTGAAAATAGCTATAATTTCTTCCTTAAGTATTCTCTGTACTTTGTTGTTTCATCATGTCCAACTCTCCATGACCCCATTTGGGATTTTCTTGGCAGAGATACTGGAGTGGTTTGGCCATTTTCTTCTCCAGCTCATTTTACAAATGAGGAAACTGAGGCAAACAGATTAAGTGACTTGCCCAGGGTCACACAGCTAGTAAATGTTTGAGGCTAAATTTGCACTCACGTCTTCCTGATTCCTGGCCTGGCCCTCTATTCACTATGCCACCTAGCTGTAGTCTCTGTTCTAGTAACATCTAAATTCTTTTAATGGAGCCATAAAGAGCATCATCTTAAGGTCCTTCATACTCCTGGTTATGTTCCTTTCATAATGTCCTTTCTCAAATATGGCACCCAGAACTGAACACAGTCTTTCAAATATGGACTCAGCATCTTGGAGTACAGTGGAACTGTCTTTTATACTGTGTATATTGCCTCAGAAAATCACAGAATCCTGGAATTTGAGAGTTGGAAGGGACCTCAGTAGCTATTTAGGCTAAGCCATACACAAAGAAATCCCCGTCATAACATACCAGACAAATAATACATGAAAAGGATTGATCATTGTGCCTAGCACATAGTAGGCAATTATTAAATGCTTATTTTTTTCCTCTTTCTCCCCTCTGCAGCTAGGGGGCTAGGCCTGGAGGCAGGAAGCCCCATGTTCAAATGTGACTTAACACACTTATTAGCTATGTGACCATGGACAAGTCACCTCTTATCTGCCTTAGTTTTCTCAACTATAAAATTAGGATCATTATAGCACACACTTCACAGGATTGTTGAAAAGATCAAATGAGTTAATATCTGTGAAAGCACTCAACACAGTGCCCAGCTTGTAGTAGGTGATTAATAAAAGCTTGTTCTCTTCCCTTCCCCCACTTCACCTCCGAGGAAGAGGAATCCACATCCTCTCTAAGGCAGCCCATCTGCTTTTGAAAAGCTTTGAGTTTTTAGGGAATTTTTCCTAACAATGGTCCTAGATTTCTAGCTTTGCTACGTCTGCCAATTGTTCTTAGTTCTGCCCTCAGAGGACAGACTGAGCCCAATTGCTCCACTACATGCTACCCCTTTAAATACTAGGAACAGCTGTCATCTTCTCCCTAGTCGTCTTTTCTGCAGACAAAGCATTCCCAGCTCCTTTGGTCAGTCCTCATGTGACATAAGCTCAAGGCCCTTTTTAAACCATAGTACCCAGAACTGAACATGGTGCACCTAAAGAAGTCTGACAAGGGCAGAACACAATGACACTATCACTTCTCTGTTCCTAGAATGTGTCCCCTTCAGAACACACCCAGGATTGTTTTAGGGTTTTTGGCTGCCACATTGTGCTGTCAGCTCGCACTGAGCCTTGCAGTTTGCAGTCCACTTAAACTCGCCGATCTTTTTCAGAACCATTTTCTTCCTCCTTCATACCTTCTCCTTTTCCTAGCTTTCCTATTACTGTCAAGGGTGGCAGCTAGGTTGCCCAATGGATAGAGCACTGGGCCTGAAGTCAGGAAGACTAAGTTCAAATCTGGCCCCAGACTCACACTAGCTGTGACCCTGGGTTCATCACTTAATCCTGTTTGCCTCAGTTTTCTTATCTGTAAAATGAGCTGGAGAAGAAAATGACAAACTATTGCAGTATCTTTGCCCAAAAAAACCCCAAATGGGCTCACAGAGAGTCGGAAATGAGTGAAATGACTGAACAACAATTGTCCAGGGCAGTACCATCTTCCCACTCAGCCAGGTTGGCTACCTAGGTATCATCTTCAATTCCTGACTCTCATCTTCCCACTCCCATTCTTCTGCCAAATCCCATCAATTCTGCCTTCATAATGTCCATTCTGTATGCCCCCTTCTGTCGTCTGACACCACCTCCACTCTGAATATAAGTATATGTCATCTCATGCCAGGACTGTTTTTTGTATTGTCAATTTTATTTTATTTTTGGCAGAGTTTTGAGGACTTTTTTTATTGAGATATTTTGTCTTTACTAACCAGTAGCACTAAGTACTGGGCAGCTAGGGGGTGCAGTGGATGAAGTACTGGGCCTAGAGTCAGGAAGACGAGTCTTCCTGAGTTCAAATCTGCTTCAAACACTAGCTGTATGACCCTGGGCAAGTCACTTAACCCTGTTTGCCTCAGTTTCCTCATCTGTAAAATGAGCTAGAGAAGGAAATGGCAAACCACTCTAATGTCTCTGCCAAGAAAACCCCAAATGGGGTCACAGAGAGTCAGACATGACTAAAACAACTGAACAACAAAAGTCCTTAAGTACAACCTAAACCCATCAAAATACATTACCAGAATACAGTTGAGTAACTCTACTTAATAGCATGATGATGACTAAAAATAGATGTCATTTTCCCCTAATGTGATTTATCATTTATCCATAGAAAAGTTTACCTAGGTTTTAGTAAGACATATGTTAAAGGCTCTCCTACTCTTCTGGAAAATATGGATAGATATGAGCTACATGAGAATACAGTTAGGTGGATTTGAAACCAATTTTACTTTTATTGTTTCCAAGGCAATGCTAATGTGCTCTAATTCATTCAGAACCAGAGACTCTTACTATAAATATAGCTAGTATGAGAGTTGAGAGTGGTGGTGTTCTAGAATATAAAATTACAGCTTTCAGCACAAAAGACTGGTTCTGCTAGAAAGGACATTGATGTTGGAATTATGGAACCTGGGTTTGGATCAAACCCTTCTAGGTAGGTGGCCTTCAGCAAAATTATCCCACTTTTTTCAACCTCATTTTCTTTGTGAAATGGAGAAAAGTAATACTTATACTACCTGTCTTACCACATTGTTATAAAGAGAGTGCTTTGTCCACCTTAAATAAAGTAATATAGAAATTAGAAGTGTGGTTATTATTAATGTCCATCTGTTCGAATTTGAATTAATCAGTCTTTTTCTATGATGTTTCTTTCTAGATTATGGAGACACTCTTCAAGGATACAACAGAGGCTGTTCTCTCAAATTGTCCAGAGGATGTTGAACTTTTGCATAAATTTGTAGCTCCTGGTCAAAAGGTAATCGGTATTTAATATTTAAATATTATTTGGAAAAATGTAAAACTTAGTTCCTACTAAACAACTTTACATTAATAGAAATAATATTTTTCTTTTTCATTAACAAGGACAAGCTCGAACAAATGCTGAAAAATAAGTTTTTAACGTAAGTAAAAATATTTTAAATTTATTATCTAAATGACTTAATAGTTTAAGAGATCTGCTCAGTTGTGTACACTCTTTCCGCCAGTGGAGATAGCAGCTCTTTTATGCCGTGGTTGATGATTTATGAGTTGGTGTATCCAAAGATATTTATTACCTAATGAACTTGGCCATCCTGGTCCCTGGATAAAATATTCTGATACCAAGCTATTACTCTCAGAGCCTTTCCAATTTGGTAAGACTTGCCAGAGCTTTCACTTTTGTTAATAGCCGTTAAGAACCTTTGACTTACCTGAACATTAGTTAATTTTTATCAATTTGATATTAATAGCAAGTTACCTAATATACTCAGTTATTTTTAATCTTTATTTTTCTTTTCTGTCTAAAGAAATTTGTATTAATATATTTAGTTTTACCTCACCTATATTCTCAATATAGCCCTTCCTCTTCTCCCTTCCAGAGAACCATCCCTTATAACAAAAAAATAAAAAAGAGGAAAAAGAGTTCAGAAAAACTAACCACATCAAACAAGTCTGACATTATTTGCAGTGTTTCATACATATAATTTTCCATCTCTGAAAGGAAAAAAGGGATATGCTTTTTCTTTGACGTCAAACTTGGTCATTATAATTTCAGCACAGTTTCAGTTGTTTTGAGCCATGCTTTTCATTTCTAAGGTTGTCATTGTTTTCCTGTTTCACATCTTGTTTAGCCATTCTCCAATCAATGGAATCCAGTTATTGTTCAAATTAAAAGCACAATTTGAGCTAATAAACACTTTATTTTGGTCAAAATTTGGCTTGATTAAGAAAATTTTAATTGACAAATAAAATGTCTGTACCCTTGTAGTACACGTAGCAAATTTATCTCAAATTAGTGTACCTTGATCTAAATTTCTCTCTTTATCCTTATTTTCTTTTTTTTAATCCTTACTTTTCTTTACCCTACCCCAGAAATTCATAGTAAAATTCATTTCCTTTCTCCGATTGACAGATACATTTTTGTACCCCAAAATGGTTCTGTTCTTTATTCATTATTTACCATTGCTGTCTCATCTTAATGATCATCTAGATTAGGGATGGGGAACCTATGGCCTCGAGGCCATATATGGCCCTCTAGGTCCTCAAGTATGACCCTTTGACTGAATCCAAACTTCACAGAACAAATACACTTAATAAAAGGATTTGTTCCATAAAACTTGGATTCAGTCAAAAAGACTGTACTGGAGGACCTAGAAGGCCACATGTGGCCTCAAGGCCACAGAGATGTAGTACTGAACTAGACATATATAAATACAATTTCAAAACTCTTTTAAAAAATAAAAAAAAAATTTACAAAAATAATTGGAGATATAGTGCTTAGTGGTTCTACTAGGCCAATAGAATTTAAAATTATAATACTTCCTAAATTAATCTTCAGCTTTAGTGCTGTAGATTAAATCAGACTACCAAGGGAACCAAGCCACCAAGTGAACACTTTGTAGAGCTAAAAATAATAATAACAAAATCCATGTGAAGGAACATAAGGTCTGGAAGAGTATCAAGGAAAATAATGACAAAAAGTAGGAAGGGGGCAATAGCACTTCCAGACTTCAGTGACACTATAAATCAGTAGTTATTACAACTATTTGATATTGGTTAGAAAGCAGAAAAGTAGATCAGCAGAAAAGGAAAAATCAGAAACAACTGAACTCAGTATTTCAATGTTTAATAAAACCAAGAATAGAAATTACTTGGGGAAGAGCTCCCCAGCTGAAAAGAATTGCTTGGAAACCAGGCAGACAGAAATTAGGTTTAGATCAACACATCATACCCTTTTCTCAAAATATATATATATGATCTGAATATAAAGATCACATATGAAATAAAACAAGTAGAGACAGAGGGATGTTGCAGTAGGAATTTAGATATAGCTTAGGAGGTTTTATTAAATTGCTTCTATGTCTTCTCCAACACTGAGAATCTACTTAATAGCAATTTATGACCAATCAATCCATGACAGAAAAACTAAAAATGGGCCTTTTATGTAAGATGGAATAGTTAATAAATGATAGGTACATCTTCTTGGCTTTTCTCAGCTTCCATTCTTTTTCCCCAGAATTTCCTATACAGAAGCCATAGATATTTTAAAGAAGGCATCCCAGAATTTCACCTTCACCCCCGAGGTGAGTAATTATGTCCATGCTAATGAAAAGCTAATCCTACTCAGTCTTCCCAAGGCTATTACTTCATCATTTCCCACCTGGCTGTTCTTCTGGATGTCATAATTTTCTACAGGAACTCATCATCCTACAAGATGACATCAGTTCCAAAACTAACACCTCCCCTGCCCCTGGGCCCATCTCTGCCTCTTACTGGAGTGGATGGACATCAGAGTGCCCTTCCCAGGAGGGCCCAGCCCCCAGCTTGTCATTGCCCACTCCATCCCAACCCCATTTTCAGCTCCTTGAATGTATTGTTGGAAGGTCCGCAAGGGCAGGGCCTGCTTTTGCCTTTCTTTGTATCCTTAGCACATAGTAAGTACCTAGTGATTGCTTGTTGACTGATTAGTCTTTTGTCAAATGACAAGCCAATCCAATGAACATTTATCAAGTGCCTACTGTGTGCCCGGCACTGTGCTAAGCTCTAGGGGTACAATTAATAAAAAGATACTCCCTGCCCTCAAAGAGTTTAAAGTAATTTCTCTTAGTGACTTTTTTTAAAAAGTATATTTGCTTTCACTGATAGCCACAACTTGCTTTTAAGATGGAAAAATAAAGCAATGAAGTAGTAGGATTAAAGGAATAATTGTGAATAAAGTGAATAAAAAGTTATGAAAGGATTTGTCAAGTTTAAAAGTATGAAAGCACTAAAGGAAGGGGAATCAAGAAGTGAATAGGACCACCAGAGTAATCAGATATAAAATTAAAGGCATAAGTTTTATATCAAGAAAATCTTTCTAATTATTAGGCAAGATCCTCCAAAGAGGAATAGAAGTATGACCTGGCATGTAATCACTAAAATGGACTGGCAACCATTTTAGAAAATTCATTCTTAAACACACTCATCCTAGCATTGTAGTTTCTTTTCAGACTTCTTATGTGTTTAGAAAGGTACATAGTGCCCTTTTGTTAAGGAACCCCCTCCTTTTTTACTGTGACTTTTTTTTTTCTCATTCATTACAGTGGGGTGTTGATCTGCAAACTGAACATGAAAAGTACTTGGTGGAGTACTGTGGCAATATTCCGGTATTTGTTATTAACTATCCTTTTGATCTCAAACCTTTCTACATGCGGGATAATGAAGATGAACCTCAGCATACGGTAAGATGGGACATAGTATGAGATAAGACAAACTTTCACATGCCTTTCACCCAGGATCTGACTAGAAACATAGGATGTCAGTCCAGGAAGAAACCCTAGAACATAGAATGTCAGAATTGGGAAGGACCTTAGAGATAATTAATTCATCCTTCGTTTTGTAAATGAGGAAGTTGTGGTTCACTAGGTTCTTATCTTTGAATTACTCTCTAGCCTATGGAAAACAAATCAACTAAATATTTTAGCTACCCCTTATTTAAGATCCATGAATAAAATTTCTCCCAAACATAATGAGAAAGTAAACTTTCAACTCATGTTGATGATTATTTTTTTCAGGTGTAGGTTGTACTAGACTAGTGGTGTTCAGATAAAATGTATTCCTGCTAGCAGCATATTGACTTAGAAAATCACAGCACAAATTATCTATGTTTGATTATACTTTCATTTATTTTGTTATACATTCCCCAATTATATTTTAGTCTGACTTAGGCTACATTCATGAGTTTTGCAGGCCGTGAGTTTTGACATCTCTTATCTAGATCAAAGGTTAGCAAACTACTTAACACTGTTGAACCAAATCTTGTCCAACACCTGTTTTTATAAATACAATTATATAAAAATGCAAAAAACCATTCTTAGTTTGTGATCTGGCCCTTGGGTCATAGTTTGCCAAACCCTAGTCCAGAAAGCCTTTCCAATTCTGAAATTAAAAAATAATGTGAGGATGATATATATATTATATTATTAGATATAATATATAGTGTATATTATTACATATACACTATATATTATATATACATACACATACATATGTATGTATAAAACAAAGGCATATCCTTGCCTCAGCTCTTCTACACAAGGGGTCATGATAAAAGAGGGCTAGTGGGCATTTTGCATACAAGGTAGGTTATATTAGTAAGATGGAAGGAAAGAGAACTAGGGCAGAGGTATGTAGCTCTGTATTCTATTGTAATTGTGGGTAGAAGGGAACCAATATTCTGGCCTACCAAGTTCTAGTTAAAAGATGTAGGCTGACTAGAAAGAAGGATGGACAGTGAAGAACTGGGATGGAGGTGAGGGAAATAAAGGGAATAGAGATTGGGTAAGATGGAGGTACTGGGTGGCTGCAGGGGAGATAAGATGAAGAGCTACATAATTGGAACAAACAACTCAAATGAGGTTAGTTTGGGACATTCAATGGAAGAGGTTTCTGAGGAGCAATGGAAGAAAGAATGAGGGGCCATAGATCCTGGCTTTTCTGTCTTTCTGCTTCATTGTTCTCTTCCCTCTCTTTTCTACCATTTCACTGTCTTTTCTTTCTCTCCAGTCTTACTCTCTCTTTTTGGTCCATTCTTTCCCCTTTTCTTTTTTTTTCCACTTTGCGTGGGTATCTTTGTTTGCTCCAATTGACTGTCCACAATATGGAAATGCAGTGTGTGTATGCATATATGTATACGTTCATATAAAAATATCTTGCTTGTTATTAATTTTAAAAATGCCAGGTCTGAATGCATATGCAAATCTGTATTTGTCTTTATTCAATAAAAGTAATTAGGATCACACAGTTTAGAGTTGAAAAGAACCTTAGTGATAGCCTGTCTGTTCCACGTCCTTTTTTGTTTTGTTTTTTTTTTACTGATGTGGACACGTGAAGCTTAGGGAAGTTAAATGAGTTTTCCAAACTTATGCAATAAGTAGCAAAGACAGTTTCTGAATTCAGGTCTTCTTGACTGTAAGGTCAGTGTTTGCCAGTGTTTGAACTCAGGTCTTTTGACTATGCCCAGTGTTCTTTCTACATCCAGTTATAATTTGTTTTCTTTCTACATCCAGTTATAATTTGTTTTTTACTAACGTAAATAATGATAAATTATTTTTCTGTTTATCAAGAGCCATTAATCAGTCAATCTCCCTCCCAATACACACATATTCTCTCTCTCTCTCTCATTCACTATTTCTGTCTCTGCTTTTCTCAGATATAGGTGATCTTTCTGTTTATATATAGCCTACTGTTCTTAACTTGTAATAATGGAACATGGATAAATGAAAACTATAGTAATTCCACTTTCATTTTCACTTTTAGTTTTCCTTCCTCTTCTCCCACCCCACCCCATTATCATTCATGAAATCTTATTCAGAACTAATGAACAACAAAATAGATTCGTTTTACCTTTTTTGTATAACTTCACTGTAGTAAATTTGTTGATGAATAGTGAAGTATAACCAGATATTGGCAACTGGAAGGAGTCCTTATTGAGCACTGGTAAAATCCTAAATAATCGAGATTTGACTTCATGTCATACACTGGTTCAGAGAGCTTTAATAAGCCATAATAATAATAACAGCAGCCGATATTTATATAGCATTTAACTATGTTGGGAACTGTACTAAATGTTCACAAATTATCTCATTTGATCCTCGCAAGATGATATTATTATCACCCCCATTTACAGGGAAGGAAACTTAGGCATATAGAGGTTAATTGACTTACCTACAGTCACAAAGCTAGTAAGAGTCTGAACCTGGATTTGAACTCAGGTCTTCCTGACTCTAGATCTGGAGCTCTATCCACTGAACCACCTAGCTAAAAAAGTATCCTTGTGATTTCTGATCCTGTTTCTTTTCTTTTGCACAGCACCTTGTAACTCTCTTAGTTGGATACGTTTCCCTCTTCTTTTTGTCAAGCCAGACCCTTTATTTCCTTCAAGTCCTGTACTTAAGCTCTACCTTTCCTTGAGGTAGAGCCCAAAATGGTCTTTGTTTCTCTCTGAATTCTACAGCTTTCAGAATCTATATCAAACTTTATGGAAACTCTATCAAACTTTATAGAATTTGCTTACATATACTCTCAGATATACGCCAAGGTTTCATGTGTGTATGTGTGTGTGTGTTATATAACAGCATGTTAATTCTTGCCCACCAGGGACAAGGACCTAGGGCTCACATTGGAAAATATTGACAGCTTACATTGATCTGCTTAAGGTATAGCAAAGAGTTTAAAGTCAGAGAAATAATGCAATGAAAACAATTAGAAGATAAGTTTTATTAGTTAAACAAAATACACACACACACATACATATACATAAATATCTATAGATAGATAGATATCGATCAATTGATCGATCAATCAGTCGATCTAGTCTCCCTTAACCAAGCTTTGAGCTTTTTCAAGGCAGGGACTGTATTTTCTTTTATATTTTGGACAATACATAGCAAAGTTCTGAGTATGAAAAATTCGGATCCTTTTAAAATACTTGATAAAGGAAAGAAATTGTCTAGAAGAGACTAAAAAGGGAATTTTTGCATGATTAAATTTAATAAAATGTTTACATATAAATGGAGTCATAGTATATCATGACCCCCTATAACATTCAGTTCATTAGAAGTCTTGAGTAACAATAATGAGAAAAAGTACCTTTTATAAATACAAGAAGACCACTTAGAATCCACTGAGAAGCTAGACTCATGGCATGAACCCCAGAGTCATGAGTGAGATTTCAGTGTACTTATACTAGTTCAGTTCATGTGGCTCTTTTAGTACATAGTATCTCAGAGTTTGAATCATACAAATCAAATTTATTTAAACCAGTTACATTAGTCCCCAACTATAGTCTCACTCCACTGGCTGCCAAGGTTTATTGAATTCTGTAGTTCCTTAAGTCCCACTTCTGTAAAGTGCATGGTTGAAAGCTACTGAATCCTCTGCCTCTTTCAGGACTGAATGAGTAGGCTTAGGGCCAAGTGGCTAAATTGTGTGTTGTTTCCATTTGCGTAACTATGTTTGACAAGTTCACGGGCAAGGTTGAAGGAGTTTCTGTAATGGGTGTGGTTCAGTGTAAAAAAAATTTGAGACAGGTGCATTTCACAGGTGGCCTCCCTAGGGAAGGGAAAGGGAAACATCCTGGAAAATATCCAATCTGTCTTATTCTGAATAATCTTTTTTTTTATTATTTTTTAAAATTTTAATTAACTTTTGTTTATTTTTAGTTTACATCATTTGTTTCCACAAGATTTTGAGTTACAAATTTTCTCCCCATCTTTCCCTTACCCACCACCCCACAAAGAGAGATCCCACTGTATAGCCTCTCCCCCAATCTGTTCTCTCCTATGTCCTCCCCCATCACCCCTCTGACTTTCTGGTAGGGCAAGATGGATCTCCCTATCCCAGTGCCTGTATTTCTTAATTCCCAGTTGCATGTAATTAATAATATATATATATATATTTTTTGCATTTGTTTATAGAACTTTAAATTCTAGATTCTTTCCCTTCCTCCCTCACCACCCACCCTCACTGGAAAGACTAGCAGTTCAATCCAGGCTGTACACGTGTAGTTAGGCAGAACATCTCCACAATGGACATATTGTGAAAAACTGACTGTATTTCCCTCCTTCCTATCCCTCCCCCAATTCTATTTTCTACTTTGTCCCTGTCCCTTTACAGAAGTGTGTGCTTCTAACAACCCTCCACCCCCACCCTGCCCTCCCCTCCATCATCCCTCCTCTCATCCCCATCCCCCCTACTCTCCTGTAGGGCGAGATACCCAATTTAGAGTGTATGTCATTCCTTCCCTAAGCCAAATTCAATGAGAGTAAGATTGACCCATTCCCTTTTGCCTTCCTGTTCTTCCCCTCCATTGTCACCGTTACCCTTGCCTCTTCTACATGAGATGATTAACCCCATTCTGTCTTTCCCTGTCTCCTCTCATTCTATT
>CM053588.1:102670895-102698700 GCA_028646515.1 Pseudochirops corinnae
GTAGGGCGAGATACCCAATTTAGAGTGTATGTCATTCCTTCCCTAAGCCAAATTCAATGAGAGTAAGATTGACCCATTCCCTTTTGCCTTCCTGTTCTTCCCCTCCATTGTCACCGTTACCCTTGCCTCTTCTACATGAGATGATTAACCCCATTCTGTCTTTCCCTGTCTCCTCTCATTCTATTCCTCTCCCACATCTCAATTTTAACTTTTAAAATATCATCCCTTCCTATTAAATTGATTCTGTGCCCTCTGGTATGTACACATATATACACACACTCAGATATGTATTCATATGCATATATATATAGACATATATCCCTTCACCTATCCTCATACTGAGAAAAGTTTCATAAGTTACAATTATCGTTTTTCTGTTGGCATGTAAATAGTTCAACTTCGATAAGTGCCTTATGATTTCTTTTCCCTGTTTACCTTCTCATGCTTCTTGTATTTGAATGTCAGATTTTCTATTCAGTTCTGGTTTTTTCAGCAAGAATGCTTTAAAGTCCTCTACCTCATTGAATGACCATATTTTCCCCTGAAACACTATACTCAATTTTGCTGGGTAGGTGATTCTTGGTTTTAATCCTAGCTCCCTGATCTCTGGAATATCATATTCCAGGCCCTTCAATCCCTTGATGTAGAAACTGCTAGATCCTGGGTTACCCTGATTGTGTTTCCACAGTATTCAAATTGTTTCTTCTTATTCTGAATAATCTTCACTCACTGAATATGTAATTACAAATTTTAAATATATGTATATTATAGCATCTGACCCTGTTTTTATGGTCATAGTGGTGTCTCCAGTCTGTCTTATTCTGAATAATCTTCACTCACTGAATATGTGATTACAAATTTTAAAAATATATATTTTTATATATCTGACCTGCTTTTATAGTCATATTGTTGTCTCTTAAGGATAACATCCTTCTCTATATCCTAAGGCTCTGCTCAGTTGTATATGGCACAAGAGTAACATGAGAAATACCAAATACAACATGAATGGCTCTTGAATCCCACTATAGAAAAAGATCATTCTTGCTTTTCTCGTTTTCATTATCACATATTGCTTCCCGTCTAGTTTTTCCATTGCTCATGCCATCCACTATGCCTAAAATGGATTCCCTATATCAACCCCCAACTTCCTTTTGAAGTTTCTTCCTTCAGTTCCCAATTCAGGTACCACTTACTCCATAAAATCTATAATTCACTCATCTCCATGCTAAGATGAAAGTAGTCTTTAACATAAAATTTCCCAGCCTTTTGACTTGACCTTTCTTTGTGCTTAGCACATTTTTTCTTTTATCACAGTTCATTTTTATATCTGTATCTACACACACATACACGCACGCATACACACACTTCACATCACATCACATTAGCTTCAGAGCTTCCTGAGGAGTAGAATCTGTGTTGTATCTATGTTTACATTGCCAGCACGAAGCATAAGGCCTTGCATGCAGTAGGTATGTAGTTGAGTTGAATATTTCAGTCAGATGAATTTAAGCTAAATGTATAAAATATCATTTTCCTCCAGACTTACTCTGGGAGGTTGTGATACATAAGACATTCATTTACAACCATGTGTGATTAAGTGGTTCTCTTGGGCCTGGTATGGACTTCTGTTATCTGTTGTCATGACAACCCTAGAAATCAGAACAGCAGGAAAAGGGTCAGGAAAGCTTTGAGAACGTAGAAAACGGTCAGTAAGTATTGATTTATTGATTAGCATATCAGCCAGATAATGGACTTTTGACCCTGGTAACTAGATGAGTTACCTTGGGAATGGTTGCTATCCCATTCGTTGCCATTATATCAGAGCTAAAAGCAATAATAGCTTCAGATAATTAGGAATAATCATGGAGGCAGAGAAATCACCATTTTTCCTTCTCTTAGGAGCAGTAGCCATCTAGGAAATTAATGTCAGCAATGAGGGCGAGCAACTTTGTCCTTCTAGGCTTTGCCAAATAAGATGTATCAATTCAGTTTCACAAAATCTGGGGGGATATGCTAGGAGCAGAAAGAAGTAACACCTTGGTATTATTAACTGCTTAGGTCTCACTGCCAAACTATTTCCTCTGGCCTCTATCTCTTCCTTATCTCCATACTTGAATAAGGCAGTTGAGTCAGAAGTAGGCATAAAAACCTCTTAAGTCTCTTGATGGAGTATGCAGTGTTGAGTGAGCTAATTCAGTGTGTAGTATTGAGAAAGAAGGAAAACAAGGAGATGGTGAGAAGAGGCAGGAAATAAAGAAGAAAGAGATTTCTTTGTGGTTAAAAATAGGAGGAATGAACCCTAGCTTTGAAATTTGTTTGCTGATTCCCAGCCCTACTCTTTACTACTTATGTGACCTTGGGAAAGTAATTTGCATTCATTGTCCCTGTTTTCTTATCTATATAATCATGTGATAATATAATTTAAAAATATGTAGACGATGAGGAAGCTGGAGGCCAGCAGAGCAAGTGTTTTGCCCAAAGTCACACAGAAAATGCAAGAACTAGGATTAGAATCCAGCTTCTCTGACTCCTAGATCCAGTGTTCTTTCCACCATACCACATCAGGTCCCTAATGTTTCTTCTGGCTTAAAATTTTGTGATCTACTGAAATTGGGAGAATATAGGGAAAATACTTTGAAAGAGGGAATTAGGAGGATCTTAGTCATTTACTCTTTGAATAATTACTATGTGCTTAGCACAGGAACTAAGGATATCCAAAAGAAACAGCCCCTGCCCCCAAGACTTTTACAGTCTCATCAGGGAAGCGAGACATGCATAGATTCAACAGAAAACTTTATTGGTATAGAAATTGATACAATGCCTGACACATAATTGGTTTACATTAATAAATGCTTATTGAATGAAAGGATTTCCTATAAGAATTTTAGACTAGAGAAAAATCACTATGGGCCTTAGTAGTTGGGGAGGGTGTCATGGAAGAAATGGAATAGGAACTGGAGATTGAAATCTAGGTGAAATTTAGATTGGGATGAAGAAATTAGGGGAGGTAGGGGAAAAGAAAGTATTTTAGGTAACATTACTTACAAAGATGAGAATGAAAATAGCAAGTTCAGTGGCTAATACAAAAAGTAGGTAAAATCAAGTGCTGCATATTCTTAAGACAGGTAGTTGGAGAAAAGGTTGAATAGGTAAAATATAGCCAGTTTACAGGGTGTCTTATATGCAGGATGAGCTCATCAACTACCATGGGCAGCCAGCTGCCTGTTAGACAGGTCCAACTGGATATTCCAAGGCATCTCAAACTCAGCAGATCCAAAACTGAACTATTAGTCTTCCTGAAAATTCATTCTTCCTCCAAACTTTCCTTTTTCTGTCAAGAGCACCACCCTTCTACAAGTCACTCAGTTTTACAACCCTGGAATAATCCTCAACTTCTCATTCCCCCTCATCCCACATAACCAGTCAGTTGTCATGTATTGTTGATTCTCCCTCCGCAACATATCTGACATCCATCCCTTTATCTTTACTCCAGAGAAACCATCCTAGTTCAGAACTTATCACCTAGATTATTTCAGTAACCTCCCAATTAATTGGTCTCTTTTACCCAACTCTCTTGCTCTTCCAATCCATCCTCCACATAAATGTCAAAGAAATTTTCTTAAAGTATTTATGATGGTTTTACTCCCTGACTCATTAAATTCCAGTGATTCTCTGTAGCCTCTGGGATCAAATGCAAACTCCTTTTTGTCATTTAAAACCCTCTACAACCTGAGTCCAGCCTCTTTTCTCACCTTTAACATAATTATTACCTGTCAGGTACTCTTTAGTCTGTACAATCCGGTTTTCTTTTCGTCATATACAATTTTCCACCTTTCTGCATATCTTTGCACAAATTCACCTCTGGCCTGGAATATAGTCCCTCCTTTTCTCTGCCACTTGTAATTTCTGGTTTCCTTCAGAACACAGTTCAGGGGTTCTTTTTTCCTGATCCTTCTAACTTCAAATGCTTCCTCTCAAATTGTATCTTATTTATTTTGTATAAACTTCTATATATGCTCACAGGCCTCCCAAATAGAATGTAGTCAACTTGAGGACAAGGGCTGTTTGATTATTGTCTTTGTATTACCTTCACTGGCACAGTAGCTGATGTGGGCTCTTATAAATGCTTATTGATTGATTGAGGAGTTCATTCTAAACCTTATTCTTTTCATATGTAAAATGAGAGATTAAGACTTAGACAGAGATCACTGTTTTCCATTCTAGTTTTAAGACTGGTATGATGTGATGTGGTAGAAAATAGGGAGCTTTGGGGTGGCTAGGTGGTGCAGTGAGTGGAGCACTGGCCCTGGAGTCAGGAGGACCTGAGTTCAGATGCGGCTTCAGACACTTAACACAAAAACTAGCCATGTGACCTTGGGCAAGTCACTTAACCCCAATTGCCCTACCTTCAAAAAAAAAAAGAAAATAAGGAGTCTGTTCTTTTTTTGACTGAAGAAAAGAAAAAAAGGAAGAAGTATGACACACATGAAGGTGATCATTTAATGTGGATTCATCTGGAATGTGAGCCAGATTTGAGAGTAAGGTAAACTGGAAACTGACCAGTTAATAGTATTGAATTCTGGCCAGGACACTGGGGTCACTGCCTTCTCCATGTAGAAATAAGCAAAGGCTTTGAGAGGGTTGTAATTGCTAGAATGAGTTTGTTTTCCCATCGCCCCATGTCTTATCCCACACCCACCCTTCCCCTGTGACTGGTTGGTTCTACTCCAAGAGATCTCTAAGTAAGAAGATCCAGAAGGCATCACCTGGTTCAAGTTACAGTTACAGTAAAAAATCAGACTTAAAACAGGAAATTTTTTTTTTACTGATTGACACCACGACTTGTCATTCAAGTTTGAAATCTAGATTCATCTGTTCCTCTCTCTCTTTCATCTCCTTAAATATATCTGTCATCAGTCCTGTTGATTCTTTCTCTGAAATACTTTCTGGGTTCATCCCTTGTTTCATCCACACTTGTCATCATCTTAGTCTATAATCCCATTATCCCATGTCTGTTATATGCATCAGTCTATTAACTATGGTTTGGGGAAAGCAAAGCTTTTTTCTCTTTTACTAAGAGTGGGTGATGTGACTGGTGCCAGCCTGCAGGGAGGAAGATGGGTAAGGAGTTTATTTTTTTATTTTTCATCTATAATCAAGAGTTCCAAAGCAGCTGGTATGGGGTCAAGAGGCTTGGCAGGAGTCCTTTTTTCCCCTTTGTCTTTGAAGCCAGCACAGAAAAAGATACATGCTTCAGGCTTTACTCTTGACTTGCACTCTATGTGTTTCCATGGCTTGAGGCCTGCACTTTATTTTCAGGCAGTTGACTAGAACTTCAGGAGTAGGAGTTAGAGGGGGGAGGGTATGATAAATAAAGATTGGCGTTGTTCTGCTTGGATACCAAAGCAAGCTATTTCTAGCTAACATGCCATTGCAGCTGTGTGGCTCCAGCCAAGATAGCAGTCATTTAAAAGTAAATGAAGAGGTGCCAGCAAACACTCTTCTCTTTTTGCCAGAATGCAAGCATGGGGACATCTCCAGCCAGTTCCTCCTATGTCAGATTTGAGCAAGTGCATTTGTTTTTTTTGGGGGGGGGGGAGTGGGGAGTTGTTTATTTTTAAGGATCTGTTTAGATTCATTTGAGTATTTACCAGCTTGTCTAGAAAATTACACTAACCATCCTGGATTGTCTCTGTTCCTGCCTGTAAAAGTGCGATATTATCAGGAAAGGGTCACAGTTAAACTGTATTCTTTCCTTACAATTATGACTAATCTATCCCAGCAGAAAGAGAATTTAAAGACAAATGTTAGTAAGTCACGTACCTAAACTGGAAACAGATGCATCAGTATAGGACCCACACAGCCACACCAAAGCTTTATTTCATGAAATATTTTTCAGGATGTTGGTAGTAATGCAGTCTGTAGCCCTTGCTGTGCCTCTCTTCTCTATCTAAGTATTCTTTTGTATGAGAGAAGAAATCACAGTGGAATTATAGAAGTATTTATTTGTTGTCCCAACCCCTCTTATTCACCATGAACCTTCACAGGATTTGTAGAAATGCAGTAGATACTTAAGACTTGCAAGGCCCTCAGGTTTAGTAAACCTTGAACTAGAAGGATATGTCATTCTAAAGTGTTTCTAAGGGGAAAAATTTCAGTATTTAAGTAATGGTTTTAACTGATTAGCCAACTTGCTGTTCTACTCCATCCTCTTTAAACTCCTCTCTACTTTCAGTCATCTCCATCCTTCACTCTTGACTCTTAGGATCTTCTCTACCACACCTCCTCATCCTAGATGTTCATTCCAATCTTAGACTTCTTATATTAAGAATACTTTTGCCCCTGCGGCTCCTTACTCTGTTTCCTCTCAGAACTTCCATTTTAAGCAAAATGGCCAGGCCAGTTATGTTTTCATTCTTCTTCAGGTTTCACTCCTGATTCACTGGACTTTCCTTACCATGGCTCTATGTGGGTATCTTCTTTTCTTCTTCTATCCCCCTTTTCAGCTAAAACCCTAGTGTCATCTTTTACTTTTCTCTTGCCCTCATTCATTGTATCAATAACCTTTTTAAAACGTTTTTATTAATCTTTTGAGTTGTTTTTAACATCACCATGGTTTCCCCCAGTTTCCATTCCCCTTCCCCTCCCAGAGAGCCATCCCATATAACAAGTAGTATTTTTTTAATGACAAAAAAGAACAAGAGAAAATAAATCAATATAACTGATCTAAATTTTTTAAAATGTACACTTTTCAGCACTTTTAGACCTTCATTTCTGCAAGGGTGTAGAATGGGAGCATTTTCTCATATCTCTTTTTTATTTTTGAGCCAGTTATGGTTATTTTGTACTGGCATGAATTAGTTGCCATAACAGGGAGAACCCAAGGAGGGGGGGAACTGTCTTATCAAATGGTTCTCATCATTTGTGATACTTATGTTTTATAAAGTTGCCACATACATTGAATTGGGGAATACCAATTGTTCCTAGGGAGAATACCGGGTTAGGTTCCTATGAGTCTCTGGTCACAATAACACCTTCCACCTTCTGGAGTAGCCTCATGTACAGATCAGCAAATTTCCTCTGCCTTTTTTTTTTATGTACCATATTGTTAATTAACATTGAACTCATGACCAACAACACTGTAGCTCGTGCCTGAACAAAGCTTATCTAACACATGTATTTTCTCCATAAGATACATCAGAGCCTTGTTTTGCTAAGGAACCCTAGACAGCCCTTAAGCACTACTCTTGGGGGCCATTTTAAACAGTAATATTATCAACAAAAAAAATACAAAAAATGTGAAAAACATGGCACTAAATAGACTGCAAAAAGAACAGTTCTCTTTAGTAGGAGAGCTGAAACAAGAAGACAGAGCATCATCTTGTTCAATCTCAATTGGAAATGTATGTTGGGCAACTCAGATTTTTCCTACTCTGTATATTTCCATGCATTACTGTAAAGGTGACTAAAATGTTGATTTACAAATAAATTTGTGAGTAGCCAGATTCACAGATACAGGATATGTAAATAATGAGGATCAGCTGTGCTCATCACACAGTGATATGACAGCTAAAGGCAACATTAATTTAAAATATCATTTGTAAATTTTCATGGAGAGACATAGTGGAACATTATGAACAGTTTGACCTCATAAAATAGGGGAAAAACAATGGAGTGCTTGCCTTGTGTGAGTTATTTGTAAAAGTCTTTTAGACAGATGTACATTTGGGATTCAAACAATGTGGCTAGTCCATTGGAATTACATTCTCTGAAGTAGAATTGGAATCTTGGAAGTTTAGCTCAAGAAAGGACCTCAGTATCTGATACCTTATTTTGCCAAGTGATCTTCAGAATCTTCCTAAGACAACTCAAACAGAAACAATTCATTTTCATGGTATGGCACTAGTATACTATCCTGGTTTCACAGGCATACAACAATGAGGCTCTATAGAACCACAATTTCCTTTAGGGCCTCCCAAACATTGAGCTAGCTCTGGCAATGCATGCATCAATTTCATCAACTCTGTGTGCATCCCTAGAAAGTATACTGCCAAGGTAAGTAAACTTATCCACAGCATTCAGAATTTCACAATTCACTGTAACCAATAGTTCTACATATGAATGATGTGGTGCTTGCTTGTAGAGAACATGTGTTTCCTTGGTGTTAATTGTTAAGCCAAAATTAGCACAAGCAGCAGTTAATCAACCCAAACTTTGTTGCTTCACAGTCTCAAAGGCTGCATTGAGTTCACAGTCATCTGTGAACAAAAAATCATGCAACAGTTCTCCTTCCACTTTAATACTTGCTTGTAACCTTTTCAAATTAAATAATTTATTGTCAGTATAGTAGCTGACCTTGATTCTGTTTTCATCCATGTTGAAGGCATCTGACAACATTGGCAAAAACATCACACTGAAAAGCATGGGAGAAAATACATAACATTGCTTCATTTTCTTGGTGGCTAGTAAAGCACAAGAGCATTATCCATCATCCAGAACGTGGGCAAGCATGCCATCATGAAATTAATGTACAATACTGATGAACTTCTCTGGACAATCATATTTTGCCATGGTTTTCCATAAGCTCTCATAACTGACAGTATCACAGGCCTTGGTAATATTGACAAACATTGGTACAGACCTCTATTCTGCTTCTGGCATTTCTCTTGAAGTTATCAGTAGTAAACACCATCCATACTGGCTCTCAGGTAGATGACCATCATCCAGGTGAAGGATTAGCCTATTAAGGAGGACTCGAACAAAAATCTTGCCAGTAATGACTAAAAAAAGAGATACTTCCCCTCCCCCCATGATTGTCACAAGACAATATATTTCCTTTACCTTTATAGAGATGGACAATGGAGGCATCCTTGAACTACTTGGGGATAACTTCCTCTTGAGCCATATAACCTGGAAAATTTCTGTAAGTTTTTGTATGAGCAGTAGACCCCCTGCCTTGTAAATCTCAGCTAGAATAAAATTATTACCAGGCTCTTTGCCACATGAGAAGAACTTAATGGCATTCAAAATATCTTATTTAGGAATTGACTTCACCCTGAGGTATTTGGTCAGTGGCTTTAGCATTGATTCATGACAGTCTGTTGAGAACACTATGAAAGTGTTCAGTCCATCTCTCCAGGATCGTGTCCTTATCACTAATCAATGTAGCTCCATCAGCACTGAGTAGTTGAGATTCACCATAGGTCTTTGGCCCATAAACAGCCTTCAGGGTATCATAAAAGCACTTTGGATTGTTACTATCAACATGAAACTGAATTTCATCTACCTTCTTACTGAGCTATCTCAGTAAGCTTCGCTTGCACTTTACTCTCGATGGAGTAAAATGCTGTATTCGTAGAGACAGATGCACCATCCAACTGGTAAACCCAATGGAATTCTCATTTTTTCCTTTAGCAGCTTCTGAATTTCCCTATAATTTTTGTCAAACCAATTATGACATTTGTAAGTGTTCTGGCCCAGATGAGTAAATGCAATACTATAAAACAAATCTCTGAAAGCCTACTCCTTTTCTGCTCTATTTTTGCCAACCATGTGTTGACTCAGCTTTCCTGCCAAATTAGCAATGAAATGTTCCCACTTGGAGAAGAGCGCTAATCTTTTGACATTATCTTCTGGAGTTGTCTTGCCTTGGGGCTGCCATTTTTGTAGAATGGAAATATGTAACTTGAAGAGGATAAGTCTGTGATCAGTCCAGCATTCTGCATCATACATCAACTTTATCACTCCCACGTCCTGTCTGTCATTTCTCCTTACGATGCCATAATCTGTTAAATGCCAATGTTTGCTGTAAGGGTACATCCATGAAGTTTTATTGCATTCAAGAAAATGGAAGACAGTGTTGGTGATGAGAAGGTCATGAGATGCACAAATCATCAGTAGTAAGTGACTCTTACTGCTTCCAGCTCCATTCCTCTCAAGAACTCCCTGCCGTATCTGGTAGTCTGTGCCTATGCTTGCATTAAAGCCATCCAGAATTATAAGCTTGACCTTTTTTGGCAAATTGATGACGAGGGTGTCCAGGTCTTCATAAATTTCTTCCTTGGCCACATCAGGGTTCATCATGGTGGGAGCATAGGCACTGATGATGGTGGTATGGCATTTTCCAGCAAATGACAATTGCATTGTTTTAAGCTTGTCATTCACTCCTTTTGGGAGGCATATAAACATGTTGACTAGTTTAGTTTTGATTGAAAAAAACTTCACTGGCTTCACAGCTCTCTCCTTCACTGAGGTCATGCCAGAAAAACACATATCCAGTTCCAACTTCGGTAAACTGGCCTTCATTTGCTAGCCTTGTTTCACTCAGGGCTGCTTTTGTATACCTTCTGAGTTCTCTTGCAACAAGAGCTGTTTTGTCTTTCAGAACTACTGCATTTCTTGTTGTCTGTAAGCATGTGCACATTCCTTATACCAATGGTGAGGGGAAGCATCTGTGCAAAAGTTTTTGTACATTTTTTTTGTGTTTTGACCTCAAGGTAGGATCCCCACCTGCTGTTATAAGCAGACCAGGGCTGAGTGAAGCAGACAGTTTTTAGGGCACCTTTGCTAGCCTCACACCAGAAGGTAAGCTGTGTGGTCCTTCAGAATGTCTGGTCAGATAATCAAGGGGCTGCCAAATCCCTGGGTTGCTTCAGTCCAGTGAGAAAACGACCCTATGGCCTGGGTTGCCTGTGTGCAGGGTTGTGACCGTAGCTCCCAGTATATCTACATCTGCTGCTTCATTACTTGCATGTTACTACAGGACTTTGAGGTTGGTAGAAGTGGTAAATGGTATGGGTGGTGATGTTTTGATTCTCACAGAAATTGGAGTTCCATGAGGCAGGTTGTGCTAAGTTGTCAGCCTCACTTTCTCTTCCAGAGTCATTGTTGTCTAGTGGCAAGACAAAATCAAGATGGCTTGGGATACAGTGGATCTGGGCATCTTCTATGTCTAACTAAGCTCTTAAGACTCTACAATACCTGCTTCAGGTGCCGTATCTCCCAAATATGTCAAAATTATACAAGATTCCTTTAAAAGACATAAAAGCAGAGAGAACCTTGGTCAGTAATTATTAATATCAGATGAGCATAAATATGGTAATAGGCGCTTCTGAAGATCATCAGATACAGAATACAACTCAGAGAGGGATTCCAGATAGATGATGGGATCCTCTAAGTTAGTGGTTCTCAACCTGTGGGTCACAACCCTTTTGGGAGTCGAACGGGGTCACCTAAGACCATCGGAAAACACATATTTCTCCAGACTCCACTCCTCTATCCGTCTCCAGGCAGGTTCACTCACATGCAGATACGCCCACATACAAGTATTAAAGGATCACGGCATTAGGAAGGTTGAGAACCACTGCTCTAAATGCTCCTGCACGTGGATGATGTGCTGATCTCATCAAGCCTCAGAATACTTCAAAGACTCCTAAATGGGATCTGTAATCATTCCAAAGAGCTTGACCTAACTGTCTATACAGGAAAAAGCAAGTACATCTGGAGTTCAACAAACTACAGCCAAATCCAGCTCATTTGCTCTTCTAGAGCCAGCCATCTCAGAGTGTTCCTTACAATTTCAAATATAATAGAACTCTATTGAAACAGATAAAAACCCATTCTTAGCTTGCAGGCTTGTGCAAAAAAAGGATTTAGCCAAAGCTGGAAGTTACTGACCTCTGAAGTAGGTGCCTCTTGTCCAGATTATCCTATGCAGTTAGATGGACAACATTTAGCTCTTCACTAGCATGTATTTCTTGGGCATACAGCAGTTGAAGAATAACTTCATTCCATAATTGAATAGGAGGAAAAAGAAACTGTATTGAATTGCCTTTGAGAAATTACAGATTTCTTTTAATGATTCACATTTTTCCCTGAATTCCAGTATTCTGGTGTTACTCTGTATAATCTTCTGTTACTGTGAATCTTGGAATACTAAAATCTCTGAAAAATTAAAATTTAGTGTTTCCCAGAGAACAATGCATAATAGGTATGAATAGGCTTTATGTAATACATCATAAACACTAAATTAGGGTACAGTTTGCATCATTGGAAGGACTGACCACATAGAAAAGATCACAGATCCATTTAAGTTTTGAGATATTTGTTACCCATTCATTTATTTAAGGATCCATTTAAGAATTCATCCAGTAATAGGATTAGTAAACTCCTAAGCTTTGTTCCTATCATCTGATATGTTTTTATTATTCAACTTTGAATTTGCTTAATTACTCAACATTAGTCCTTTAAGAGTATGTTCCTCCAACATCCTTAGCATTGAACTCTTGTAACAAATAAATAAACAAAAACAACAAATAAGTAAACATGTGTTAGAATGTATACAACATTCTGTCCCTACAAGACTTTCCCCTTCCCACTCCACCCGGTTGCCCCCTCTCTTCCAAGAGGAGGTATGTTTCATGATGTGTCCTTTGGATACAAGAGCAGTCATGGAAATTACTGATAGTGTGGCTTTCTTTTAGTGTTATTTCATTTTCGTTTTATACCTGTTTTGCATTATGTTTTGCTTTTTTCAGTCCACACCAGTTCATGGAAGTCTTCCCATGTTTAGCTGAATTTTTCATTCATTGTTTACCTTACTCCTTTACATTCATGTATCACAGTTTATTCAGTCATTTCCCATTCAGTGAGTACATTTTTTCCACATCTTCTCTTCCATAGAAAGTGCCTTTTACCTTTCTTAGAAATTTAAGTTCTGAAAGGCATCCTCTTCCAGAATAAGTCTGATCTATCCATATTGAAAATTGGTTGATCAATGTAACTACTTTCTTCAGCTGTTTTCTTCAAAACATCAGGATATTTAACTGCCATGTCCTCATCTGCGCTGGCTGCCTTTCCAGTAATTTTAACATCATGGCAATTGAACACAATTTTTAAAGTGATCAAAACAAGCATCTCTGGCAGTAAAAGTTTCTTCATTATCCACTTCATTTCTAGTGGGTTTTTTTTTTTAACTGCCTTAAATAAATTTGAAGCTTTTGTCTGAATGACTGCTTTGCTAAGAGGAATGTGGTGTCATCTTTTTTTTTTAATTGCAATCTTCAGTCCATATAGCTAAAAGAAATTTCATTTCTGTCATTGTAACACTTCTGTTCTCCAAACTGTAGTGGCTATCAGTGGGAATGAATACTGCAGAAAAAGCAATGGCCTTCGGATCATAGGATCACAGATTTAGAGCTGGAAGGAGATGTTCTCTCTAAGTCCTCATTATACAGATAAGGAAACTGAAGCACTGAAAAGTTGTCATTTGTACAAACTTCTTCAGATAGCAAATATAAGATCTGAGATTCGATTCCACATGCTCTAACTATAAATCCTGTGCTTTTTCTATTCACTGCCCTAATTTTTCCTACTTCTGTTACTAGCTTCCTTATCTTAGGCAAATCATTTACTTAACCTCTTTGGGCTTCACTCAATTCATCTGTAAAATGGGAGCATTGGTCTATCTGATTTCTAAGGTTTCTTCAAGCTCCCACATTCTGTGACTTTTATGAAAACAAAAAACATGGTGTTAGATCATTGTTTTGTGAACTCTGGATTTACTCTTTGTTGCACATTATCATTCATTAACTTTGAAAGTGCTTTTAAAGTCAGTTTCAAAATGTCCTTGTGTCCCTATAACAAATTTTAAAATGCCTTGAAATTGAAGTACTTGTTGCTTGTCCAAGGTTGTAGGTTCATAGAGAGAGTGAATACATTCATCGTAAGGAATCAAGCAGGCCCACAGTTCTGCAGGTTGACAGTAACGACAATTCATAATTATAGCTTTATATCATTGGTGGCTTTCTTCCCATTCTCAGGTTGCTGCTGTTGATCTTTTAGTGCCTGGAGTTGGAGAACTCTTTGGAGGAAGCCTGAGAGAGGAACGTTTCCATTTACTACAACAGCGATTAGCAAGGTATGGAAAACCCTTTTACCTTGACTTGTCAGAAATAGCAGAAAATATAGCCCAAGAATCGGGGTCTATCTAGCTTAAAGAATAACTAGTGTTAGCTATATCACATATTCAATCAAGGGAGTGGTGTTAATCAAGATTTTCCTCAAGGGCCACACCTGGCAACTAATACAAGTGTGTTTGCCTGTGATTTGTATGTAATTTGCATATTTTCCATATATACCTAAAGAGACTGTACCTATTCTTAAATAGTTTTTCAGTTTTTAAAAAAATGCACATTGTTCCCTTCTGCAATTTTTTCTTCCTTATACCCTACTTCTTGTTTTATCCACTAATTATAATTGCTTCAACACTGAACCAATATGAAGAAAGAATTGGAATGTGATGGCAAATGTCACTAAAACTTTTCTGAGTCACAGTTTGGAACATGATGTAGTTAATAGAAACAGCATTAGATTTAGGCAGGAGTTTGACCTGGGCTCTGAACTTTAAAGGGAAAAATTTTATATCCTTGCTTTCAAGAACCTTTAACAGAAATTTAGCATTTCCATAACTCTGAAAAGTAGTCCATAAGTTTAAGGAGACTGCTAATGAGGTCCATGACACAAAAAAGGTAGAGAACCTCTTGTTCAGAGTCACAAGACCTAGTCTTGAATCTTGACTCTACCAATGTTAAAAAAATTTTAAAAGAAAAAATTAAATAATGGCAGTATTGGGAAAAGAAATGACAGCAATGCAAGAGAATTATTAAAAGAGAATTTGCATCTTTGTTAAAAATACTGAAAAAAATAACTCCTTAAAAATCAGAATTAGCCAAATGGAGAAAAAAGTAGAAAATTTCACTGAAGAAAATAATTTCTTAAAAATTGAAATTGGTCAAATAAAAGTGAATGACTCCATGAGAAATCAAGAAACAATAAAAAAGAAAAGAAACAGAAGAAAATATGGGATATCTCATCAAAAAAACAACTGACCTGAAAAATAAATTAAGGAGAGAACATTTAAGAATTATTGGACTCAGAAAAAATTAATTATTGGACTATCCAAAAATACGATTTTAAAAAAAGAGCCTAGACATCATATTTCAAGAAATTATAAAACTACCGAAATATCTTAGATCCAGAGGGTAAAATAGAAATAGAAAAAATACACCAATCACCTTCTGTAAGAAAACCTCCCAGGTATATTGTAGTCAAATTCCAGTGCTCCCACAAGGAGAATGTACTGAAGCAACCAGAAAGAAACCACTCAAATACCATGGAGCCACAAGTCAGGATCACACAAGATTTAGCAGCTACTGTTACTAAGGAATGCAGGGCTTGGAATATGATATTCTGGAAGACAAAGTAGCTAGTATTGCAACCAAGAACAATGTACCCAGCAAAACAGTATAATTTTATAGCGGAAAAAAATTAACATTTAGTGAATTAGAAGACTTCCAGAAATTCCTAATGAAAAGACTAGAGCTGAATAGGAAATTTGACATTCAAACACAAGAATACCTTGAGAAAAGGTATAAAAAGGTAAATGTGATTGAGAAGTCTTGACAAATTTAATAAGGTTAAACTGTTTGCATTACCAAGTGGGAAGATGATATATGTAATCCCCAAGAATTTTATCATCATGTATGAGTCTCTTATATCAGGATGATCACATAAACACACACACACCAGAAAAAAAAAGGTTAGGGGTAAGGAAAAGGAAGAATGGAGAAAATTGTCTCACATAAAAAGAAGAGCACAAGGAAGAGCTTTTACAGTGGAGGGGAAAATAGGGAAAGTGGGGTAACACTTGAACCTAACTTTCCTCTGAACTAGGTCAAAGAGGGAAATGTGTGGCTATATGCATATACAGAGAGAGACATACATACACACATTATATGTATATTATATATACATAAATATGTAAACACAATTAGGTATAAAAATCTATCTTACTCAACACTGAAGTGTAGGGGAAGGGGCTAAGAGAAAGGGGAAAGGTATGGTAGGTGGAACAGATTAAGGGAGGCAATGGTCAGAAACAATAGACTTTTAAGGGGGGACATGATAAAACAGAGAGAAAAGGATAAACCGAAGAGAATAGGATGGAGGGAAATACATAGCAATTATAACTGTGAATGTGAATGCAATTAACTTACCCATAAAACAGAAGCAGATAGCAAAATTAATTAGAAATCAGAATCCAACAATAAGTTGGATTTACAAGAAACACTTAAAACAGAGATACACAGAGTTAAAATAAGGGACTGGAGTAGAAGCTGAAGTGAAAAAGACAGGGGTAGCAATCATAATCTCAAACAAAACAAAAACAGAAATGATTGATTATTTAATAATTAATTAAAATTAATAAAAATTAAAAGATGTCATGAGGAAAACTACATTTTACTAAAAAAGATATCATAGGCAGTGAAATGATATCAGTACTGTTGTCATTTAGTCACGTCTGACTCTTCATGACTCCACTTTGGGGTTTTCTTGGCAAAGATACTAGAGTGCCATTTCCTTCTCCTGAGGCAAACAAGGTTAAGTGACTTGCCTAAGGTCACACAGCTAGTAAGTATCTGAGACCAGATTTGAACGTAGGTCTTCTTGACTCCAAGCCCAGCACTTTATCCACTGCCACCTGAACATGAATACACTAAATTGCAAAACATCAAAATTCTTAAAGGAAAAGTTAAAAGAATTACAGTAAAATTCTGCTAATGGGAGACTTCAATTTACACCCCTCAGAATTAGATAAATATAGTCACAAAGTAAATAAGAAAGATATTAAGAAGATAAATAGAATTTTAGAAAAGTTAGATATGCCAAGCCTCTGGAGAAAACTGAATGGGAACAGAATGATTATCTCTTCCAATTAGATTTATTTTTGCTTTTGCCTTGTCTGAAATAATGATGACTATGCTTGCCTCTTTACTACCTTTTTCTCAGTTGTACATAGCCCTTTCACAAAAATTGACCATGTATTATGGCATAAAAATATCACAAATAAATGGAGAAAAGCAAAAATATTAAATGTACCCTTTTGGGGCCATAATGCAATAAAAATTACATTTAATAAAAGGTCTTAGAAGCAGAGATTAAAAATTAAATTAGAAATTAATCTAATCCTAAAGAATGAGTGGATCAAAGGATAAATCATAGAAATAATCAGTAATTTCATTAAAGATAATAGCGGAAATGAGATAACATGCAAAAATTTGTGGGATTCAGCCAAAGCAATAATTAGGGGGAAATTTATATATGTAAAAGAGAGAAAGTGTGGATCAATGAATTGAGTATGCAACTTTGGGGGAAAAAAACATAGAAAAAAATTTAAAATACTCCCTTAAACACCAAAAATAGAAATCATGAAAATCAAAACATAGATTAATAAAATTGAAAGTTTAAAAAAGCCACTAAACTAATAAATAAAACTAGAAGCTATTGTTATTTTAAAAAAATCAATAGATAACCATTGGTCAATTTGATTTTTAAAAAGAAAGAAGAAAACCAAATCCCCAGTAGCAAAAATAAAAGTGAGTGTATCACCAATGAAGATGAAACTAAAGCAGTCATTAAGAGTTGTTTTGCCCAATTATATTCCAACAAAACTGGTAAATATTTAATAAAAGCAATCTAAGTGAAATGGATGACTATTTACAAAAATATAAATTGCCCAGATTAACAGAAAAGGAAATAGAGTATTTAAGTAATTTATCTTTGAAAAAGAAATTGAAGAAAAATGAGCTCTCCAAGGAAAATAAAAACGACCAAGTGAATTGTACCAAATATTTTAACAACAATTAATTCTACTACTATATAAATTATTTTTTAAAAATAGTAAAGAAGGAGTCTGCCATATTCCATCTAGGACACAAATATGGTTTTGATATCTAAACAACGGAAGGCAGAAACAGAAAAATAAGATTATAGACCAATTTCCCAAATGAATATTGATGCAGAAATTTTAAATAAGATACTAGCAAGGAGACTACAGCAACATATGAAGATCATACACTTGGACCAGGTAAGATTTATGCCAAGAGTGAATGTCTAATACAGTATTAAGAAAACTATGACCTTAATTAACCATATCAGTAACAGAAACAGCAAAAACTATGTGATTATGTCAGTAGATACTTTTTTGACAAAAATACAACACCCATTCCTATTAAAAACATGATGAAACATAAGAATAAATGAAACTTTTCTTAAAATAAGTACTATCTATCTAAAACCAAAAAGCAAGCATTGTCTGTAACAGGTATAAACTAGACACCTTCCCAGTAAGATCAGGAGTAAAGCAGGAATGTCCATTATCACCACTGTTATTCAGTATTGTATTAGAAATGTCAACTATATCAATAAGACAAGAAAAAGAAGTTAAAGGAATTAGAGTAGGAAACAAAGGAAACAAAGCTATCACTCTTTGCAGATGATATGATGGTATACTTACAGGACCTGAGAATTAACTAAAAAACTAATTGAAACAAACAAATTTAGTGAAGTTGAAGGATATAAAAGACGTCTGCCTCATTCATCAGCTTTCCTACATATTACTAACACAACCTAGCAGGAAGAGAGATAGAAAGAGAAATAACTACAGACAATACAAAATATTTGGGAGTCTATCTAACAAGACATACATGGAAACTTTATGAACACAATTACAAAACACTTTTCACACAAATAAAGACAGATCCAAACAATTGGAGAAATATTCATTGCTCTGGGTGCCAGAGCAAAAAAATTCAGCTCTCCCAAAGTACAATAGGTTACCTCACAGTTGAGGGTGACAGGTTCCCTCACAGGAGGTCATGAAGCTGAGAACAATAACCACTTGCTGTGTATGTTGTAGTATGGATTCCCTTTGGGTATGGATAAACATCTGAGGCCCCTTCCAAACCTGAAATTCTGTGTGATTCTTTATGTGTAAATATATTTACATTTTAATTTCCACTTCACTTTCCAGACTCCCTGTCTTTTAAAAAATGCATAAACATTTTGGAAAGATCCTGATTTGAATTAAAAAGAAAGAAAAAAATATGAATTGGTCAAGACAGAGCTGAGAGTATTATAAAAATGACAATAATACCTAAATTAATTTAATTTTCAGATGCCATACCAATCAAACTACCAAAGAATTACCTTATAGAGCTAGAAAAAAATAATAACAATTCATCTGACAGAACAAAAGGTGAAGAATATCAAGGGAATCATTTTTTTAAGTGAAGGAAGATGGCCTCATAGTAGCAGATCTCAAATTATATTACAAATCAGAGAAATCTAGTACTGGATAAGAAATAGAATGGTTGATCATTCAAATAGATTAGGTCACAGTATACAAAAGTAAATGACCACAGTAATCTAGTGTTTTGATAGAGCCAAGCTTTTGGAGCAATAACTCATCATTTGACAAAAAATGCTGGGAAAACTGGAAAGCAGTCTGGCAGAAACTAGGTATAGACCAACATCTCACACCATATATGAAGATAAGATTAAAATGGGTATGTGATTTAAGCATAATGGGTGATATAAACAATTTAGGGGAGCATGGAAAAAATTACCTGTCAGATCTATGGATAAGGGAAGAATTTATAATCAAGCAAGAAATAGGATCATAGGAAGTAAAAATAGATAATTTTTTCTTACATTGTATTAAAAAGATTTTGTACAAAGAGAATCAATGTAAGAAGAACTAGAGTGGGGCAGCTAGGTGGTGCAGTGAATAGAGCACCATCCCTAAAGTCAGGAGGACCTGAGTTCAAGTCCAGCCTCAGACATTTAACACCTCCTAGGTGTGTGACCATGGACAAGTTGCTTAACCCCAATTGCCCTATAAAAAGCAAAAAAACAAAAAAAAAAACCCGAAAAAACTAGAAGGAAAGCAGGAAATTGGGGATCAAGGGGGGAAATGTTTTCAACAAGTTTCTCTGATAAAAATCCTCCTCTTTCAAATATGAAAGGAACTAAACCAAATTTACAAAAATAAAAACAATTCCCCAAATGATAAATGGTCAAAGGATATGAACAGATAGTTTTCAGAAGAAGAAATCAAAGCTATCAGTAGTCACATGGGAAAATGCTCTAAATCACTACTGATGAGAAAAAAGTGCAAATTAAAACAACTCTGAGGTATACCCCACACCCTTCAGATTAGCTAACATTACGGAAGAGGAGAAAGACAAATGCCAGAGGACATATGGGAAAATAGGGACACTAATGTACTATTGGTGGAATTGTACACTAGACCAGCCATTCCTGAGAACTATTTGAAGGCCAGAGGGTTATAAAGTTATGTACACTCTGACCCAGCAATATCATTACTAGCTCTGGATCCCGAGAAGATCAAAGAAAAAGGGAAAATACACACACACACACACACACACACACACACACACACACACACCCCAGCTCTTTTTGTGGTGGCAAAGATTTGGAAATTGTATGGAAACCCATTTGTTGGGAAATGGCTAAACAAGTTGTGGCATATGATTGTGATAGAATCCTATTGTATTATAACAGCGGTTCTCAACCTGTGGGTTATGTTCAATTTGTAACAATGAAAATACATCCTGCATATCAGATATTTACATTACAATTCATAACAGTAGCACAATTACAGTTACGAAGTAGCAACGAAAATAATTTTATGATTGGGGGTCACCGCATCATGAGGAACTGTATTAAAGGGTCGCGGCATTAGGAAGGTTGAGAACCACTGTACTACAAGAACTGATAAGCAGGATGCATTCAGAAAACGCTGGCAGGATTTATATGAACTAATGCAAAGTGAAGTGAGCAGACCCAGGAAATCATTGTACAATTTCCACAGAGTGAAATTTTTTAAAAGAAAATAACCAATTTTATTAAAGAATCTTTCATAGGTACTAGCTGGGAAAAGCTTGGCTAGAATTTAGTTCCTGTGGAAAAGAGCTATGAGGTTCAATGTGCTGAAAGTTAATTGAGTCAAAAGTGTGACAGCCAAAAAACACTATTCAAGATTTCATTAAGGGGCGGCTAGGTGGCACATTGACTAGAGCACTGACCCTGGAGTCAGGAGGACCTGAGTTCAAATCCAACCTCAGACATGTAACACAAAAAAAACTAGCTGTGTGACCTTGGGCAAGTCACTTAACCCCAATTGCCCTACCTTCCTCCCTCCAAAAAGCAAAAAATTAAAAATTAAAATTAAAAAAAAAAGATTTCATTAAGCAAGGCAGTGTCCTAAATGAGAGAGGTGTTGATCCCACAGTATTCTACCTTAATCTTTGCACATTTAGAGTACCTTGTTCCTTTGTCAGTCCCACATTTTTGGAAGAGACGTCCAGAAGAAGACAAGAACACTGAGACGACTAGAAATTGTGCTACACAGAAATGGATTGGAGTTCCTGCTATACAGAGATTGATTGAAAGATCTGAGGTTGTTTTAACATGAAGAAAAGAATAATTGAGTAGGATATGATGGCATTCTTTTATTTGAAAGCTTTCACATGGAAAGAGTTCATACTTACTCTGTTTGATCTCTCTGGGCAGAACTAGGAGCAGTTTGTTGAAGTAGTAGAGAAAGCAGATTCAGGTTTGAGTTAAGGATGAATTCTTATTGACACTTAGAAGGGTCCAAAAGGGAAATGGGTTGCCTCCAAAGGTTTTGGGCCATGAGGGCAGTTGAGGCCTTCAAGCAGAGAAGCCACGTTGGAGAAGGGATTTTTGGACAGGCATGAATCAGACATAGATGACTTGTGAAGTTCCTTTAATTTTTTGTGCAAATGGGCTTTTCGTTTATTATCAGAACCTTGTGTTCCAGGTGGACCGAGTCACCTTTTTAAAGGAAAGAATTTTATAGTATCTTGTTTTTACATTACGTAAATTTTCCCATATCCCCACGGCATCTCAGACCAATATGTCAATGTTCCAGTGGCTTCCTGTTACCTCTGGGATCAAATATAAAGTCCCCTTTTTGGACCTTGAAAGCTCTTCATAATCTGGTCCCCTTAATATCTTTGTGATCTTACACTTCCTTCCATGATCTAAGATCTAGCTACATTGGCCTCCTAGGTATGTATAGAATGCTTAGGAAGTTCTGCTACCTCTGGTTTGAGGGCTTGCTGAGCCCTATTCAGGGCTGCTTATCGTCTTTGGTGTCTGCCTTTCACCCACCTCTCATCGGTGGCTCCAAGAAGCTATAGAGCATGCACTGTGGCCACACCTCAGTAAAACCATCTTGGCTGATGGGGCTAAACCAGGTTGAGGGCCTCAAGCCCAGCAGTGAGTTAGGGGGATGTCTTCCCAAGCATGTGAATACTAGAGGGATGAACAGATGAGAACAGTCTGTTTCAAGAGCCGTGAAGGTAGCTGAAGCAGGTGCTTTGGAGTACTTAGAGCTTGGTCAAGCATCAAAGTCACCAAGGTTATCCACTGCAAAAATCCTGACTTTTGTCTTGGCACTTCACTTATGACTCTGCAAGAGAGAATGAGGCTGATGACTTTCTAGAACTCTGCTTCACTTAAATCCAGTTCATGTGCAAGTCTGGACATTATCCCATGATATCACGGGTTCTCTTCAAAGGAAAGACAAATAACCGCATTGGCCTCCTTTTATTCTTCTCACTTGACACTTGCCTGATCTGTTGCTTACCTGCCTTTGCCCTGACTTGTCCCTCGTGATTGGAATGCTCACCTTGACTTACTTCTGCCTCATGGCTTCTCTAGATTCCTTTAAAACACTCAGCTCAAAGCTCACTTTCTTCAGGGGGCCGCAGCACCCTTCAGCTCTACAGCTGTTAGAGCCTTCCCGATGAAAGTACTTTCCACCTACTCTTTATATAGCTTGTATTATACATTATGTACCATATTGTATGTTGGCTTTCCCCATAGAACGTAACTTCTTGAAGGCAGAGATTGCTTTGTCTTTCTTTGTGTCCTCAGCAGTTAGCACTAGTGAGTTGTTACGGTTTTTTTGACTGACAGAATGGCTAGACCAATTCATGGCTCTACCAATAGCATCCTCACATATCCCTTGCAGCAATCTTCATTTTCCTTTTTAATTTTTGTCATCTTTGCCAATATGAAATCTCAATCTATATTTGAAATGGCTGTTGCTGGTTTGTTAGAAAACAGTGACTTGTCTTTTACTTATGTGATACCATTGGCTTTTAACTGGTCTGCTACGTTAGGGAATAGAAGAGAAATAGATTTAGGGAGAGCACTTTTTTGATAATGCACACAGTTGAAGTTCTCCCACTGTTTCCAAATATCTCTTCTTTCAATGGTTTGAGTACTTTTTCCACCAATACCGATGGCAGCCCCTCTGACACTATAATAGTCTTTTTGAGCCAAAAATATTCATCAGTTAGCCAAGGTAGTTCTCAAACAAGCAGATACTCAGTCCATCACCAGATGTAAAGTTTTCCAGATTTTTAGGACCCAGTACAATGTGCACTTCACTGGAATAGCTTTCAAGAATGCAGGATCACCTTGATTCTGTAGTTGAGGGATCAAAGGAAGGATTTAGTGGAGGCCTTATACAAAATAAGTCTCAGATAGTAATTGTGACAGAATCTTAGAGGAAATCTCAGAAGGACTTTGTAGGATGGTGACAGGATCTCCAGAATTTGAGTCAAGAAGATATGATTTTAAATTACGGCTCTGACATTTAGTAGGTGCATGACCTTAAGCAAGTAATTTGATCATCCCAGGGCCTTGGTTTCTTCATCTAACTTTCTTTGATTTTGTAATAATATAAACCATTACATATGAAGACTAGAGTTTTCATAGGCATAGGGCTGATGAAATAATGAATGGGTTTGAGAATTGAATGACCTCTTAAAATATATATTAAGTATCACAGATAGCAAGAAACTTAACCTGTTGAAAAATTAATTGGTCTGGTTTTTTTTGTATTGCCTCCCTCCTTCCAGAGATCTTTCTTAATGATATGATGAAGGAAAGCATACATTTTCACCTATTATCTAATATCCCATCTTACATTTTGTAATGAGAATGAAGTTTTATATTTCTTCTGTTTTGTGTCCTAAATTGAATACATGCCATGTGTTAAATAATAAAAGTCTAAAATTCTTCTCTGTATCTGTCCCTTCCTAACACATTTATGACTTTTTTTCCATTGTCATATCTGTTTAGTAAAGTATCAAATATGATTTGTTTATACCATGATCATATAAGTACAATAGATGTGTATCATACTAATATTTACTAACAGTGATACTTTTAAAAAACCTCATTTGACAGTGTTTATATAGTGCTGGTCTTGTAATATTTTTAATTTTAGTTTCATATGATTATTCCTAAAAGAATTTTTTTCTTTCTGACCTGTGACTGGGATAATAGATTCCAAAGCATCTGGTCTTCCTTATTTTTTTGTGTTGTCCAGATTTGTTATTTCATCAGTGTAAAGAACTTCCTGTGTAAAAATTCCTCCTACTCATGCAGTTAAACAACTTTTCTGTAACTTATTAAAATCCTCTGGCATTTATATAGGTTTTTAAGGTTTTCAATGTGTTTTACATATGTTAACTCTTGTGATTCTCACAGCAACATTGTAGAGTAGGTGCTCCTATCTTCCTCATTTTAAAGATGAGAAATCCAAGGCTGAGAGAGGTTAAGTGACTTGCCCAGGGTTGTTACACAGCTTGGGAGTGTCTGAAGCAGGATTTGAATTTGGATTTCCCTGTTTCCAAGTCTTATACTCTATCCATTGCCATACCTAGTTGCCTTTAAAAACTTTAGCTTTTAGAGAATTGTCTGAGAAAGTGAGAGGCTTAATTCATTTGACCACAGTCATAGAGCCATGTCAGAAAAAGGTATGGCCCCAAGTCTTCTCAACTACACAACCAGCCTACCCTCCATCTGCCGTGCCTTACACTCACTTTCCCAAATGTAATATTGGCCTCATGTATAGTATGAAGCATGCTTGCTTCACAGAAAATTATTCTGTGAAGTAGAATGATCCTCTGTCACAAAATTAGATGTTTTGGGTTTATGAGGATAGCCATGTTTCCCAGCAAAATAACACTGGATCATAAAATCATAGATTTAGAGCTAGAAGAACCTTCAGAAGCCATGTTTTACCAGACCATTTTGTAGGGCAGCAGTTCTCAACCTGTGGGTTGTGACCCTTTTGGAGGTCAAACGACCCTTTCACAGGGGTCGCCTAAGACCATCGGAAAACACATTTCCGATGGTCTTAGGAACCAAGACACCGCTCCTCTATACATCTCCAGGTGGGTCCCCCCACATGCAGATACACACACATACGAGTATTAAAGGGTCGCAGCATTAGGAAGGTTGAGAACCACTGTACTAGGGCAAAGTGATCTTCTCAATGGTACATAATGGAGTCTTTCCATCAGCAAAAGGGGGTTTTAGACATTTAGAGAGAACCAACTTCTGATGCATGACATTTCTCCCTTCTGCCTGAGGCATATGTCTTCATTTTATCCATATACATAAATAAATTGCTTCTGTTCCTGAACAGTTCAGATACATAAAGTCCATTCAACTTTGAAAAGGTATTTTCTTAATTTCCCTGCATAATTCAGGACTTAAAACCTGACCAAACATTCTTAGATCCAGAAAGTAAGAGTTCATCACATCTTCTGAAAGCAGCTGTAAAGACTTGTGATTGTTGCCAGCAAGGTCGTAGCGCTCAGGAAGGTGGGTCAAGTGTCTAGTGCTGGTCTTTTTTATCTGTTCCTTTTTTTTCCCTGATTCTGTGCACTCATCCAGAAACTGCAGTGCCCTTTTTACTTATTTCCTAGATAAGTGCTCAACATGTTTTGGAGGATGTTAGCACATTTCCTGACCTATAATAACCTTAGACCATTGGCACATGTGGTTAGTTACGCTTTCAGATGGCTGTCTTTTTTCCCTACCTAAATTGCAAACCCTTTGAGGGTCATAGTATTTAATAATAATAATAAATGACTAATTTTAAGCTCTACAAAGCACTTTATGTTCATTTTCACCCTTGATTCCCATGATGATCCAGGGAAATGACATGCCACAGGTGTCATCCTTATTCTACAAAGGAGGAACACAGGCTCTCGAGAGATTGCATGACCTCACTCTCCCACTTCCCTGAAGGTTGGGGTATGGTATCTGGAATTTGGCTTCCTGTTACCCCAAGTCCAGCACTTCTCCACCCAGCCCTCTGTCAGGGCTAGCATTTTATTGTATGCCCTCCATTGGATCACAGAGAACTTGATAAACAGTTGGTTAATGAACTGATCATTTCCTAAAAGTATTTTATTTTTTTCTTTTACAGACTAGGACTGACAGATACCTACCAGTGGTAAGAATGTAACTACTAATTGTTACAAAACTCAGTGGTTCCCGATTACCTACTTGGAACGTATGCCTTCTGTACTTCCTCTCCTCATCTTGCCTGCTTTACTTCACATTACTCTTTTCCCACTCTCTCTGCTTCACCCAGCTGAGTTACTTTTTGCTTTTCAAACATTAACACTGTATTTTCCCACATTCTTGCATTTGTTCAAAATATTCCCACTGCCTAGAATATCTTCCCTCCCCTTTTTACTTTTTTTAATTGTTGCCCAACTAAGCAGTGGCCCAACATCTCTCAAATGTTTTTATGTAATATTGTTCATTATAATTATCTCTGTTGATGTCTTACTCCCTTGCTGCATTGTAAACTACATGAGATCAGAGACTATCTGATCTAAAACTTTGTTTTCTGCCCCCACCCCCAGCACCTCATAGTAGGTGCTTAATATATTTTTTGAATGAATGCTTTGGAAGTTATTTTTCACTGGTTGTAAATATCGGGAGTTAATTTTCCAAGTTCGGGTTTGAAGTAATTAACTCCAGAGTACTCTGATACCTCAGGGAAAAAATATTTCCTTCTCTCTGGTTCTGACTTTGGTATAACAGTTCTTCCCTTCAAATAATATAAATAAATGCAAACTATCTTTTGTAAATTTGCATAATATAATTCTTTCAGAACTTGATGTATTTTATCAGTAGTCTCTTGTGTCCTCCAGATGTCCCTATGCACAAGAGGGCAGGAAGAAATGATGTTACTACCCCTCATCTGGGGAAGAACAAGGTCCAGAGATGGTAATAAACTAGACTTGGGGTATAATTCTGAATCCCAGCTCTGCACTGTCACCATGGAATTGTGAGACTTATAAGAGATCGTCTAGATTATCCCCTTTAACCTCCTGAGGAAGGTTTATGTATCTGGTCCAAGGTCTCACAGGAAGTCAGTAGCAGACTCCGTGTAGAATCTAAGTCTCCTGACTTAAAATACAGTATTATTTCTAATATACTATTTCACCCCCACCTTGCAATAAGTCATTCTGTTCATTGTCTTTAGCCATGCATATTGTTCCCCTTTAAGCAGGCTAGTTTCCTTCATCTCACGATATTTATTACCTATAAAGACCTTAACTATTCATAGATAAGAGTTCTATATAAGACAATTTGCATCATTGGTCAAGTAAGTTTAACATTTTCCTAATCTATTTTGATTAGATTTTCCATTCTTAATTGAAATTACAAACCACTAATACTCCCAAGTATTATCATTTGTTATTTGATTGATAAGTGTCCTCTGACAAGATTTTGCTTTAGCTTTTGCTCCACCAAAACAGGAGTGGCCAGTCCAGGTGTCTAAAAATTTGCTCACTTCCCCATTCTTAGGCCTACCATATGCAAATAAAATTTGTGACTAGTGCCACAGATTTCACAGCATCACTTCTTATAATCTGGCTACCCTGGAAAAGAACATGACAACTGGCAATCAGCTATAAATTCATAAAACAGCTTTTGTCTCAAAAATGTATTTTCTTTTCTTTTTTTTTTTAATTATAGTTTGCATCATTCATTTCCACAAGATTTTGAGTTACATATTTTCTCCCCCTCT